>OY282596.1:8131723-8516037 GCA_958298965.1 Chrysolina haemoptera | reverse complement strand
TGGCAACAATGTGGAAATTTTATTGAAAAGTCTCCCTACATACAACAAATTCTTAGCCTGAACCACTAAAACAAAAAGCACCATTCCCCATTTTCATTCATCATGTCACATTAAATAGATAATAATTTATCTTTTGTTCTACGACTGAATAGATATTAGTGCGAGTAGTTTTACACGAGGCATTTCCGTATCTTTACATTTTTATCATAGCTGCCGCTTTTGTTTTTATTCGTTGGCATATGGAAATGATACATCAAGATTGATATCGCACGAACTCAATTTCATAGACGGGGAAGATTTTATCTACTGTCAATCAAATTAGTTATTACTACGAATACTAACTGTTCAGTATCTTCATTCGAAAATATTTTTCATTGTTCTAGTTACAATTCGTGTTTGACGGTTTGTTCAATCCCATTTGTCTGCTACTCTTCTGAAATCAGCCCCTTTTCGGAAGAAGCTCATTTTGTAAAATCAAAGCATCATCATCATTTATTAACGATAGAATTATCTATCCTTTATCAAAATGTCGAGAAGAACATAATTAAAATTACATAAAAATGTTTTTCTGCACATTCGTAGGATGTCATTATTTGTTTTTTTTTTCATTTCTTGTCACTTGAGCCTCACCACCTCATAATATGAACTTCCTCAGAAAAAAAGCCTTTTTCGGATTAATGTTGATCTCGAGGAGGAGGAGGAGGAGGAGGAGGAGGAGGAGGAGGAGGAGGAGGAGGAGGAGGAGGAGGAGGAGGAGGAGGAGGAGGAGGAGGAGGAGGAGGAGGAGGAGGAGGAGGAGGAGGAGGAGGAGGAGGAGGAGAAGGAGGAGGAGGAGGAGGAGGAGGAGGAGGAGGAGGAGGAGGAGGAGGAGGAGGAGGAGGAGGAGGAGGAGGAGGAGGAGGAGGAGGAGGAGGAGGAGGAGGAGGAGGAGGAGGAGGAGGAGGAGGAGGAGGAGGAGGAGGAGGAGGAGGAGGAGGAGGAGGAGGAGGAGGAGGAGGAGGAGGAGGAGGAGGAGGAGGAGGAGGAGGAGGAGGAGGAGGAGGAGGAGGAGGAGGAGGAGGAGGAGGAGGAGGAGGAGGAGGAGGAGGAGGAGGAGGAGGAGGAGGAGGAGGAGGAGGAGGAGGAGGAGGAGGAGGAGGAGGAGGAGGAGGAGGAGGAGGAGGAGGAGGAGGAGGAGGAGGAGGAGGAGGAGGAGGAGGAGGAGGAGGAGGAGGAGGAGGAGGAGGAGGAGGAGGAGGAGGAGGAGGAGGAGGAGGAGGAGGAGGAGGAGGAGGAGGAGGAGGAGGAGGAGGAGGAGGAGGAGGAGGAGGAGGAGGAGGAGGAGGAGGAGGAGGAGGAGGAGGAGGAGGAGGAGGAGGAGGAGGAGGAGGAGGAGGAGGAGGAGGAGGAGGAGGAGGAGGAGGAGGAGGAGGAGGAGGAGGAGGAGGAGGAGGAGAAAGTGATCCGAATTGAAGTTTTATTTAGCGTTACTCCCAAAAAGAGATTGAAAAAAAATATTTTCGTAGAACACAAACACATTACATCACCACCACGAATATTGAAATGTACGGAATATTGGAGTCGAATGAACTTTCCGTATAAGCAAACACAATGTTCTTTTGGGCACAAATCACATTCGATCCGAGCTATTTATGCCTTTTGAACGATCGAATACCGAAAAACAGTTGAAATGAATGTCTCAGTCGGTGAGTGAATAATTGAAATTAACAGACTGCTCGTTCAGTTGTTAATTCGCGTCTAGCTGGAAGTGGAATTTTTCCACGGCTTTAGCAAATGACCAAAAGAAGCGGGACCAGTAAGGACACTCGACTAGCTCCCATCAATTCACTGACGTGAGGAAGAAACTGTGTTGGTGCTAGAACGGATCCCTTCGGAACTTCATCATTTATTGGTAGAGTATCGGATGATACTCCATCGACTACCACGTGGAGAGATCGGTCTGAGAGAAAGCTAGATAGCGAGGAAAGCGATCGAACGCTTTGGAGATATCCAATGCAACGTCCAGAGCTTCGCCATTTTTTTCGATAGTTTGCTGCTGAATATGTGATACATAAACAAGCAAGTCAGCAGTTAATCTCTAAAACCATATTGTCGATCAATGATAATTCTTGAGATTTCCAGATATTTAATGAGCTGTATGTTGACAGCTGTTTCATGACATTCGAGTAAACAGATATCAGTCTTATGATCTCAAAAATTATCTCTAGGTATTCTGTGAAAAAAGGTCGATTACATCACGTACAGAAAAGTAACCATCAGTTTCAAATATGCAGTGCAATGCGCATTTGTTTCCAAAAATTGAACTGTGCGGAAAGTTTCCCAAAATTACAAGGTACACTCATTTTGGAATAATTGAATATGTGCAAACCTTTGAGTTCTCACTGTATTAATTTGAAGAGAGGAAACCTCAAAAAACCCAATCAAATTTAAATTGATTATCATTGTGAGGGATTTGCGTCAAGGGAATGTATGTACCAACATGTGTACAACTACATACACATGAAATTTGCGTTTGCGTTCATTTTTCGAGTAAACCGCTTTTATGCTCCTGTACAGTGATTGCTTTGAGCGAATTATCGACGGTAGTTATGTATGACCCCCCATAATTCATGTCATGAACAGCACCCTGTGGCGTCGTATAACAATGCCCCTTTTATTACACCGCCATTTAATTATAACGGAAGTGTTGAAAATTGTAACAAAACTGACTATCATAAACGCGGCTGGAGCTGATTTCTATTATTGTTTTCTCTTTTTGTCTGTTGTTGGTGCCAATACTTTATGTACAGTATGTGCATCTGTAAACAATAAATACAACGATTTTGATTCAAAAACATTCCTTCTATACCTATATTGATTTCTAGAAAAGTCTTGAGAATTCTCATATCTCAAAATTTTCTCTCAGTTTCAGTTTCAATTTTTGTATCTCGTCTTGATTATTGTTTGCTAGAATAATATCATTGTTCTTGCTTTCTCAGTCAGCTTTCTGATGAGTTTGTCTGCTCTACCATACAATTCTGGATTGTAAGGAACGGTGAACTTGTGTTCTGTCCCTTTAGCTCCACAAAAACTCAAAAATGTATTAGACGAGTACTTTGCAAAACATGTTTTACGTTTATTTTTTTTTTCTAGTCCTTTTTTTTCTCGACCTGCCTTTAGCAAAATATTTTCATCACAACCAGAAAATATGGCCCATAGCCAACTTGTTGGTTGGACTATTCGCACTGCACTTCCCTGCGAAGAAAAGTTCTCGAATCCAGTCATGGTCCTTTCAGAAGATGAATGTGAGATTTTATTCCTCCAATGGTTTATTATACGCTACGTACAGAACTGCAATATCAGAAACAGTAAATAGAATTTTATGATCGTGTTTTGTCAAGCTTTGTAATCCGACATTTTATTTTTGAACGACCTGCACTCTACCATAAAACAGATTTAAGACCGATCAAATGTATCCCATTGGCCTAAAATTAAATAACTACCCCGGTCATTCACACGGTCATCACCCTCATTTTTCATACACAACAAAACTTTTATTGGATTTTTATTTCCATATTCTAAATATACTATTCTCATGAATAAAAAACCATTTAGAATCTGGCTTTCGGTACGACGATTATTATGGTTTTTGGATTTGATAGTCGCTTCAGAAACTTAATGGAGTGATTTTATGGAGGTAGAAGATCGAGATTTCAACAGTCATTTCAGTAACGATGATACTAGAAGCACAAAGGTGCATATATGGCGAATTGGTTCACGTAAGGAAGGACATGACTTCAACATGCCCACCGACACAGGGTATAGAGTAAATGAAAGGAAAACGAATAAATGCGGTTAGGGTATACTGGCTCAACTGAAGTTTGCCAAGAGTGTTCTCCTAAACAATAAAATTATAGATTCCATTTGTAGGGCGCGCTAGTGTCATTTAAAGGAAGCGAATATGGCGCTGGATAATACATAAATCATCGATATGATGTTATCGAGTTGAAACCACCACAAGGTATTGTCACTAGCTTTGATTGTTGCCTCTGACCGACTCTATCTTAATCAGAGACAGAATTACTAAAATATGATATAGATTCCGACGACCGGTTGGCAATTACGAACAGTTTGATGCATGTATCGTCGAAGCTTTAGACGTGTTCGACCCGATGGGAACGTGATTTACACCGACGCCATTGATTAGCAAATGTCACATAAGCTGAGATGGAACGCGCTGTTTAGCATAATGTACGTTAATTGGCAAATAGCCGAATACTGCTTTATGTCCGTCTGAATCAAAGCTATTAGGCTAACCTCGTTTTACCTCAACAGCTTATGCAATGCCTGTCTAGGAGACAAAGGTTTGGAGTGGATTTTGAAATCCAACTCTTGAAGTAGAGAGAAGCTGGAAACAATGGAATTTAGTCAGTTAATGTGAAAATCATGCTGAAGCTATCAATCACTCATACTTCCAGTCACTTTGAAGAGCTTCAGATGACAGCATTTTCAAGATTTCACAGGATTTTCTGTTTGAAACCAAAATAAACAACGCTCTTTATTTATTTATTTTATTTTTCTTCATTCAAACAGACAAACCTTTTGCATGTTTAGAGTTTGGATATATCACTCAATAGTATAAATAACGTTCCAACGAAAACTTAACCCCCCCTGTAAGTCAAGCCAAGAATACGTCAATTTTTATTACTAAGGGGACTAATTTTGATATGAAAATCATACCCGAAACTTCACCCCCTTACGGTCAGCAGCTACCACCCCTATTTTTTTCAATAGCATGGGGGGTCAAAGGTCTTTTGTCCCTCTATTACCAACAACAACAACAAACAATATCAATGGGAACAAAATCAACGGATAAATTGCTCAAAATGACATCCACCTAGTTCTATCCAATAATACAAATTTTTCGATCAACATTTTTGACTGCTTCAAAAACGAAAGTTCTTGGCATTTGATACATTATGTTTCATATAACAACCCATTTCCTTAATTGCTCCAATTTCGGAAACACCCTCTATACGTTGAGTGGTTGCGGATACTATAGGTGTTTATCCAGAAGGTTTTCAATCGATAAGACACCATTTTGGCTGGCCATTAGGAATCACTCGGTCTCGGACTTCAGCCAACTCGACCTGAGGATTGCGAAGGTAAAATTTTTGGATAAGCTAAATACTTCACTTGAAAAAGTCTCCCTCAGCCTTATTTAGCTGCCGAAAGACCTCAGTCTCCACAGCATTTCATTTATTATTATCTTAATTATTTTCCTTCAAGAATATCCCAGTAGGGTCTTGTCTCCGGAGCTCGATACTTGCGAAGGACGCGCTGCGCTCCCATATGATCACTCCCCACGTCTGTGGGGTTATACATTACTGGGTCCAAGAATCATGTGCCCTGAGTAGACGAAATGACGGCCTTCTGCATTCGCTTGGCTGAAATGTTTGCCATCTTACGGAAAGCCGTATGATTTTTGGATTAGAGGGCAGCGTGTACTTACATCAATTTCACCAAAGACACCTATGATCTGAATGGTTTGTGTAGAGCTTGCGGAGTTCAAAGAGCAACTCTAGATATTTAGCCGTTTCGGACGATGTTTGTTTCGCTAGGAGAAAACTCTTGACGAAAATCGTCTTACTTTGATGGGCGAGGAGGACTACATCGGGCTTATTTGCTTGTATTTGTCTGAGCGTGGGGAATGAGTGCTTCCAATGTATTACTATTATCGTTATTATAAGTATTAAATAGTTTGTGATTTTTATTTGATTGCTAAGGTATGTACTAAAACGACTCTAGAATCTTTTTCCTTAATTATTTTTTTAACAAAGTTAGGATTCTAGGTGAAAAAGAAAGCTTTTAAATCACTCTATTTCGTAAAGTTTTTTAACGCAAATAATTGGAAGAATTCAATATAACTTCGATACTACATTTTTCAACGAAATTTGTGTGAGCTCTGCTTACTCCGTTACTGATATCTTAACATTATGAGAGGCAACGTGGTGTCACTTTAACAATGTGTTGGTCCTAATGACTATGGAGTACACTGAAGTGCATTATCGATACCATTAGCTCATCAATCTAGTAACCCTGACGATGTTGAAAATGGCCCCAAAGTTGCTGCTGTACTTTCACAACTTTCATAATAAAGCGATGGAAGTTAAGTTGCCAAAATCATCAATCAAAGAAGATAATTTCATTGTCAAATTGAATATTACTGGCAGCATTACGAGGGGTGTGGATCGTTTGCTGAAAAGAAACAGATTCTTTGGCGAGCTGTTGGACAGGAACGGACTTGGCCAATTTATTGAAGGAAGAAAAGTTACCTACGTGAAAGTTTTATACGAAATAG
Organism: Chrysolina haemoptera; assembly: GCA_958298965.1. Classification (NCBI taxonomy): domain Eukaryota; kingdom Metazoa; phylum Arthropoda; class Insecta; order Coleoptera; family Chrysomelidae; genus Chrysolina; species Chrysolina haemoptera. The sequence goes on along the minus strand of OY282596.1, from coordinate 8,509,697 downwards.
ATTTTTTTGCATGGATGCGAGTATAAAGATAGCAGTAATAATAGTGATGCTCTCCTAAACAAATTTGAAATGAAAATAACACTAATAATAATAACGATAGTCTCTGAACAAACATAACTTTCTTTGAATCCGATGTGCGCCGACTGAATATCAAAGATCCCATTAGTTATTTCAGTATTTTTTCATCTCATTCAATTTTTCATTTCAATCTTTAATTTTCTCTTTCTTCATTCAACGCTTATTCCATGTAAACATGTTTTCATTAATTTTTGAAAAAAAAAAATTAATGCCAGTTCAATGTAAGTAAGATAATATTATCTGCCCAATATGGGAAGGTTGAGCTACCTACCAGGCGCGTCCCAGGTGGCGAATAGGGACTGACCGCAGCCCTTACAGGCCCCGGCCATCGATAGCCATAAGTAGGGTGCAAGGGCCCTGACAACCACCCTAAATCATTTGCAGAAGCTTCGCTGCGGACCAGCTCACAACTCAAAACCGCAAGGACCCGTGGAACACCTAGTCTCCGACAGTCCGTGTCACAAGGGGCACGGAAGTGTTGGGGACACTCTAAAATATCCCCCTAATCTCAAGGTATTGTGCGCGCTGAAGGGATTAATGGTTGAGGGTTATTCAACCACTTGCACAACACTCTGGGAACCAGGCGCATCTAGTTTCATTCAGCCTTTGGCACTTGTGGAGGTCAGGTGCAGCTACTTTTCTTCCCCCGTCTGGTGGGCCCACTAGTTGCACTACACTTTCGGAGGAATCCTTTACCTTTCCTCCTTTCCCTCGCGGATGGGCTTCAATAGGAGGTCCTCCGGAACCCCACTCCACAATCTCAAATAGCAGTGGGCGCTCATATCCAGGGTATAAAAGATGCAGTATTATTGACGGAGAGAAAAGTATTCAGCTTTTTCATCGATGTTTTCCTCTTTAGTGGGTTGAAGTTATAGCAATAAAAATGGTAGTAAATATATCCACTTCCAAACACAAATCTTGATGGACTTTTTTCCGTGGCCTACCTTATATAAGTCTGAAAATCTCTGTCCTCCAACATTATCAAGATATTCGCTGTGCATTACACTAAAAAAATAGCGAAACTGGAAATATTGAATTCAACCCTGCAATAATTTGGTATTGGGCAAAGTGATGGCCATAAGAAGCAAGTCATTGAGCATCATATGAACACAAACCCTAGAGTCATGGACGTAGGATGGGGTGGAAAAAAATATTCATCTAATTTCCACCTTCTTTTTTTTTAGTGAAACTATGCGAATATTTTGAAAGTGGTCTCTTGTAAAGAAGACGTTTGTGTGAAATGAAGAGAATAACCGTGTAATACTTGGAGGAAGTATTACAGAAGTACTCGGTTGAAATAATCATTGAAATTGTTTCTTTGGTCAGCAAAGTTAAAATTATTCGATGTTTTTCTTTAAAAATGTAACCCTCAATTAATTGGGGGGCAGTTTTGTCTGACCTTCAACCGTCTACTAACAAAGATCGTTTTTTGAATATTATCATAATATCATTTATATATTATATCTACAAAACAAATTCAAAAGAGAAAGGCTATTGATTTGCGTTTAGTCATCAATTGAGTTCTACAATTCTTCTCCACATTAATTTCCGAACTGTTGACAGCATTCATTTCATTTCTTCGTTTTCAACATGAAGTATGTCAAAATCATATACAAAAGTAGGATTTTCTGTGTGGGCATCAAGAATTCATTTCGTTTTGCCGTTTACATAACATAATTCCTATGTTCAGTTACACGTTTTAAATAGATCTACCAATTTGTCCAATATAAAATATTGGACAAGTAGAGCACAAGTTGATTTATAAACTCCACTCCGCTTCGCTATAAATTCAAAGATAAAATACTGCTTATTATATTCTGTGGTTATAAATGTTGAAGCCGATTCGAAAAATAACTTTTAATTCGATGCTTTACATCTATAATCTACAATAAATCAAGACCATTTCAATGGAAGTGATGAATGGAATAATTCATCACACAATAATAACCTGTTAAAAATTTCACAATATCTTGAAATTATAAAAAAATAGTAGATCTGCAAAGCCTAGAAAACCCTTCTCCACCTATACAATCTGAAATCTACAATCCACTAGCTACAACACATACACACAGAAATCAAAACAAGGAACGATGGGCCACTACCGAATAAGAATATGTTATTGCACGCTTTAACACCACGTTATACAACCAGTAGAAAAACAGGTTGAGTCCAACTAATTCTAGATGCTACCTTGATTTAAGGGAAGATTCGCTTTCCTAGGGATCCCTAGGGATCCCTAGGGTTTTCATATGTTTATACAATATATAAAATGGATGAAGTTTCATGTAGTCGAATTCCCAACTTACATCGCTAATTTTGTACAACCTTATAATGAATTTTCACCTTAAAATGCCAATAACTCGGATATCACCATTTGTGACTCAGCTATATACTCTTCAGTTGTCAATATGAATCGGGTTCGAATTCACTCAATATAGAATCATAGTCCCCTTTTCCATAATGCAGTACGTATATGGAAGAGACGGGCGTATTCCGCCATAGTGACAGGCCAATAATGCGATTTGAGAATATGGTTGATAGTGTAGAGCCCAGAAACTGAGAGATTTTGATGAATTATCCAGGAAACAGTGGTAAAGCTGGCCGGCTCATAGTTGATGCTGCGTTCGGCGCCCTGTTGATTTAAGTGTAACCTGGTAATCCGACATGAGTTGCGACAACCACGCGCCCGTTTCGACGTCCGGTTGCGGCCACGTTCTATTCCGGTCCGGCGTGCGATAGTGTCGTTCATTTACCAGTGTCCATTTCGGTTACTAGGCCAGTAGATATAGACATGATTTTTACAAAATTTAATAATAACTACAAGAGTTTTGAAACTTCAGTAGAATTAATAGCACGTATAGGCTGAGACCGCATATGCTGGACATGCTGACAGCAAATGCGTAGGGGTCTCAGGCGCCCCACGACACGTTCTGCATCTAGTGTCGGGGACCTCTATACCCGTCACGCGGCTACGGTAGACCAGAGTGTTGAAGACAACATCCTGGCAGGCCATTATGAATCCCTCGGTCTCTGACTTTAGCTCACTTGACCTGAGGAAAGGAAAGGTCAGGTTTTTGGATAAGCCAAAGTTTTCAATATTCTTGAAAAAGACCCCATGCATTGGCTTATCCTTATGCAGCTGCAGGAGGACCTGTCTCCGTAGCTTTGATGTGAGCTCTTTGCTGAACGGGTTCCAACTTGATGACAGAGTTTGGGTTCGTTCCGTTCAGTGTCGAATGCGAGACCAAGTTCATCGGCTGTCCGAATTGCTGCCTTGAAGAGAAATGCTCCAATCCCTGCTTTTTCATGGTCGCGGACCATGCAGAGAAGGGGATCTGAACTCCTGATGACTTTATAGGCTTCATTCAGCACCATTCTGTTATGTAGACACTCCATATTATCATTATTTTTTTTTCTAAAAGGATGTTCCAGTCAGGCCTTGTCTCCGGCGCCTCGATACATCCGGAGGACGCGCTGGACCGTTTAATCAGATAACCACTCCCCACGTCCGTGGGGTAAGTGATTACTGGGTCCAAGAATCTTGGGCCCTGAGCAGACGCAGTCCAAACAAATTATTATGTAAAACTTAAACAAATGAGAAAAAAACAAGGTTCCGTAAATGTTACAAGGTTGCAAACTCAATGCATGTTGTATAGCGTTATTCCTAGTTTGCAGAACTTGCAATTTTCAGTTCAAAAATTGAGACATTGTTGCGCTCATCGCAATCTTCTGCAAAATTTGATGGTTTGTTAACACATACCATTGCAGTTTGAATACTTTTGGAATTATGGTGAATTGATTATCTATATCCACTGGCCTACAAAGTCCATTTCGATTACGAAGACAATTTGATTTATGGCATCAATTGGAAACAGAGGCCAGTAAATAACGAACGGAAAGAAGAATTGCTCCCGGGGGACTACGGGATATCCTTAAAATTGCATTTGAATGTTGCGGTAGTGACCACTAGATGCTGTCGAGCTACCCCTGGATGATTCATAGCCAAGTATAAGTGATAAAGGAAAGAAAATTGAAAGGCATTTTATTCCACTCCAGTTGGACAGTGGGCTTTCGTGTACCAAAGAATTATCTACCAATACTGCATAAATTATATTTATGTTGAAACTCCCAAAAGGTTATCTAGTTGTCCGTTGGATGTATTGTATGGAGCACGACAATCAATTATATAATATGACTAGTTGTTGATTGAATTCCACCGTGAGATTATCAAATGGGTTTTGGAATGCCGATTAGTAGTTGTATAGTTGCGACGAATCAATAGGGGGCAATAGACAATATCGCACTGGGGTATACGTGTTTGTATTTATAATAGTAGTCAGTAAGTGCCTTTCTGTGGACATTATGTAAATGAGTGATGAAAGCTATCGCACCCCCTTTGTCCAAACAGCATTATGCAGACTGGAGACACACTGAGATGTTGTCTAATGAGTTAATTTATGGAATGTTATTCCGATAGAGTGGGACAAACAGGACCGAGTCATTTAATGTTCAATGTAAATATTTGTTTATTGCCTATCATCAAAAGAGACAAAAATAATTCTCAATGTCTGGCTCGCTGTCGCTTCTGCGACAAACTCGAACTTCGCTGATAATCCCTTGTACAAACAGACGGATTGGATTGAAAATATACCTTCAGGCCTCATTGGAATATGACATGGATAATTCATTTAGAATTTGAGGGAGTTCTATTACCTTAGGAGTTATCCGTCTGGATGGCACGAGAACGGATACATTTTCACGTTTTATTTCATTAGAGATAGGGTAGCTTCGCATCAGCAATTTTAATTTTGAAAATATTAGTTCATTTCATAAGTATTGGACCTTCTGAAATTTGGATCAAAATATTAAATGACAACAATTCATAAGAGATTTGATCTCTGAATGAATGGACTAAATTTCGCTTTTTATTTCCCAAGTAAAAATCTGTTACTTGCTGTATAACGTTTGGATTTTGGTACTTTATCATTTTATTACTGTTTTCTTGATGATTTCTGAAACAGTTTTGTTTTATTGAAATCATTAGTATAATATTTGGGTTACTGAGAATAAATTGGACCATGTTATGCAACGAGGAACCAATCGACAATTTGTAAAGGTTTCAATTTCAAAATAATATCAAATTAAACTACCACTACTTACCGAAAATTGAATGTGGTACTGTTCTATTATGTTCAAAAACATATACCACTCATACCACATTATAAGCACTGCTTTTCTACATATAATGTACATGCCGGAGGTTTATAAATACATTTTTTGTTGTGAAATCGACCACTTTCACCAGACTGAAAAATCTGAAAATAGTCTTTGTCAAACAATATGAATTTTCCTCTAGTCGTTTTCGAGGGGGCGACACCCCCAATGATCCATGTTATTTATCAGAGAATTTTATTTTCGTGGTTAAGTTCTCTTTCAAGCGATTCAATTCGAAAAAAAAAAACAGTATCTATAAGTTTTTGTATATGTTGTCAAAAGGACGTATTTCGGGAAATTTTGAGAAAAAACCACCGAATAAAAAAAAGTTACAAGGGAAACCGGTTTCAGACTAGGTCCAAATGAGCCACACAGAAGGTTTAGAGAGAGTATCTATCAGTAAAATTTTTGCCGATGAGCACTCCAAGTATAATCAATTACCATTGCGATCACACCGTAAGGATCTTACTTTCCTCTTTTCCCTTATATTGTACCATTGTTTTAAATTTAAACAGTGATTGTACCATTCGTCTAGGATTCTTGTATGGCCTTCAGTTATAGCTGACAAATCAGTTTTTTCGGACCTATACTTTTTCACATTTCCTTATATTTGCAAAAATGTATTGCCATAGTTTGAAATAAACTTCCAATAATGGTATTACCCACTCTTCGGCAAATATCAGACGACAATAACAAGTGGTCGAATATTTTCGGCCACTGAATTTCCGATTTTATCCTTTCGTCGTTATCCTAAATGAGAATGACCGTTTCAATTAATATTCATGAAACATCTTGATGAAAGAATGTTTGACCCTTTTATTCTACTGTTTTGAGGGATAATAGACTCGTAATTTTTTGTTTTCATCGAACGAGGAATGCGAAATTACTTGGTATGTACGACTTTGCAAGGGTGGCCTTTGTGTGAAACTGATTTTCCCCCGCGCTTCAAAAACGTATTGAGGACTAAATTGGTGCTTGTGTTGGACGGAATGACCATGGCTTCGAGTCCTCATTTCGAATGCGGGAAAGATCGACGAACCATTTTTGTTTTAGTTTTTATTGGATTGGGTTGCCTCTATGGGGTTGCCGCGGCGGAGAATTAATAGAAAATCTATGGATTTATACAGAATTGGAACTAACGGAAAGATAATCTACAGTGGTTATTGAAATTTTGTTGAATTTACAGTGATCGTCAGATTATCAACGCGTCATCACAAAAGTCAAATTTTATTATTGCACCTCACCGCACATCTTCCTATCTTTATTAACATTAAACGTGCAAAAGGGGTATTCTGAAATATTTTGAGCGTGTATCATCCATGTATTCAATAAATTAATTGAATTCATCAATTTCATTCAGGTATTCATCACAGTAATGTTATTAAGGTTATAGCCAACTGGTCGGCCGATATTCCTTCGTCAAATCCCTAAGTATTATATCTGTATTGTTATAATGATTGATCACCAAGTTCAATTGATAATTGGATGACACAGATCTCATTTGGCAAACTTCTTCGTATGTAATGCTTTAATTGAACGACAAGGATGCCCTTTGAAAAATATCCCCTTTGATGAAGTCATAAAATTGTTTTGAAAACAGGTCGGTGAACATTTCATATTCATACGTTTTATCTCGAATAAAGATGTTTGATGAAGTGGCTTCATTTATCATCGAACTAGATGAAAATACTCATACATATCGTCGTTTCTTTGTATTGTGGAGGTTAATTCGCGTGAAATATATGCTAATGATCGTATTCTGGTTCCAGAATGTGAACGAAAAATTACGACAACCATTTCATTAGAAGAGGGTATGAAGTGAGTAGGTATATGAACCCTTCAAGTAGCAAACTAGAGATTCAGTGATATTTCAACAGTTTTGCAGTTATACTGAAAAACAGAACTTTAGCATGTTACGTTAGTTTTCTATTATGTTCTCTACGTCAGCAGAGAAAAGGGTCCAGTTTGACGAGAATTTTCCAGTTCATGTGTCATTTTGTCGACTGATTCGTTTTTGATTAGGATTGGAAAATGATCGCTGCCGTATAGTTGAGGAAGGACTTCCTACTCGATAGACAATGAAAGAGTTAGTTCATAGAAGGACAAATCAATTGCGAAAAACTCCTCAGAGAATGAGCTGAATCTGGTTTTGCTACCATCGTTGAGCGTGTTGATGTTGAGGTCATTCATTGTTGTTTCCACCAATCTACTTTTTTGTTAAACCCCAGATTGGGTTGTGGGCGTTGATATCTCCTACGAGGGGTGGTAATTTGTTCAATGAGATTCTTCAGGTTGTTAGTTTGTAAATCATAATTAGGAGGAATATCGTTATTGCATTTGTTCATTTTGTTTGGAATATTTATTGATATTGCAACTGCTTCTAATTCTGTGCTTATGGGTATGTGTTTGGACTCGAAGGTATCTTTGACATAAATCATGACTCCACCACTTGCTCTTGGACGTTTTTGTCTATTATATGATAGCTGTTGTATTTTTTCAGTATGTGGGTTTTTGAGTCCCTGAAGTTCGTTTTTTGTAAGGAGAGGATAGAAGGATATATAATCGGGTATAATACCCATAGACATTTCAATATGGTTCTTGAGAGGCATCACTTTCGAAATCGGATATTGACTCAAACAAAAGCTGTTTCTTGATCTTACATTTCTTTATCTTACGTGTGACATTGGTGCATCTAGATTTCATTTTTCGTTCTCTGAAGTAGGGATATATTTTCGCGAGCATTTCCACTAAGCCTTGTATAGCATTCGTGTAAGTTTTTGCTATGCTGAGCGGATTGGAAGACCCATACACGTTTTCAAAAAAGTCTGTATTTGTTGAAAGCCAGTAAATACTTGTCTGTAAAATTTCCGAAGATTCGTTTCGTGTATTGCATTAATTTGTCTATTGAGCTTTCCCCTTCACCTTTTGTAATCGGTTTGGGTTTTTTCAATATTTTGGAGTCAGGTTTTTGGAATTTCCGGAGTTTGGGGACAATTGACTCAGGAATTGTATTTTCGTCATGGGGAGAAATATATACCTAGCGGCGGAAATCGTGTTTATAGACGGTATGGTTGGTACCTTTTCTCAGGAAGTATATTGGAGACATAAGTTTGAACATATATTTTTCAAGTTCTTAACCAAGGACAAAGTGTGGAATTGTGGGGCTGACATTTGACAGAAGTAGCCTCTTATTAGGGGTGATAAGTCTACGAGATTGGATGCGATATTTTCGTTTATTCGAATTTTTCCATCGTGATTATTCATAAAGTTATCGGTAATTGTGGTACTTGACAGATATATGCAGATTCTACTATTTGATATCCTTGACGAAAATAAAATATTTTTCGGTCCAATTAACGATACGACTGCTATGAGTTATTCTTCTAATTTGACATCCTCAAGATGTAGTTCAATGTCCAGCGTGGCTTATGCCGGGGAAGCAGTTGTTTTCTGTTAGATATTACAAATAAATCATATTTTTCATTTTTCAATTTTCATGGATAATGTTCCCCTTTTCAACATGAATACCTTCCAAGAGGTTATCTTGAAAGATGGAAGTTTGTCTTTCAGCAGCAGATGATTCCACAACAGATTTTATGAATGTCCCATTCATATTTTCGAACAAAAATCATTATTATTATTACTGTTATTTTTTTTTAATTCGTCAGGATTGTTCCAGTAGGCCCTGTATCCGGAGCCCCGGTATATCCGGAGAGCGCGCTGGTCTCAATTACCCAGATAGTCACTCCTCACGGCCGTAGGGTGAGTGATTACTGGTTCCGTGAATGATGTGCCCTGAGCAGCCCGAGTGAACCGAGGACGACAGCCTTCTGCTACGGCTAAGATTTCTGCCGCATCACGGCAAACCGGTATGATTTTTAGATTAGAGTGCAGTGTGTCCATCATTCCACCAAGGACCTCTATGATCAGAACCACTATTTTAACAGAGTGGTTTGGGTAGAGCCTGCGGAGTTCAAAGAGTAAATCTCGATATTCAGTCCATTTTTCCTCCTCTTTCCGGACGATGTTCATTTCGCCAGGAGCCGAAAACTCTATGACAAAAATTATTATTATTATTATTAAAAATGCACATTTAGATTCATTCGAACTTCTTGCTGGGGATATCTTAAGGTTTAAGTGTATTTTCACCACTGACATTGTTAACTAGAGTGGAATATACGAATACATTAATTCATCATAACTTTTTTACGGTGTTATTGCCAACGGAAGGGCCTTCTTTTATGACAGTGATAATTTTTATTAATACCCGCATAGCAGAATATATTTCATTGAAGGGAAATAACGCTAATAAGAAATAACAATTATTTGCCTAATATTTTACGTAGAAAGAGCTTCAAGCTCACAATGACAAAGGAATGAGCAAAGTCGCCATAAATTCAAACTGTTAAAAGTTCGGCATAAAAATAAAATGAGAAGGGCTCTTTAACGTTTGTCTGATATATGCGAAAAGCAATTTTCCTGAAGCCATTTAAAGGAGATGTTTGTAACGTTAATGTATGTTTGTACAATTGAAAACATTTTAAAGTAGTCGTATCCATACAAGTCTTTAAAAAATCCGGAGTCATAAGTACACGGCAATAAAACTGATGTAGTACTCTATAGATCGTTCTTTGTGTAGACTACTGGTATTTTGTCGAGTATAAAAACACCAATAAACCATTGTCCCAAATGCTGTATCACCTAAGACTCACAACTGTGCGCGACAAATCATTTGTTATGTCATAAAAGCCAATAAAAACATTATGGATTATTTTGATTACCTATGAAATTATGAATATAATATTTTGTTGAATAATAATGAAAATGATCTGTGAAACCCGACTCGTTGGAAGAACCCTCTTTCCTTTTAAGTGTACACTAAATATAAAAAAAACTAACAGAAAGAATGTTTCAGATTCAATCTACCTTCATACATTACCAAATTATTTCATGATTAATGATGGATTATTATGACTCGCATATTAACATACATTATTGAAGATCTGAACAGATTTCATAAAAATTGTATATCCATATAAAAATATAATAATTGATTGAAAATGTATGCGAATTGAAAGTTCTCATAGTCTAGAGCTCTAGTTGAAGTAAGCATGCAGATAGTATGATTCTAGATAATAATAATAGATACGTCTTTTCTATGTCCTAACAGACAGACACAGTTACTTTCGCATTTATAATATTATTATGGAAATTATGAAAATTACAGAAAATAAGAACTTTAACAGAATTTCGTTGTTATTTGGATCTGTTTTTTCATTCTTCCCTAAAATTGCCTGTCGCCTAGCAGCAACTGTTGAGAAAAGGGCACTTTTATTCACGCTTTTCCGTAAAATAATTAAACGCTGTTTTAATATTGAAATAATCATACGCGGTGTCAATTTGAAAACTTCCCACCATTAAAATCTTACTTTCAGTTAATAATATGAAAAATTGCTGTAGATGAATACTCCACCAAAAATCAAGTCGCTCCGGAGCACCACGGCAAATAATAATAAAAGCCGTCCTCTACCCGCACAGGCTATGCCTTAGGGTACACTCTACGATTGTTTATGAGGGAGTATTATTATTATTATTATTATTATTTCAATTTGATTTTCAAGGGGGATACTTGTAATGAATATTTTTGCTCCTCGTGGTTCAACCCCTAGGAGGGGTAGTTGTTACCCTTGGAAACTTAAAGGGGTAGGAGGTCAAGTGGCACATTATTCCAAAGGGGTTTAATATTCTTCCCAATGGTACCCTGATTCATTATTTTTTGAAAAATATCGTTCTAAACTTACAGAAATACTTAGAACTTGCTTGCACTGAGATTTATTTATTTAATTATTTATTTCTCAGAAAAAAACAGGTTCAAACCTAATTATATGTTTTCCCTAAATACTAACATACATTCGTTATTGGAAAAAAAGTGAGAAACGCAATATAGAAATTTTGATGAAAAATAACACCATACAACACCAGATAATACCATTCGGTGTCCATATAGGTCCTGATCATTAGAGTGAAAAATAGCACCGACATATTTCACACCGTTCTTTGGTGTAACATAAAATAATGTACATGGTGTTAATTGAATTGGGAATGATCAGATGTCACACCTGAAAAAAGTCATAGAACCATCGTGGTGTTGTCTATTTGAATGTATTAAAGGAGAAAGCTTCTACTGTTTTGCATAACACCTCTTTATGTGGAAATAATATAAGTTTAGTTAATCCACAATAGTAGTGAGTGTTCCTGAACACTAATATGGTGTAAATTGAAATCTTATGATCTATACATACATAAGAAACAAGTGAAATTTAACACCAGTTTCATGTATATTTTCATACTTCGAACATGACAAACACTGTATTTTCATACCGGTAATACAATTCGCTGTTTTTTTATATATCTTGTTGTAGAAAAACATTAGTCTGAAAGCCTCTTCTGGTTTATTTGTTATATCAAATAACACCCATCAGTGTTTCCCTTGAAACAATCCGGTGTGAATTACCGACACCAAGCACCTCTGGCGGTTGGCCCAAGAACGGCAAGAACTGCTCACCCTTTACTCTTTGGACGGCGGTCGGGCTCTGCTGTCTCGGTGTTTTCCTTTATTTCGGCTGGCTCATTTCTGAGCTTTTCAGATTTTCTGTGCTGCCTGAAACATTCTGTAACGGTCGCGTTCGCATCTTAAGCTCACATGCTCTGTGCCAACAATGTCCTGTAGAGTGGGTCCTCTAGTGGAGGCTCTGGGTACTATCAGGTAATAGTGAACTGCTAGCAACGGAGTCTATCTGATAATTTCGACTGGATAGATGCAGGCCATATGACGACATGACAGTGAACTTGGTGAAATTTACTAGCTTGCAACATCAATGTCTTCATTAATATTTCTTTAAGGTAGGATTCATCACAACCCGAGTGTCAAATTCACGTTATTGGTATTTCATTCATCTGTTATGCTCTGGTCTGGACTGTTTTTGTGGGTGTTGTGTATGCCCTTGAAAAATATGATATAACGAAATTTTTTTGGAGCTAACGGCTACTATTGCCCCTGATGAAGGATTGCAACAATAATCTTCTAAGCAGTTCTACTGGAAGTAGACTCAATACTATAATTTTTGTTTGAATAATAACCTGAAAACCACGCATCTCAGTGCAGGCAAGTTCTAATTACTTCTGTGAGTTTAGAATGCTATTTTTCTGAAACTGCTCATCAGGAACTCTGAGTAAGGGTACCACTGGAAAGAGAATTAAAGTGCCACTTGCCTCCTTCCCATTTAAGATGGGGGTAAAATCGATGCCTCCTAAGGGGTTGAACCACAAGGCTACAAATATTCATTGAAAGTGTTCCCTTTGAAGATAAAATTGATCTATTTTTCCGATTTCTCATATTATTTACTGGAAGGAAGATATAACGGGTGGGAAGTTTTCAAATTGACATCCTGTATATTTTAGGTACACAAAATACACAAAATAGTGCACAGTTGTGGAAAAAAGTGTTTTATAATAATTTCTCAATGTTATATCATTCATTTGTGTATTTATCGTATTCTTGGTTATTCTTACATCGAATCCTTACCATCCACTTTCATATTCCCCAAGAAAGTTCCTTAATTATAGTTCTGAAGTTTTGTACGACTCACACAGTTTCCAACAGCTGCAAGGTCCATGTGCTTTCTCTATTCCCTGCGATACGACATTCTTCACTGAACAGAAAGTTTGCAATCATTATTATAGTATTGCCGAGTTGGAACGATTCAAAATTTAATGTTTCACCCAGTCATAAAATGGTCTGATTAAAAATTCTTTCCTATAGAAATCCATTGGAAGAATTACAACCCAGACACGAACAAGAATTATGGCACTCTAAGGAGCAATTTTGGAATTCATTATATTATTTACATTTGGAGTGCCATCACCTCAACATAAGCAAGAAACGCATTTGGGAATATTAAATCTCCTTCTTTCTGTTCCACGGTTGCTCATAGATTTATCGCCACTTCGATGCTGGAAGGATAATAAAATATGAACAATAAATAAATCTTTCCTATCAAAAGAAATGTAGCGATAGCACTTTTTTGTGAGTCGTGTTGATGCCAATAAATTGAAGCAAATACACTATTAAATAAAACTCTGACTGCTCAAGGACAAAAAAATCCAGTTTTCTCCAATATTCTTATGATGCTTTTGAAATATCTAATACTTTGAAGGGTTGGTTGGCCTCTCATGTTAATGGCAGAATGGAAGTTTTCATTCACGTTTTGCTGGAGTTGCCTCTTTATAGAAACGTCAAATACCCATAATTTCAGATATGATTCAACATATCAACCAAGATATTATCTTTGATGATATATTCCAGTAGAAGATTTTGTTGATTCGGCAGAGAGAGATCCTCTCACTCTTGAATTATTCTTCTACAATCCTCTATTTATTGAATCAAAACGAATTATCTCGACTCCAAAAATTGCAGAACAGGTCAATGAGGATAATACTATCATGGCCAAGATAAACTTTAATAAAAGCTACGCCACAATGTTTAAGATGGTTGCCACTGAAGGAATACATATACAATTGCAGGTGTTGGTATTCATTTTCTCCACAACCGTTACAGAATTTGCCAATTCTGAAATCATATTTGTAGCAAAAATTACATTAGCCCTGACTGGCATCATAGTGACAAGATGTGAATTGAAATGTCAAATAAATTTTTCGTTGGTTTTCCATTTGATTATATGTAAAACTTGTGGTTATGGAGGAAGCACAGTCTGTTACTCGGTTAGAATGAAAATTCGTTATGCTCATGAGTAATGATATATGCAAGGAAACAAATTCAAACTGCCAAAATACGATTGGCCTGTCCCACTGGACTATATTCAAATTAAATACTGATGACTTACATGCGCCGTTTTTTGTATTGTTGGGCACAACGAAGATGCGGGCGCGGAAAATTAATAGATCAGCGACAGTGAATATTCCTCCTGGTTACAATTAACAAGGGGCGATTCAACTAGACCACGGCGTGGTTGATATGGCGTGGCGGTTAATAATTAATCAGGTGTTGTTTCCAAATTTGGATGCATATATAGGGTGTCCAACAAAAGCGTGTAGAATACCGGCATCTGTTATATACGAAGGCGTGGAATGGCCTACTTTCTTAAATAAATATTTCACTAATTTCCGACTGTAAAGTCGGAAAATAATAAAATTCCGATTACCGAGTCGGAAAATAATAAAATTCCGATTTTGAAGTCGAAAAATGATAAAATTCCGACCTTGAAGTCGGATACTGATAAAATTCCGACTTCAAAGTCGGAAGATAATAAAATTCCAGTTTCAAAGCCGGAATTTAATAAAATTCCGATTTTAAATGCAGAATTTGATAAAACTCCGACTTTAAATTCGGAAAATAATAAAATTCACGAAGAATGGCACTTGGCGGAAGGCGATAAACAATATTGAAAAATGGATTATATAATCCAATCACCTGCAAAAAAATTATGTTCTAGATTCGTTGGAATGTATTCAACAAAAAACAACTACTCTTCCCTACGACTGTTGAATTACATTCGTTTGATACTTGGCAGAGTTTTCTACAAGAACTACTTCGCAATGGTTCAAGTATATATTTTCATGGAACTTGTTAAGTATCGGCGAGCGATAGTTCACCCCAAATGAATTATAATAATAAAACCCTCTCAAAAACACTCGTATAGTGTACCCAAATGCAAAGCATGTGCGGGTAGAGGAGAGCTATTATTATTTTTTGATGTGGCACTCCGGAACGAATCAGTGATTTTTGTAGCGTATTCACTTTTAAGCTGCAGGAAAACATACAGCACCACCTCGGGTGATCGGTGTGCACTTCAAGCTAGCACTAAACGGGATTGGCATCTAGAGAAAAAAATCTCTCGTACCTACACCGGGCTCGAAACCGCTATCGCCATGCTGTCGGAATTTTATTAAATTCTGACTTTAAACTCGGAATTTTATTATTTTCCGACTTTGAAGTCGGATTTTTATTATTTTCCCACTTGAAAGTCATCCAAAATCACAAATCTCTTCCGCCATATTGTAGCCGCCATATGGAATCCATGAATTTTGAGAAGAAAATCAGAATCTCTGACCCCGAAAACCCCCACATACCAATTTAAAATCGAATCGGACCATAATCACAAAGCCAGTCCGCCATATTGGAGTCGCCATATCGAATTTATGAATTTTGACAAAAAATTCATAATATCCGACACCGAAAATTCACACATTCCAAGTTAGAATCGAATCGAATCATAATCACAGAAGTAATCCGCCATATTGGTGCCGCCATCTTTTATTTTTCTGCAACAAAATTTTCATAATGCATTTTCACCGGAATTATGAATACCTGCCAAATTTCAAGTTAATCGGACAACTAGAAGTGGTTCAAAATTCACTTACAAGATTCGACCCGAACGAACAAGTTACAGACATTGCAAGTTGAATAAAAGCTTGTAATAAAAATTCATCACACTAACTTCCAAAAATTAAAAATTAAAAGTGACATATATTTCAAAGAAATATTATTTCATAGAAGCTTACACTAACTCTAGACGCACGAGCGCTTTTTTCAAGTCTTTTGAATGGTTTGAAGGTTATTCGCCATCTTTCTCATGAAAGGAATAACGTTAGCTATCACTCCCCGTGTCTGACTATTCAATACTTTGGTTTGAGAATCTTATTTTTATTGCATTTTTCACAGACTAACAAGTTGTTTCCTTCATGAACGTTTGATGTTAAGTGGGTAATACGTTGTACGACTAATGCGCATCATGGGCGTGCATATTTTCACATTCCCAGCTATTTTTGTTGTACTGTAGTAAGTTACATGAGGAACAGTTGGCTCAAAACTGGTCACATTCAACCATCATTAATTCGTTCACTCTGTAATTCTCACCTTTTCCAGTCGGGGCAGATTCCACTTCCTGCGATGAGCATCTATTGTTGCGGACAATAGGGCACTTGTCGATATACACTGATCACGAAATAGGGGACACCACATGGTGTATTTTGTATTAACCTAATAGAACACTATCTCTCTGCGTTCAGAATTAATTAAAAGTTGAGATGTGTTCAACTGACATAGCATTACGTATCTCTGGGAACGGTGTATCTTTTGAACAGAGACGGATTTTAGCCAATAAAACACAAGGTACAACGTTACTGTAACATTTCCCAAACAGATTACATAACTGATAATAGACGACCAAGCGGAACTAAGAATAAAAAGGATTTCATCATATAGACTTGAACAAGTGATTTTTACATCAAAAATAAAACGTTCTCATCCCAATATGATTTGTGAAAATGGCCATCTGACATAGAAATGAAAGGGAAAGGATCGTGAATGAAATAAATACGGACTTGTCAAGAATTCTAGAATGTGGATCCAACAACTTGGTGGAATTCAATGCGAATAAAACCCAAACATGTCTTTTCTCTAGAAAGGCCGATCTCACAGTGGCCAGCGAAACTATTTCAGGCGTATCCATACCAATTAAATCTTCCATTTTAATGCTCGGTATTACCATCAGCAGTGCCCTTCCATGGGAGAACATGTGAGGTCCATTGCCAAGAGTGCCTCTCAAAATCTTGGTTTTCTGTTTCGCGTCAAGGAGTATTTCACTTCCTGCCAACTTATTATGGTTGAATTCGACCGGTTCTGAAATACTGTTCCCATATATGTAGTACAGCACCCAAGCACACATTGAAACTTTTAGATTCTGTCCAAAAGAGAGCCATTCGTCTTGTTGGTGATACACACAAGCTCGCTCACATCTCTGGAACATCGCAAAAAGGTTGGGTTGGGCAATCTGTCTCTATTTTATAGATAGTTTCATGGACGATGCTCTTCCGAAATATCATCAATCGTTCCACTGTTATCGATCCCATCGAGACTGATCCGTCGAGCTCAGTCCTCATATTCATATGCCGTCACTTTGGAGACATGCCGAACATCTGTTTCCCAGGGCTCGTATTTTCCACAGAACGATAAAGCTTTCTTTAGTATAATGCAATTATCACCAGATACGAGCATGTTCGTTTTTTCCCAAAAATTTCATCAAATTTTTTTTTATGTTCAAAATTTTATTGATGCTCGTCCTGTTTTATTATTATTGTCAACCACTTGCTTGTAATTTTTTTCCAGTTCCTTGAATTTGTTTTCAACTTTGTTTTTTTGAATAAATTCGACAGGAAGAATTCAATAATTTCCCATAATTTTACATAATTTTTTCAATGATTTGATGTGACCCGAACCCACTTTGGGATTGTTGATTTTGTAAAAATTGAGGAGTACCGGTGTTCGCTCTGTCGTGAAGTAATTGAAATTCTCAGATTTTCCAGAATAAAGATAATCTTACAAAGAATCTACAAAAAAAATGCTTCAAACTGTACCAACCTTTTCATTCACTACAGTCACTTTTTTCTTGATTTGCCATTGCTTTCGCTGTAAATTACTACTTTCTAAAAATATATTTCCTCAGTTATGTTTTAATACGAACTAACTGTTGACATTTACGAAATCTGTTCAGAATTGATCCCAGAATTGCTTTGTTTTATATATAACGCGCAATCAATTCTGTAAAGTATTTTCGCATGTTATAATCCATTATTTGATGATTTTGAGTTCCAAATTATACAAAATCTTTCCTCGTAATTAATTATATCATATATATTATATTATATTGTAAAACTTCTTTTGAGCTAGCCCGGTTCTGGTATGAAATCAAACGCATTAATAATTTTATTAATAGTCCTAATACTTTTCGGTGAATTGGGTTTCACCCGTTCTTATTTTAATGCATCAGCATAAAACACCTGTTTGAAATTTGTCGGAATTATTCGGATAGTGCGATAACGGCTCTTCACTAGGGATGTATGCGGGGGAGAGATAATGCCGGATAATTCAGCGTAGAACCTCATTGCCATCGAATGATTGATCAGATTTTACGCAGAGTAACCGTTAGAGTTGCATCGGAAAAGCACTTTCAGAATTCACAAGCTACCTTCATCGCCATTAGGGGGTCTTTGGCTAGCTAATACCACTCGATTGTTTGATGAAATATAGGACTATCATGAGAACGCTAATAAGAAAGAAATGATAATAATAATAATAATGTCTTTATATTCATCACAATCAACAGAACATTAATTGGCATTGTATATAGAGAAAAGAAGTGCCAGCTTATGCTGTTTTTAAACTTTACCAAGAAAAAAATAAATAAAAAAAATTCAGTTACTGAGAACTCAATCGAATACAGAAAATTTACGCTTGTTAGAACAGGATCACCTAGGAGAATATGTAGAACCTGAATATTTTGTATTGTCAAATACTAGACTATTTAACATTACATAACACTTCAATATTCGAAGTGCTAACAAAAATTTTCATGAACTCCCAGCACTTATTGAAACATATAAACCTAACATGTGACGTTTTTGTTTTAAGTGAATATTTTAAAAATATATCTATGAACAACCTCAATATACCGGGTTATACAACGATACAAAATGATGGAGATTTCAATAGAAATGTTGGAATTTTGATATTAGTAAAATCAAACCTCAACTACAATATCAAAAATTATAAACTAACAATATGTGGTGTCCCATTATGTATCATGCATTTAACAATCGATAATGTATCGTGTAGAATCATTGCACTTTATAGGCCTAACCCATCAGATTTGATCTCGTTTGTCGATGAATTTGATTCATACCTGGACAAAACACATAAAAGTAAACTAAGGAAGTTACGTTAAATCGAGCTGGAGATCCTTCGCCATAAATTAGAAAACTTTCGACACGATATTCACATACCTACTCTTTCTTGAATATCTAGAAAACCACTGAATCTCTTCTTGTCGGATATACCTGAACTGTCTAACAAATCAATACTCTTATGCATTGATTTGGCAACGTATGAAAAAAAAAATTGATTTCTCATAAAAGAATTTTTGTTATAACCTCTGCCTTATCCAAAAATCAAATTTCATATACTTATTTTTATTCAATTTTCTACACCTGTATGCGAGAGAGATCAAAAAATATATTTTCTCAATGTAGAAAAAAACGTCTGGATTAAGTATTGTTCAGAACCGATGGTTCAAGCAGAGTATTGAATGATAGCCAACTATGACCAATTTTATTTTTTAACTTTTCTTCCAATTTTACCGTTGCATGCACTGTATTGAAAATGGAAGAATACACATGGAATGAGTTTCATGGCATATTTGTATCAAAAAATATATTTGAAATGTTATTTTCATTCAGTATTGTTTATTTTTTGCAGCAAGAATTTGCCTGATCACTTCAAAAAATTTCAATTGATATCAGCCTATCTAACAACATACTATCGGCCTAGCATATTATTTTTCAAGTGGTACATGACGATTACGAGAAGAACTGGAACTGGAGTTGGTCGTAGGTGACTATGAAATTTTGATTATGTGTCATGATGGACGACATATTTTGAAAATTTTGAAATCCGTCTTGAATGTTCCTTCTATTGAAATAAGCTCCTGGCTGTCATGACTATATGGACGAAACGAGTGTCGAGTAAACCTGGCGTAGTTCTGTTGTTTGGGTAGTTTTCTATAGTATCAAGTGACCAAGAACATACAAATGTATCTTCATTTTTGCACCAAAAAAGTCAGTTTTTATTTTAAGTAATCTATCATCATGGTTAGCAGTGTTCCTACTAATTTTCAGTTCATAAATTCAGTTATTCATACAGCCAACTCATACCTCGCCTCTCATTTATGTAATTATATAGTTAACACATGTTATTAATCAAGATAGTCAGGCTATTTCGATTGTAATACATTCCAAACATGAATCTTCTTTCGAATTCCCTGCTACTTCAGGCGTTCCACAAGGATCGATTTTGGGACCTCTTCTCTTCGTATGTTATTTGTTAATGACGTTGCTCAGTATATTGGGCTTTCTCAATTTCTCCTCCATACCGATGATTTCAAGATATTCAAAAAACCTCTTGCACGCTTCAGGATCATCTAATCACACGAAAAAAGTCACCCACTTTCAAGAACTATTTCATTGATGCCACCAGTTTGCAGATAATCAATGAGATGAAAGAGATGAGATCTAGTCGTGAATTCAATCACGAAACTTTTTTTTTACCTCTCAACTCAATCAAAACAAATGCACTCTGTTACTTCGTCATCATCGATGTCGGATTGGTGAAATAGGCAGAGCGTGTTTCCCACTCAATCCTGCCTGAGAAACATAGACCAATAGATTACTTGTGCTTCGGACTTCCACCGTCTTAATGGTTGAAAGATTTCTACTTCTTTCAATTTTTCACTGACTTCCATCGTTTTAATGGTTGAAAGATTTCTACTTCTTTCAATTTTTCAGAACAAGTAATCAAGTTACTACATCGTCTACAACCTTCAAAACAACAGACCAATAGCATTTCCTCGATCACGAGCAAAGCACGCGTTGATCACGTCTTTACCACTATTGTTTACTGGCTTGAGTTTAACTTGAATTTACTGTAGAGAAAATCCAGAAAGGTCTACTTTTTTTTTCAGAAAACTCACGGTCTGGCCCTTGTTTATATGATATTTCAGCCAATTATTAGAATTTAATGTGCAACCACTGAAAGTCCACCGTGAGGCCTCGGAAGCAATTTTTATTTTTAACGTTCTAAGAAAATTAAGAGTACCTGAAACAAACTATTGATTTTGTTGTATCCGACATAAGACTGTGAAGAAGATACAATTTATTTCTTATCTGGAACAATTTATCTTCTTTCAACAATGTCTAGAGACCGTTAAAAAAATGGCGAGAAACTGTGATCTAAACCCATTGAGTATTACTGAGGGACAACTCATTCGAATGCCGAAAAAGGTATGTATCTGAATCTTCCTTCATTGTACACTAATTCCTACTGTATTATTGTATTCAATAAATATTATGTGTTATGTGGGTCAAACTAGAAGGATCATAGAGTACGGTTCAGAGAGCATTTCGCTAATGTACGAATTTCGAGATCAGAAAAATCGAGTATGGCACAACATACTTTCGATCACGACCACCGTTCTGATGACACAGGTTCTGAATTAATCAGGAAGGTTCATAACCAAAGATTTTGCGTTGCACTGAAGAGTCTGGAAATTACGAAGTGTAAAAATAGTATGAATACAGATAAGGGCACAATTCCATACAGACCTCTTCATTATAATGATGTCATTGGTAATCAATTCCTAAGAATGTAGGTAAGTCATTAAATCCAAAACAAGTAGCTATAAAATTGATATAAATTCCAAAAAATATGCAATCTGATGTCGGCGGGAATAGGTAAGTAGTATCGTTGGAAAATTCCAAATGTTCAATTAATTTTTGAAAATATGCGAACATTAGCAGATTTCTATCGGAATTTGTTGATAATAGAGGAATCCGCTACATTTTCACTGTATTTAGGTGAGGCTTTCCTATAACGAACAATCAAATTTCTGTTCTTTATTTGTTTGGTTGGGTTTTATAAATGAACAAATGAATAAACACGTATGAATAAATATATTAATGTGTATTCAGAGAGTTCTTAGAAGTAAAAGTGCTGAAATCTAGTTGGCTTATTAGGTGAAAATCTACATTCAGAATACTCCGACCCTAGATATACGCTAAAATAACTAGTAAATCGCTAACATGAAACAATTTGCATTTGATCATTTAGGGTGTACAAGTACGGCAAATGAAGTAATGCAGTTTCAACCCTTTTGATAGAATGCGGTGTGCGATAATAAGCGATATATGGACTTATTTGCGATGGTAAATTATTCATAGCGTTACTCAAATAAATATTCATCAAACAATTATTCTTTTATTGAATTGTGAAATTTTTAATTTACACGTTGAGTCGGTTAGCGGCCCGATGCAAATTGACAATATACAAACAATTAGCGGATCCCTTGTGCATTAACACAATGCCCTTTTCATTATTAGTATCAGGAATGCCATTACAGGATGGCATGGACAAATATGTCTCCCTACCCGCGCAAATTCAATTTGCGACCGGACTCACATTACGGAAAGGATTAAAAACCGAGTGTAAAAGTCCTTTATTACACCTCTGTACAATGCCCATTCACATGGACGATTATATTATACGAGCAAGAATGTTGGTGGAAGTCCTACGGATGTATTTGATTAAAATTGGAAAATGGGATTCTTTTATTTGCTGCTGAATTCTACAGAGACCGCAAACGAGTCACTCACCCAAAATAATTTTTTATACACAGAAACTTCAAAAAGGCAGAAGAACTGAGTCGTCTCGTGGAAATATTGGCATTTGAAAATAGTATATTGTACATCTTCCACGAGTAGGTATATGAAATTTTGTAGTACGATCGTAGCGAGTACTACAATAGTACATATACCTACTAGTGTGAAATGAGTCATTTCATCATCTGAATCATAAACAAATCACTAATATTTTTAATAACTTTTTATCATAAACTTTCCTGCCGTCATGATTCCTATAATACATACCACCTAAAAAAAGAATTGAAGATATTAATATTGAAAATTATAGTAAAAATCGAACATTAATCGATTTCATAAAAGCAAAAATAATGTGTGGTTATTTGCTGCAGACTGAACGATTCTGAAAATCAATTCACGATTTTGGCATTCATTCGATCCATAAAATTACGATTTACATTCTCTGGATAATCAATTTTGATTTGGAACAGAAATTAAATTTTATGTGCCGTTTATATCAGCGCCCTTTTTCTATTATGTCGTAAAGTTCTCGTTAGCGGATTGAGCCAAATCGATAAATAGTTCATCTCTTAATTTTATGGAAGTATCGAGAATTTGAATTTTCTCGTTTTTTTATAAGGGGTGGATTTCCATTTATTCATGATGAACAAAACCACGAGTATAAGGCGCCATTTTCCCTTGTATGTATACGCCGTTCCAACCGAATTCAACATTGAAAAATCTATTGTAGTAAATTGCACGTGGAACATACAGGGTGTAACGTAAGTACGTTAAAATATTCAAGTGTCTTATTCCTGAGACAATTTTAAGAAAAAAGTTTAAATAAACTTGTGTCCGGAAATGCTTCGTTTCGGACATACAGGGCGTTGAAATTGAATTTTTTTGTACGCTTTTTAAAAATAACTTTTGCAAAAATTAAGTTATTTGCACGAAATTTGACGTGGGAAATCATAATTTCGTATTATTTTTCATGTAACATCTAGAGGGCGCTGCGTACGCTGTCATTATTTATTTCAAATTGCCCTAACATTTTTGACAGTAAACTTTTGGTACTTTTCATGAAATAATCTTATTCCCACACCTTTTCCAATTAAAAAAGGTACACTTCCTCAACAACGCTGGAGGTGATCTTTTTCGAGATATTTACACTTTTCTATATCAATGCATGTTACTTAGCTCCTAGGGCGCTAAGTGAAGTTGCTTAGAAAAATTTCAACAATCTGTATCTCGAAAACGAATCATTTTCCGATAAACATTTTATAGAAAAAAAGTTGTTTATTTTGACGCGATCTACCACATACTCAGTTTTTGGAATGTTCTCAGCAACTTCACTTAGCGCCCTAGGAGCTAAGGAACATGCATCAATATAGAAAATTACAAACATCTCGAAAACGATCACCTCCAGCATTGTTGAGAAAGTGTACCTTTTTTACTTGGAAAAGGTGTGGGAATAAGGTTTTTTCATGAAAAGTACCAAAAGTTTACTGTCAAAAATGAAATCAATTTGAAATGAATAATGACAGCGTACGCAGCCCCCTCTGGATGTTACATTCAAATTGATGCGAAATTATGATTTCCCACGCAAAAAAAACCCCGGATACCAAATTTCGTGCAACTTATTTCTTGCAAAAGCTATTTTCAAAAAAAATTCAATTTCAACACCCTGCATTTCTGGACACAAGTTCATAAAGACTTTTTTTCTTAAAATTGTCTCAGGAATACGTCACTTGAATATTTTAACGTACTTATGTTACACCCTGATTATCCTTCATCCCTGGATCATGGAGATCTAGGGATGGAGGTAACGAAGGTGGTTTTAAGCATTATTTTGAATTTTTGTTATCTCCTTTGACGAATGCATTCTTAGGAAATGAACAACTGTTGACTTTTTGACTTTTTTTATCATTCAAATCCGTATACAATTTAAAACTAAATATTTTGCTTTGATATATGACATATATTCAACTTTTCCTCAGAGCTGTAGGTATTTCTAGGGCCTGGAAATAGTCCTCAACCATTACCAATTAAATTCCAGAAAAAAACTATAACATTGTCCGATTCTCTTCAAATTTAATATGTGAGAGTATTTGAGGTCAAATATAATGAATATTTTGTTATAGAATAGCGGCGAGTTATTTTCATAAGATAGGACTTGTAATGTCAATAATTTTTTTATTCAATAGAGCACTGTCAGTGACGTAATTTGACAGTTGTCAAACATTCGATGGGGGGACAAGCAAAGCCGTTTTCCATAAGACTACGCGTGTCGTTTTTGTGGATTTTCTGCGAAAAAATGGCTAAAAATACGTTTTAGTGAGTATTATTTCATTGTGTATAGTCTGAATTGAGTGCATAAGTCTGTAGAGGTGTTATAAACATGGATTTTCCAATTCAAAAATACGTTTTTATGATGATAGGTATCATACAAACAGTTTTCTCTTTTAGATTGGAGGACATGAATCATGAAGACTGCTGTTATGGGTTGTTAACCGATCCGATCCAGACAAGCACGTGAAATTTCCAAATTTCTTTCTATACAAACAAGGCAGAGACAGGTAGAAACTGTTGGAGTACAGATAGTCATCGTTCCGAATATCCGGACCATGTACCTACCCAAAATACGTAGAACAAAAAAAACACTGGGACTTTACAGTTAAAGTTTTGTATTAGTAGTAGTAGTAATCATGGGGAGGCCGCTGCCGCAGCCAGGCAAGTAGGCCCCAATGGGCCCTTTTTGCCATCCCCTGCTCTCCACATAACTACATCGCCTCTTCTAGTCTTCCTTTCCGAACCTTTGTGACCTTCTAGCGAAGGTCAGTATGTCCGTCCACTCTAGTTCGATGAGTTCCTCTTGTTGGAGTTTTTCGGCTCCGAAGATTTCGAATCTTAGCCTCCCGTACGCCTCACACTCGCCAAGGAAGTGAGACGAAGTTTCTTCGTCTTCTTCGCACATATGGCAAGTGAGATTGTCTTTTATACCCATTAGTGACAGGTGTCTACCTAGTTTGTTATGGCCTGTTAGTATTCCTACAAGGAGGCGTAGTGTTTGGCGATCTCTGCCTAAAAGCCACGTCATCCTTGACTTGCTAGAGCCGGCCACAAAGTCTTTTGACTGACTGCAGCCGGCGGTATTCCTCCAAGATTCGTTTAATTATCTTTCCACCCATTCATCTAGGGCAGAAGAGATTTGACCTCTTGCAATGCCCAGTACTGGCTCCGGTCCACAGAACGGCGCAGCGGAACCGGTTCTGTCAAGCTCATCTGCCACCTCGTTTCCCGGCACCCCCCTGTGACCAGGGACCCATACCAACTCGACTTCCTTTGTTTCCGGCTAATTTCTCAAGAGCATCTCCGCATTCCTGTACCAAAACTGAGCTTGGTCTAAGATGACAGATAGCTTTGAGCGCTGCCTGACTATCCGAACAGATATAAATACAAATACAAACTCAAATTCTTTGTTTGCCCCCCCCATCAGCTGATCACCGCCATGTTGTGACACCAGGTGACAGTGCTCTATCGTCCCATTATGTTGCTTCAAGCATCGTATTAGTTTGTTTCTCAAAATTGTAGGAATTTCTGTTTCATATACAATAAGTTATAAAGTAGGCGAATAAAACATGGATATTCATAGCGTTTTAATCACACTCAATCCATTGTAATTGTGAGAGGATTTACTTTCCCACCAAAGTCGAATAAAATCAAATAGAACTGAAAGCCATCCCGCCAGAAAGATCGATTCAAACATAGCATGAAATGGAACAATGGCTGGTATATCGAATTAATTCCGCTATAGGGTTTAAGTTTGAAGAGATGTAAATCTGCGAAGCGAACAATTTAAAATGGAATTGAAACCGGTGTCAATCTAATATTATCTCCGCAAGTCGCCCCTTCTGGAAAGTTAAAAAAGTTGGCGTTTTGCCGTGACGGATTACTGTAGGGCTTAATGTCAACATCACGATTCAAATTACAGACCGAGCTAACCGATCCGTTGCCACGCTCATCTCGCGGCGTCGATATTTCCGAAAATCCCCATAGGGTTACAACAGGGTTTACATAAATTATTCGCTGTGGTTGGTGTCACAAAACACAAAACAATCATCTGTCTGTTTCTGGGATCACGCACGATCGAAGAAACGAACAATTGATGGATGAGTTTCACACAAACAAATCACTGTCTTTCATGAAAATTTTAATGTTATGTGAAAAGAAAGATTTATAGTCCGAACTGGAGTGAGTACTCCCAATTACAAGACTTACTCATTTCAAATAAAAATGTATTGGTCTTCATTTTTAGTCAGTGCCATGTCGAATATGAAATTTGGATGTTCAAATGTGCGATCTCTGGTACCTAGCTCAAATAAAATTAAAATTTCATTATCAGTTCAGGATTTTGATGTATTTTCAATTTGTGACACTTGGTTGAGAAGGAAAATTAGTGATGACATACTCAATACAGATAGTAATACACTATACATGCCGGTTAAAATTTAAGAGGTGGTGGGTTATGCATATATGTGAATAACAAATTAAAATTGAAGCCTGATAGTATGACTACTAAGCTGCCTGTAGTTTACAATGCTGCTGCCAAATCGCAGTCAAACTTCGCCAATGATCGCTTCTACATACAGGTGAAAAATTGCAACAAGATATAATTTCCATTCTTTTGTTTTCCGAATGTCCTGTGCTCAGATATCATGATGACAATCAAGATAGTACTTATCACTCCACCCCATAGAGTAAATTGGTAAACCTCTCCAAGCAGACCTAAAATAATGATATTCTGCAAAAACTAAAGTACACCAATGTGTATAATGTATAGAATAGCCAAGAGGACAAATCAAAATATCACATCAACTAGTCAAAGTCAACTAGTCAATCAGTAAGGTTGTCACAGAGATTTCAAATTATTAAAAATATGTTGGGTGAAAATTTAAATTTCATTTAAAGTCCGAAAGGTTTTCTGGAGAAGTGCAAGCACTATGAAAAGTATTTTCATTTCTGGTGGATGAACATATAACTAACCGATATCCTATATATATATTATCATTTCCATCGAATCATACGATCAGAAACGCCAATTTCAATATTTCTTAGAAAACGTACCTAATTCGTTGATGCTGGTTGTGCTCAATTTCCAAAGAAAATAAATATCACGCTGGACTTGGATAAAATTGCAGTTTCAACTCAGTTCAGCAATTTCCTTAAATTTAAAAAAAGGCGGAAGAACGTAATAGCAGAGAGCACATATGTTTCATCTAATTGGCCTAGATGTTGAACTCGTCGAAGCAATTTACTTTTAAACTTATTAAGTGTACGTTGGAAGAAACTCAAGGTTCACATATACGGAATCCAGTTTTATGTAAGACATTAAGTGGGAAATGAGAAATTTATCGAACTAAGTCGAGAACTCCCCTCTTCAATAATTCTACGAGAAAAAAATTATTTCTCTAGCAAAAACCACGACGGATATACACTACAAAAGTAATTGCTTTCTGTTGGATATTTGTCTCAAATTTCATCCAATGGAGTTTTTTATCTCATATAATGATTGTTGGTAATTTCAGCTACTTGCTGAGGCTTTTAACATCATACCTATCTGATAGGAATCAAAATGTGGCCTTGAATAATGTTAAATCAAGAGAATGTCCTGGTTCTTCTGGTGTACCTCAAGGATCTCATCTTGGCCCAATCCTCTTCAGTATATTTGTCAATGACATTGAAAGTTGCTTCGGGACGTCAAAGTTTGTAATATATGCTGACGACCAGAAAGTTTAATGTTATATGATTTTTTATATGAAATATCTCATTTCGAGAATAAAGTACTGATATTACAACTGCAATTGTGCGCATTTGAATTCTGCCATTCGATGGAAAGTGGACTTCTATGGTACACGGAAACATACCGCTTGGATGATGGGAGAGTGCAAGAGGCAATCATAAATAATCCTGTTTCAAGAAAATTTTAATTAGCACTTGTACATGTGATCAGTATTTTATACTTCAAAATGAATATTTAAAAAAAACATACTGCTCGAGGAAGGGATATCGATGTGCGCATTGCCTCGTGGTCCGTTAATGCATCGGGCGGGGTAACAGGAGAGGCGCACAGTGGTGCGTCTCTCTTGTTTATGTGGTATTATCGTATCATTGCGTTTCTTGTTGCTCGCGTAGATTTCTGTCTATACCCAAGATAAAAATTTTTGATACTGTATATAATTTGAAACTGAATTGAAGTCAGGTAGAGTCCACGCCACCTGCGAAGCTCATACGTGGATATGTTATAATTATAAACGGGGAGAAAATATTGAAGATGGCAATTTAATGATCTCCGCGACCAGAATGCCCTGTATACACGGAAAATTACCCCCAAAATATTGGGGAGTCACGGAGGATTCTGATGATCTCCTAAGAACCCGAGTAAGAACCTTAGTCTGGTGCAGAACAGCAGAAGATAGACAGGAGTGCAGGCAGAACATAAAGTAGGCCAAAGGTTAACTTGGGCTGTTAAACAATAGGTGAATTATCGAATAAGTTGAAAGACAACCCATTCTTCTGTAAACGTTCATCACTCCGTGGAAATATGAACCCGTATGAAAAAGCAAATTAACACTTGCAATTTTGTGCTGAAAGTGGTAGTTTGAATTTGCCGATATGAATATGTGGGTTTTTAGTTAGTAAGCCTTCTACAAATGTCTGCCTCTACCATAAAAATATAATGAATATGTCTCAACACGTTCTCAATTCATAATTGATTAAAGCTTCTAACGATCACAGCAAATCAAATTGTGTGGAAAGTAGGTAATGTTGTTTACCAAAAAGCCTATAAACCATCACTCGGTATAATAATGATCCATAATTCTAACACATTATTTCTTCCCAAACTTCATTTGGTGATTCCAAGATGCGCAGATGTTGAGAATTTCCATACACCGACCCCTAGATTTGTATGGACAAAAACAGATACAAAATCGTTTCATTGGTACATCCATGATTTTATAATATTTGTTTCTTATTTCGAAAGAATAGAGTTTCGAATAAATTCCACTTCAATCTCGCTGTTGAAGGAAATATTTCAAAAGCAATTTCGTCCTAGATAGAAATTGTGATATAAATCGATTATCAGATGACATATTATTCTCCTGTTTCTGGGTGTATTTCAAAGAGAGGGTTTTCAGTATTCCAGACAAATCGTCAGGTGTGGGTTTTCCAAGAGAGTTCATTCGGTCCAAATTTAATAAAGTCGCTCGCATATCCCGGTATATTGAAAAATAAATCCAATTTCCTAACAACTTGTGGCTTTTTCACTTTAATTCCAAATTGTTCAGTTCGTTCGTATTAAGGGGTGGAAATACACGATGCGACGACAATTTTATTGGCAGAATTGTGGTTGGAATTCTATCAGTTCACTCGATATTTTTTCTCTTATACTGTAATTGATTTATTTTTCTAGATCGATAAAGCTCCTATGTTTAGCAATGCAGGGGTTTGGTTGGGATGTGGATCAATTAAATCGGGAAAAAACTATTGTTTTCAATGCCAACGTTTCGAATAACTATTCATCATCTGGAATTTTGATACATTTATAATCATGCATGTTATGTCTTTGTAAGATTATTTGAACTGATGTATATTTTATACCGAAATGTTCTTCAGCAATTTTTATCGATGACTCGATCAACAATCTGGTTCGGGAGTTACGGATCTATGCAAGTTTCTTGGCGCTTCACAAGTTGATCCAAACGCATAGAAATTGTTCTAAATTCGTATACATTTCTTGAGTTTCATACGGGCAATAATAGTCCTGACCACATTTTGATAGACAATCCATTTCAGGAGTATTTGTATACTTATGAAACTTCATAGAAAATATGTGTCATCCAGTTAACAGATCGCGAAGGTCGTTCTCTTTCCGGCTCTTGGACTATAATTTGCGTTAGCAAACTTGTAATTTAGTTCAGTTGAGTTCAAAGTATTTGAACTTGGTTCAGGAATTGAAAGGTGCGAAAATTCACTCATATATGTAATAGATATCGTCTTTTTGAGGTTATTATTTCTGGAGAGTAATACATTTCGAATAATTATGCCAATTTAATTGAAGTGTTCGGGAAAATTATACTACACACTTTTCATTTCCAAATTAGGTTAACGCGGTAATTTCAATATCGTTTTGGCAGACTTGGGGCAGACCTAGAACTCTGCCCCTTTCAGCGACTCTTTTTTGATCACTTAATCAAAATATCACATTTGATGAGCGAGTTTCAATGGTGACTTCAACGCATTCGAACTTTCTTCATCATCTGAAGAACTTGTAATCCTGGGAAAGGGCAGGTGGGGTAGAAGTTGAAACATCCATTGCCATCGATTCCATTAATAAGTTGGCCCATATGAGCAGCAAAATGATACTTGGATGTCACTTCAGCTGTGGTACTTATTGTGGTGTCCCTGAAAAAAGTGAACAGTAGAGATGAAGGGAGAGTGACAGAAAATATAAAAAGTGTGCCAACAGGACAATGTCGACAATACTAAATTAATATTTGAGAGAATAGAGTTGAAGTGGTGAAACTTATCAACATTTGAGTTCATTCGTGAACAGCATGAGCTCCCAATCCATCTATTTGAAAACCTAATAATTTGTGCTCAACTTCACAACACTGAGGCCTCAATGGAGTCACTGTATATCCCACAAGGGTTGAAGACATTAGCTCACCAACCAGCTTACTGATTCACATTAATTGAGGACGTAGCCAATAGGCGTTGTTTTATTATTGTTCAATATAAGCTAATACTTTCCCAAAACATTCTCCCAGAACTAACAGTACTGGCCACATCGAAATAAATGCTCCACTCTCTCTTGTCCCATTTATAGGTGTATGGACTGTACAAATTACTTCCAATTAGAATGAGTGATCAGAAGGACAGAAGGACAGAAGGACAGCAGGACAGAAGGACAGAAGGACAGAAGGACAGAAGGACAGAAGGACAGAAGGACAGAAGGACAGAAGGACAGAAGGACAGAAGGACAGAAGGACAGAAGGACAGAAGGACAGAAGGACAGAAGGACAGAAGGACAGAAGGACAGAAGGACAGAAGGACAGAAGGACAGAAGGACATAAGGACATAAGGACAGAAGGACAGAAGGACAGAAGGACAGAAGGACAGAAGGACAGAAGGACAGAAGGACAGAAGGACAGAAGGACAGAAGGACAGAAGGACAGAAGGACAGAAGGACAGAAGGACAGAAGGACAGAAGGACAGAAGGACAGAAGGACAGAAAGACAGAAGGACAGAAGGACAGGACAGAACGAGAGAAGGACAGAAGGACATAAATATAGAAGAACAGAAGGACAGAAATATAAAAGAACAGAAGGACAGAAGGACATAAGGACGGAAGGACGGAAGGACAGAAGGACAGAAGGACAGAAGGACAGAAGGACAGAAGGACAGAAGGACAGAAGGACAGAAGGACAGAATGACAGAAGGACGGAAGGACGGAAGGACGGAAGGACGGAAGGACAGAAGGACAGAAGGACAGAAGGACAGAAGGGCAGAAGGACAGAAGGACAGAAGGACAGAAGGACAGAAGGACAGAAGGACAGAAGGATAGAAGGACAGACAGGAAAAAAGCAATGTAGATAAAAGCTTATAAGAACTAGACATCATGTCGTGTCGTATATAGAAGCCAAACAGAAACAAACGTTCAAAGACAGATCTATATGAGGCGAAGGAATTTATTCGGTGAGTACTTTGCTGTGTAGAAGAAGGCGCAGACCGTTAGTGAGGAGCAATGCTCATAGCGTGTACATCTTTTGTGAGCGTCTCTATATATCCCTATCGTATATGATTCCGATTCCCAGGTTGTTTGGGGCAGAAGGCTTAAAGAAGTCAGCCTACCCTAAAAATGAACTCAAAAATCAATTGAGATAAACTGCTTATGCATAAGCAACGCTGGAGATAATCCAGAACGAGGTACTTACAGTGACCGATATATTTAGTTGGATACACTGCAAGAAATTGCAGGCGTTAACTCCGTTTCGACATGTCTTAAAACCCATTCATAAAAGTTCTATTCGATATCGACACTTGACTCGAATAATTTAAGTACCTATCTGCCAAAAACGCGTGAATCATCCCCAAGGCCAAATTTTATGTGTCAGCTAGCGTTGAAAGCTGGTTCAACACCAGATACAGAACATATTTGATTTTTTAAATTTATTGGAGTCATTGTTTCCTGAAAGATATTTGCAAAATGTCCTACAGCAGGGGGGTCTAGGCAGCTGGGAGAAAAAAGGGTAAACCTGTTGTGCAACAATAGCTATTACGGACAGTGGAGCATTGAACATATCTAATAAAAACAATAAATTCTTCAATTAGTGAACATACAAGTATGGACATATTTAGCTAAGTCAGCTGGACCTGGTACCTCATCTGCAAATGTCGATGGTCTAGGAGCCTTTGCTCGCCACCATCAAGTACGTTTTCAGAAATGGAAAACTATTAATATCCATGGTTATTTATGGAAATTATTGCTGGTTCACCTAAAACAAGTCATTAGTGTCGTACAGGAATATTTCTTGATATTAAATGTTAGATATTCTATATTAAACCTAAATTCAAAAACTACCCAAACAACAAACTTATGTAAATTTCACTGGACGCGCATTTCGCCAACAAAGTAAGCATCATCCGGTGCTGTAAGCTCCCTCCTTCGAAATACTCTAACTAACTCTGTACACGAGTGTGCATGGGAAGTTGAGAAATAATGAGATTTGTAAAGATTGCAAAAAGAACTACGTTGGTCAAATTAAAAGTGAATGAAAATGCGGTTGTAAGAGCGCATCTCTCATATCAGATATGTGAGACCAGAGAATTCAAATGTTGCCCAATATGTTTTGGAAAACGATCACAGATTTGGAGATATGAGTTTGAGATTCATTATACAAGTGCGTGACTAAGAACTACTGCATGAATTTAAAAGTCTAGAAATAGCGAAATGTTAGAAATGTATGAATGCCAATAAGCACCCTATTCCATACAATCCGTTATTTAAGTTCATATTACAATAATGCTATAAATAAATATTGTTTTCCATATCAAAATTGGGTGGTATTGATAGATACTTCAACCAAAATGAATTGAAATCCAATTAAGATAATCAGTTCAGACACGTATCTCTAGCTATATTTCTGAAATTTAAAACATTGAATATGCCCACTAGGCGGTACTTTATGACATATTTGAAGAAAAAATCAACCTCCGTTTTTTCCGGAAATTACATCAACTTTCGATTTTCAAATGGGACATCCTGTATATTATTACATGATCGGTTAGGAATGATCATGAGGAACCCTATGATTCCAGGTTTGATGGTATTATCTCCAAAGACTACGTAGATATCGCCGTTTATTCTATCCGTAAGCTCAATGAGTGGGAGAGAGAGTTGGATGGACCTGCGAGAAAATGTTTCTCTCTCCTACTCATTGAGTTTATGGATAAAATAAATGGCGATATCTCCGTAGTCATTGGAGATAGCAGTCAATACTGATATCGTTGGATTCCTCTTGATCATCCCTAACCGACCATGTAATAATATATAGGGTGTTCATTTGAATATCGAAAGTTAACGTTATTTTCGGAAAAACCGGGAGTGGTTAATTAAAAATAGTAGCATCAAAATGCTTATTCAAATACCATAGCAACATACCATATTTTAAATCTGTATCTTAAAAACTATTGAAAAATTAGGGGGCGTACCTTACTTCGTGGTCACCCGGTATATGGAGTATTTTAAATTATGAATCGTACAACTCCTGACGATGCTTAAAAATTTGTCGAAACGTGCGTAGAGTGGAACTGACCTAGTTTTGATGTTTGAGTTGTTTTCCATATCTTTCAATTTGAATTCACCAAACAGGTTCCATACATTCATTTATGTAATCATTGCTAAATAATCATTACAGAATAACTTACTTGAGCAAATTAAGTAGGGACTTCTCAGAATCTGTCAGTTTTTCTCTTTGTGTTGAGGCAGTTAGTTCACATATCAGTTTTGGGAGGCAGGCCTTTTTGATGGTCTTCAAGATTTTCGTTCTGGTCGAATGATATCCTATAAAAAAAAACTTCCATAAATACCCTATAACTCAGATTCGCTTGAAGGCACTGGTATTAAAAAACTATTATTTGATGGTTATATAATCGGAATGTGTGCAAGCTTCTTTTTAAAATTTCATTCAATTGGGGATCTTTTTGGGACACATAAATCAGTAGTTCTTCCTTTGTCAATATTGCAACCTGTTATTCTGGAACACATTATGGTTGGGACGCCGCCCTGTCCATTTACATTCATCGACAATGTCACCACCATGTGTTACCCACACGACACACGTGAATTGGGTTGTTTCCATCTATATTGCCGAAGTACGTGTCATCGGTATACAGTGGGGTGGGTAAAGATATGTTCTAGTCAATTTAAATATGTTCTCTTCTAAATAAGACATGATTGACAAATATATCATTCGTACAAAGCACAGTATAAAAACAAAAAAACGTTGTGATCAGGTGTCCATCTGTTCATAGAAGAAGATGTGCACTTCTCCACTGGCCAAGGAATTTGTGAATATTGGAAAAACCTTCTAGTCGTTGTACTCATGCCACGTGCCTAAGTATGGGTTCCTACAAAAGGCCGTGTACTGTCCGGAAAAATTCGTTCCAGAGCATAGAGGTTATAAAGATACAGGGCCACGAAATGGTGGAGTTTCTTCTTTCGTTACAATTCTAGCATGTGAGTTTCTCAACAGCATCCAAAATTTCCTTCCTAGGAAAATAGTTAAGACAGTGAGAAAGACTGAGCTGGTTGAAGAGGTAGTGAGATACCCCGTAAAGAATCCATGAGGACAAAGAAACGAAAAAATTAGGATTCTGCAAGTTGTCGAATTTTTTTCACCAACAGGTATTTTCTTTTATTGGCCTTCGACCTCCTGTGCCCATTATCTGTTCAAAGAACGTGAACATTAAATAATAATTTCACATTCGTTTAATAATACATCAATTACGAATTCAGTTGAGACGTTGTTCAAGGAATTTGGCACGTAAATAACCGGACTGATTGCAGCAATTCTTCAAGGTTGGACAACTTTTGAAACGCCATGTAGCGACAAACTTGCTAGCTGACCAACTTTACCTTCACTTTCAACAGAACGAATCGAGAATATATCAGCAGTTTGTCACTTGGGAAAAAACGAGAATTTATCTCTTTCGAGTGAATAAAAACAATACGGAAACTGGACTACATAGTCATAAATCATGTATTTTTCATGGACGTTTGGAGTGATTTATTTCTTGAATTCACTTATTTTATTATATATATAGGAATATCGTTTCTTAGTAGTTGGAGACAACGAGGCAGAGAAAACTGGAAGTGATTTGTTCAAAGGAAATGAAACTTGCCCAGTCTTGAAGTGAAATATAATTGCTCTGAAAAAATATATTACTACTTTGGAAACATCGTTCATTAGGAACAATGTTCAATGATGAGGTTTTCCTTCGATTTAAAACTAGAAAACTATAGAAATTAGTCATGATTATCAATAAAAAATTGCAATTCTCAGTTAAGCAATGATTTCTGATAATTTTGGCTTTTGTCAACAATTTTTGTTGTGATTCCTTGTAACATTTTATGAAAAAAGTTCATATAGACATGTGTCTCAATTTGCTTCGTTTCTGATTAACGAGGTGTCAAAAGTTTCACAGGAAATCGGTTTTTCATGAATTACTCAAAATTCTGATTAAACTTTGTATGTTTGGAATTAGATTTTGAATTTTAATTCCAGTGGCGTCGCAGTTGATTGCAGTTGATGACAAATTTCGGGTATTGATTTAGAAATTGCATTAAGTGGAAATTTGAATAACATAAATAATAAATAGCAGTTGCCAAATATAACAAAATGACTGAGTAAAATAAGCGATGATTATGTTACATTCACTAGAGCATATAAAGGTAACACGGTGTTTAATTGCTATTGATGAATATAACTATATTTAAGATTAACTTTAATGAATCCTCAAACCCCAAAATTACATTCATTTTTGAAAAACAAACGAAACTACCGGTCTAATAGGATAATCATTATCTTTGTGCAATTTCATAAATATAATCAATTTATTGTGGAAGACAGAAATTATATCGGACCAATTCACTGAAAAATTTAAAATGATACAAGAATTCTTTACGAATCATACTGTTTAACAATGAGTTGAATCACAAATATTTATTTCACGTGGACCTTGAACTAACCTTGCCCCTGAAAAATGTATACAATATTTGTTTTCAAACAAAGAGGTATAATAAGATCCAAATCGTGCCAATTCACATTTGCCCAATGAAAAATTTTTGTAAACAATTTGTTTTATATACCGAGTGACGCCCCCAATTTTTCTATAGTTTTGAAAATACAGATTTTTAACGCCTTCCGTTTTAACCGGAAGAGACCCCAAACTTTATTTTTCAAATGACACCCTGGACATATTTTCTCATTATCCGGAAGAGCACTTGTGATAACACTGTTCTAGAAAAATTGAAAATCGGTTGAAAAATGGCGAAGATACAGTTGATTGTTCAATCGAACAAAGTTGGCCATGAAATTCAAAGTGATACCAAATTTCGTGCAAATAACTTATTTCTTGCAAACGTTATTTTCAAAAAGCGAAAAAATAAATTCAATTTCAACACCCTGTATGTCCGAAACGAAGCAAAGTTTATGTAGACTTTTTTTCTTAAAATTGTCTCAGGAATACGTCACTTTAATATTTTAACGTACTCATGTTACACCCTGTATAGCTTTGGCTCAAAGAATGACCTATATCTGTCCATTTCTCAATTGAAACTAATATCACGAGAGCTCACCTAAATGTTTAACGGATTCCTCCTCGATATCTGCGTCTATATCTATATCAGTCTTCGAATCTCCGTATCCCGGATTGGTCGGCCTTGGCGATACGTGATTCGCATCCTCGATTTTGTTTCCACTAACTAATTTATGCAGAACTCCCGTGTAATCCGTCACAACCACTAATATCAAACATATCGCGAAAACTATCCTAACTATAACCTTTCCCGTCGACACCATTTTTCGAACACTGACGCAGATTCGATTAAAACATTTCGCGGCTGATTCTAGCTCTCTGTCTTGTCTACAAATTGATCCTTGGCTTGCTCACCTTGCTACTTCTGGTTGTGGCTGCCCCGCTCCTGTTACAATACCTGTGTACACATAGTGAAAGTTACGACACAAGCCTCCATGTAACAATCGTTGCATAACAGTATACAGAGACTATCTTTGCCGAGGATGTTACGCATTCGCCAGCTCAGTTCTGTGGTCCAGTTTTACTTTCGATAATCATCATTCAATGACCGTTTAATTATCAAAACATCTGAGGTAATTCACAACAAAAGAGATTCAACTGTATAGTTTTGACTACTCTACGCCTGGTTTCATTGTGTGACACCTCAGAAGTATATATAAATCCATTTTCCTTTAATTATTTCAGGAAATATGCAATGCCCTTACAATAATGCATGGAATATTATACTGGGAAATATACGAAGTGGACCTTTAGAAACAAAGTAAAAAGTTCAATATAATAATTGATAAAACCAACTTTTTAATGCAATGCAGAGAAAGAAATATTATCTTAAGATGTGTAATCTTACTCACTTTGAACGTGATTTTCACCCACTTCCAGACTTTCAAATGATTTGAAATTTAGTATGTGTTCATATTTCCGGTGACAACGCAATATGATATTTTTGTTATAGAAAAAAAAATGGCGGCTCCAAGATGGCGGACGAGATTTGTGATAATGGCCCGATTCGATTCATTATTAGTATTAAAGGGTTTTCGGGATCACAGATTATGATTTTTTATCAAGAGTCATAAATTCAAAATGACGGCTCCAAGATGGCGGACAAGATTTGTGATTATGGTCAGATTCGATTCAAAATTGGTATGTGGGGGTTTTTTAGGTTTTATATTTCGATTTTTTTGTCAAAATTCATGAATTAAAGATGGCGGACGATATTTGTCATTATGATCTGATTCGATTAATAATTAGTGTGTGAGGGTTTTCGGGGTCAGAGCTTATGAATTTTTTGTTAAAATTTATGAATTCAAGATGGCGGAGATTTCGGTTTTTTAGTCATAAAAAAATAAAAGTTTAAAAAAACTAAACAACACGCTTTACTTTCAACATGGACTAAAAAGTAAAAAATAATTGACAATTCAATTACTCAAATATGAAAAAAGCGTGGGGTGCTTTACATTTGAGTAATTCAATTGTCAATTATTTTTTACTTTTTAGTCCATGTTGGAAGTAAAGCGTGTTGTTTAGGTTTTTAAACTATTATTTTTTTTAAATCAAATCATTTGATGGTTCTACGTTTTCATAATTTTAACAGATTTTTTCGATTTTATTTTAATGAATTTTCGCAATATTTTTTGAGGAGGGAGCAGGAAGTATATTTATTTTTTGGAGTATTCGATGTGTTCACATGTTTTTAAGCATTATTAAGGATTTTCCGATTGTATTTTTGCAATTTGTTCGAAAAGGATGGCGGTAGAGGATTATTGTTTTTATT
Source organism: Chrysolina haemoptera (assembly GCA_958298965.1). Lineage (NCBI taxonomy): Eukaryota > Metazoa > Arthropoda > Insecta > Coleoptera > Chrysomelidae > Chrysolina > Chrysolina haemoptera. The sequence goes on along the minus strand of OY282596.1, from coordinate 8,470,489 downwards.
ATTATTCGATAGTTCCATGATTTTAATTAATTTTACGGATTTTTCCTATTTTATTTTCGCGAGTTTTTATTATTTTTCTTTGAGAAGGAACATCATGTTTTTTACCGTAACTTCCAATTTCCGAAACCGTCGGAATTTTCTCCGAATTTCGCGGTCTAGCCTTCTTGGGTGCAGGGGGGGTAACGAGTGTGGGTGGGGGTGTTTGTGTGTCTAATACAGATTCTTGAACTGAAACTCTGAAATAGCGATTGTGCCACCCCTATCAAATGATCTGTATTTATAGTGCTAGAAAATCAATCTTCAGAAATCGACTCAGCACATCGTTTTGGAGAACCAGATAGGACACGAACTCGTATCTGAAGAAACCCAGAAAAAACATGCAAACATTATTCCAATCTGAATTTTAATGCCTATCGTGCTACTTGATTGACAAGTTTCAACAACTAGTTGATGGTGATAAAGGCGTTAGAAAGTAAGGAAGTGAAGGTGAAAAAGAAGTTAACAGGTGGTTTAGTAGTGACGAAAAAATATTAAATTTGCAATATTTCAAAGCACCATTCAAGGACTTTGTTTTCAACCTTTTCTGAAGAAGGAAGAGGACTTCACCGACTTCCTTGTCATATCTCATATGCTTCCCAATCAATACGGTCAATGAAACATTATTTTTTCAACTCTGTTATGATGGCGATTTCACATCTTTGCATGGTCATTGAGTAGACTGCTATGCGGGAAGTTTAAATAATATTATTGACATACTTTCGTTCTTTCGTTGCGTATAGTAGGGTATCAGGTCCGGCTCGAGGGGTAGGGGGACAGAATAAGTAGGTACCAGAGCGCCATGGTTTTCCTCAAAGACGAAAAAATAAACTGTTGCTCTTACGTTTGCAGCGTTCTTGAAGGCAGGTGTGTGAGATACTCATGTGATCAATTTTTGAAAGTTTATCACGAATTAGCGAATTTAATTGATTTCACTTGATTGAATAATCTTGGGTGATTTTTGTGGACTTCAATAGTCAATTTTTTGTTGGATATATCACCAAGATTGCATATTTTGGTATTTTGATGTTAATGTCGCCCACTGCCATTTCGAAGCCTTGAGTCCAAAACATCTAGGATTCTGTTGCTGCCTTTTTGATGGGTCTGTCTTTTTGTAAAACTTTTTGAAATAGTTGTCTGGCTAACATACATAAAAATCAGCTGTCAAAAGTCAATCAATCAATCAATCAATCAAAATATACTTTATGACGACCTGGCTAATTTCTCCGACGAGAAAAGGCCATAATTATAGAAGAAGAAGAAATATACTTTATTGAGATGGGCAAAGAAGAAGAAGAAAGAAGTGATGTAATGTTTTTACTCACCTTCATAACCTTATATTTGGAAAATGGTCGTTTGGCCAAGCTAGCAGGTAGGCATGCGGTCATGGTACATACTAACAGTACTGAATCTTGCTCGTTTCGTTCGTCAGATAGTAAGTGACGTCTGATGGCCTTGGGATCTTGCTCTACAAGCTTTAGTCAAACAGTTCTTTCATTTCGATTGAGTGAGCTAGCCTTGGCCAACGTAAATGGGTGAATGGAAGTGATGTATAGGGTTGAGGATTTTATATTTTTCTGGCATATGGTGGGGCAATAGGGGACAGCTTAATGCTATCCTGCCCCATCTCGTCCCGCGTACGATGTCGAATTCCGATTCATTTTAGTTGCGTTGTAGGTTATGTAAGCGTGAAATTCGAAGTGGGGATCTGGACACAAATATGGCAGCCAGTGAATAAACTGCAGTTCACTCATGTACGGTGCTTTCGCTGATCATTGACAATAACTATGAGACCAGCACATACAGTATCGGAAAGTTTTCACCTGTGGTATGGTGGTTTTATGGCAGCGTAAAGAAAACCTTGCTATATATGTTGAGAGAGCATTACAATTTCTCCTCTACTCGCTCGAGGAAGGGATATCGACGTGAGTTGTTAATTCGTCGGACGAGGTAGTAGGAAAGGTCTCTCTTATTTATGTGATATTATCATATCATTGTTTCTCGGGTAGATTTCTGTCTATACCACAGATGAAAAGTTTCCGATACTGTAGATGTTTCCCCATTCGAATCAAAACATAATTTAAGCTATGAATTTGAGAGATCATTGCAGAGTGTTTCTTATACAACACTTTTTAAAAATACCAATCAACGGTCGTAGAGGCAATATTTGTTTTTTGTTAGAGACTTGCCGATGAAAATACCTATGGTATAGATTCTGCGGAAGATTGTATCAAACACATTTTTTATGATTACTATGATCTTTCTTCAAGAAGTGTCGTTCACTCCTCATGGAAAATAATTCAGCCTCTAGATAATAAAGCGGAAATTCCAAATAGGATCAAGAAGAGTATAATATAATAATATTAATGATATTACTTCATGAACACTCGTAGAGGGTACCCAAAGCCATAGCCTGTGGGAGTAGAGGATTGCTATTATTATGGCGCTCTGAAGCAAGTTACTGACTTGTTTGATTTTTGGAGACGCATTCAGTTTTCAACTGTAGGGAAAACCCGGTACCACCTTAGCTGATGGTCGGTGCGCATTACAAGCAAGTTTACACATCAGGATTGAACAGCCGACATCTTACCACTATCAATAATCGTTATGTAGGCCATCACCCAGGTCTAGACCGGTCCTGTCTACTAGTATCGAAAGTGAAATTACCATTGCATTCATTACATCATTATTATGTAAAGAGGAATATGGCCAAGTTCTTCAACGATCAACGTTCAACAGAGAGAAAGGTTCTTCAATTCATCTATCTAACGTGACCTTTACTCATCATTATTTGGCAGAAGTATGTTTAAATACCCATGGAAGGAAGGACATTTTTTTCATTACGTATTGAAGAAGCTAAAAGACTCGGTCACGCTATTAAAATTTCAAGTGGATGTCATTAAGCATCATTATTTGGTGATGGCGATATTGTATTGTTGAGAAATTATAATGTCAGTAATTTGGCAATATTTAGGTTATGTTCACCGAATTTGAATTCTTATTTATTAGGTTTGAATTCTTTACATATTTCAAATATTTTCAAGGTCTCGTCCAAAACTTACATATGGTTCGGGTGACGTTACATTGACAGTACGAGTAAAAAACTTTCGTGACCTTGGGTTGTTTAAAAATTGCTCAAACAATGGGTTTGTGAAGTTTACGGATACATTTCATATAACAAATCATTGAAAACTCTAGAGCCCATGAATTGTGGAGAATTTTGCGTGATTTAAGTATGTATGAATTATGTTATAAATTAGTTTTTGGGGAGCTTATATAAAATATTTGTTGAATACTGGTATAATCACTATAGGGTCATTGATGACTTCATCCAATACTATTGTTTGTCGTTTTTTATTTGTTTGGAAGATTCGATACTTTTTATAGAACTGATTGGTAAACAGTAAAAATATCTCCGGAAAAAACCCGAAAAAAATCAGGAAAAAAAACAACAAAAAAAAAGAAAAAAAAAACAGGAAAAAAAAACCCACGAACAGTTATAAAATGTCCACGCACTCAAAGGTCTACCTAAGGTTAGTACATTCTGGTTAGATCACACTAAATAACTACTTCTATTTTTTTCCAGTTTTTTTTTCGGTGGTTGTTTCTTTCGTTTTTCTCTTGTTTTGCTTCCGGCTATTTTTTTACGAATTTTTTTCCGTTTTTCCTAGAGACGAATTGATCATGGCCATTAGGGTCAGGTAGCTCAGTGGTCAAGACCATCGCGTTCGAAGCCAGTGATGCTGCGAGTCGGGTAGGTTCAAACCCTGTCGAGTCTAGATTTTTATTCTGATGACCCGAGAAAGTGCTAGGAATCTCACGTTAAAAGGTAAGACCTCGTTAATCCTTGGCTCGTAAATGATTCGAGTTTTGAGGGATGCCGTTCGTTAGGGGACGACAGCTGGTTAACGGAAAAAACAATTTTAACAACAACAAACACCAACAACAGTTAAGGTCGGGTAATGAAGCAAAAAGGCTCAGATGCATCACTCGCAATCCGAGAGGGTAACTTGTACGGTAGGGCGCGTGGGTCATCGATAGAGCCAAGCATCGCGATGCGAAGTTGTGGTTTGGATGGAGACCTACTGACGACCTCCTTTTGTGATCTATTTATTCTCCTCGGATCATGCTAGGAATGGCACGTCAAAAGGTAAGACCTTGTTAATCCTTGGATCGCACAAGTTTCGAATCTATAGGCCTGCCGTTCGTAGGGGGGGACTTGGTAATTAGAAAGACCAAAACAGAACCCTTTTCAGGTATGAGAATTATCAAATGACAAAACAAAAACAGGTTCTGGAGTACAGTGACCAGGCGGAATCAAGACGAAATGAAGTCACGCCCCCTATTAGAGTGAGCATAATAAAAGAAGAAACCAGCACAGACACCAGATCAGTCAGGCTCAGACGAACGACTTAAACACGCTTCATCCGTTACCACACCGCCTTTGAAAATATGTATCGCAGCAAAATACATATTTCTTTGCTGGGAGCAATATGCAGTTTTGTTGACATGTGATCAGAATTAACGACACCTTCGAACTTTTTGGAATTTGTCAATGACAATTCGTCCAATTATTCCAATGAATAAGTATGATCATTTATTGAATCTCCCGATGAACACATTGTACAAAGCAATAAAGTATATCTCCTAATGACCAGTGTATATCTAAATGCTGTCAAGGAAAACACGTTGTGGTAAAAGACCATTAATCGAAACATTAACATGATTACAGGTGTCATTTGATATTTATCAACAATAAATGATGATGAATGAAACATAATTTCATTTCTAGTAATTTGTGGAATAGTGGGTAAGTACTTATATTACATTTGGGAAAGCATCACGCCTTCCTTTTTGTTTAACGATAATTATAATAAAATTCATTCCTCTTCCTAGATCCTACAATGATGACATATGACATGTAATATGAAGAATTTCCGTCTACGTCGAAATCAGCAATATGTGTGCCTATATTCAAATCAGGGAACACAAATGACATTGCTAATTATAGAGGATTCTCTATTGTATGTGCACCTGAAAAGTTATTCGAGCAAATTTTGCACAGTAAAATGTATTCGCACGTTAAACATACTATTGATGTGGGACAACATGGCTTTGTCCACTGGACGAAGCCTCTATTCAACCCAAAGTAATAGAGGGAGAGCTGGACAAGTGCGCCTATGGGAAGCAAGGTCCAAAAAAAACAGAGAGAGAGAGAACATGGCTTTGTTAACAAAAAATCTATAAACACCAATCTCTTTACATTCGTACATGGACGTCTGTCTAACGTTTGTGAAATTAACTCAGGAGTGAATTTAATTTGGTTATTGATGAGTATGACTATTTGTACGCGACTGACTGCGGATCGGTGCTCATGCGGTGCTCATATGCCAGGAGACACTACGCCGCCTGATGCAGCCCGAGCTTGAACCGAGCATTTCATGTGCTCATTCGATGCTCATGCGGAACGAATGCTCTAGTGAATACGCGGCTTTGTATTACTATGGAATATAATCTGCATATTGGGAACGTTGAGCTGATAAATTGGTTTTGATCTGATTTGGTACTGTCAATTGCTGAAATACTGAATCACTCTAAATTATTTTTCACTAATAAGGTCAACGAATAATTTTAAACGAAACTGACAATACTTTTTGCTATTCAGGTGTTGATTTCAATGGTATTTTTTTCTCAAATCCACTCGACTGAAATTGCACATTAAAATTTTTTACTGTGTATTGTTAATACTTGTTAACTACTCATACACATTTCCATCTAGAAAATAATTACTCGTGCTAAAATCCTATAAACGGAACTATGGGGAATTTATACAACATGAAACAGGACCCTTTAAAGCTATTGGTCTATCGCTCATTGTCGTCCAATTCCAATCAGGAAAGGTATTGAATATGGTCATGGACCCGGGTGTAATTAATGAGAATTCCATAATTGAATACGGTAATGTATTGGCATGTTAAATATATTGAGCTCATCAAAACCATTTAGTTTCATCAAAACAAGCTGCGTGCACAATGATTTTTCAGTCCGTTTCAGGCTGGCGAACACACATGAATAGATTTATATTGAAATAATTAATGGTGCAATGGGATTATCATTAATGAATGTCATTTCTGTGAGGTCTATGCACATGGGCCTCCATTCGAATTGGGAATTTTGATAACATTTGATAGTTATATCATTTATTTCATAGATCCTATAAAAATATATAAAATTTTATTGCCCAACAGACATACATGCTCTTTGAAAACAAATCAAATAGCTTCGAACTTAGTATCATACTTGAAAAATCATCTAGTTATTTTTGAAGAAACCAAAGTCTCTGAGAGAGTTTGAAAACGTGTGATAAATCCTAAACAGGAAATATTAAAAATGTCGACTTTGATCCTTCTTCGTTTAAGTTAGATCAAAAAAATTAAACATGACACTTGGTAAAAATATTTGATCTTGGAGTGGTCAGGTAGAATGTTGACTCATATCTAGTATCAGAGCTTTCTAATATTTCGAGCCATTGTGGAGAAATTCTACAACACTCCAAGGACGACCTATTTTAGTTATTCTTGATACTTGATTACTTGATCACGTTGCAGGTTAGGATAGATCAGACAATTCTAGTATGAATAATATGTGTTCTTGGTATTGTTGGATCCCCTACAATAATCTCTACCCGATCATGCAGTGATATACAGGGTGTCCGATTTAAAAAAATAAACTTTCAAGTCGCTGCGCTTTTTTGAGAAAATCTGTATGAATGAAACTCAAACCATTAAAGGCATAGAATGAAACCGTACAACTTATCCCATTAACATGTTTTTGATAACCCTCATATTAACTAAGAAGAATGGTTCCATACTTTTGACTAATTCTGTATGTGCGTTCCATTTTAGGTGTCTGTCAATAACTCGGTCAATAACAATACCTAAATACTTGACTTATTTTTTCGAAATGATATGTTCGTCTCTTATATTCGAGTAACTGAAAGGGAACTGTTAGATCTATTACAGGTGAATGAGATCTATTGAATTTTTTAGAAATAATTCATTCCGTTTGTGTTCAAGCAATTTTTTTATCAACATTATGTCAAATTTTACTATATACTCAAGATCCTGCCAGGTATAAGCTCCATAAAGAATTGCTGAATTGTCCGCAAAACCTGAAATGTCAACTTCGCTTTACAAAGAAAATAAGTCATTTATTCGAATAATTATTAACTTTATAAAAAATATATATGAATTAGTTAAAATAGAAGGACTCGAGTCATGAGATGGGAATGACAACACAGTAATATATGTTGACATGAAAAAGTTTTGCCGAAGCTAAAGTGGCGCTACCTTATGTTTATTATGTTTTTGTCACTCAATAATTGTTGATGATCTTGCCAACTGAAACGTCCTGAATGTTTCAAACAATGATACGAAAATCTGAGATCCTATCTGTACTAATTTTCCATCGTAGGGCAACACACACATCGTGAACTTCAATCTACGTAAATTAACATTACTATCTGAACACTAGCTCTAACGATAATTTAATTGTGTCCAACTATAATTTCCGGTGAACCGTTTATTTTCTGTCCCACCCTCTACTAGCAATTTAATGGTTTCGATGAAACGAACTGATTGGTGTTTGGTGAGAACCCACAAGTGGCTCCATAAAATGTTTTTGCGTTTCCGAACAATGCACTGTGTTTGTATCATTATAAGCATATCATAATTTTGGTGATCACCGATTTCCCAATATCAAACAATTTCCAACGTGACGGATTTCGTTTCAACGGAAAATTTCCCAGTGGAATTGCATTCCATTTGATGCGAAGCGAGTTTATCAAACAAATAGATACAGTGATCGGTCGCGTTTAGACTCGATTTATCTCTTTCATTCTTCCATTTATTAGCCGGGAACAATGACGGACTGATATGTTTTGGTTCCGTGACATTTTCTCCATTCCCATATTAAATATGGGGTGATCTTCCGAATCAATCATGAGGTTCATCCAGGTCAACATTACGTTATTGATTTTTTCACTTTGCATAACTTGTGGTTGAACAACGACTGAGTTAGAGAGATATCATCTATACAAGTGTCCAACAAACACGGTTCAACGGTTTGCACTCCTTCCTGATTGCTTTGTCTAATAAAATAATTCCGTTCCCTCACATACTCTCCTCTCGGTATTTCATTCTTTTTTATTCATATATACATGGGTGTCTCAGAAGTCTGCGTCATCCCTTGGAAGGCTGATAAGCCAGCTAATGACTGACCAGAATATAAATGAATTCCACCGTGTCGAATCGGTTCCTGATCTTACTTCTGATTCTGCTGCAATTAATAGTTAAAATGATTCATTCCTCACATATTTCAAACAAATTTCAAACCCTCGTCAGTTTGAAACGGCCTGGCCGATTTCCACAATCAAAATGGTGCTAGATAGATAATCAGAAAGCCCTCAAAACCAGGTGCCACATGACCCCCCCTTACATTAAAAAAAAAGTTGATGGTGCCCTCTTGACACTAGGTCACGTAACCACAATCGTTTTTATGCTGAAATTCAGTAAAAGTGGTACCTTTTTACTTAAATTTTACCCGACCTCGATAACTTGTTCCGTTCAAAAGTTAATGGGGGGAGGGGGAGGACTATTTACCTCCTCACTGTACTTATATTCATTCATCTGTTAATAACAGCTTGATAATCAATGGAAAATATATGTGATCTGACAGTATCATTAACAAAGGTATTGTTTAATACATTGACCAATTATGGAGGGAAACTACAGATATTTCCTTATCTTGAATTCTCTAATTAACGTCCAGGAAGTCAATGAGTTCATGCAAATTTTCTAGAGACAATAGGGGTAATTCTGTAAGCTTGATGTACATTTTTAACGGGTGTTAATTTTTATACATATTTAAATCTGGCTATTCTGTAAAAAATATATAAATGTAGTGGTATATCCGCAAGATATTTGGCCTGTATGTTCATGTTCACACATTATATTCTGTAAAAATTATAAAGAAGTGTAACAAAATATGTTAAATAGTTGAAAATCAACATGAAGCTTAAAGAATTACCACTAATGTATGCATATTGATAACTGTTGGAATTCCAACAACTGCAATAAGTGAACAGAACACACATTCCATTAATTAAACCATTCCGACAAGTATTTGGTTCACCCTTTCAGATCTCCATTAATATTCTACGAATTGGCCTTTCATAGACGTGTCTATTCGAGCATTAACACATTACAGGACCTGTTTTGTTCTCCTCAAATAGTAATCTGTTGTCAATAATGGAAGTACATACAACCCTGCTTCCAAATTCAATTGTTGCCATTGTCCCAACTGTTGCGGCTTCGACACATTCGGTTCCCGGTCCCCTTTCAATATTCTGATCACCTTCGGTTGACAGGTGGACAGCAAAAATATTTACGAGACCACTATGCGAATGGAAACATTTGCCGAATGGGACTTTTATCTCTGGTAGACGAATAAATGAACTGTGCGAGTTTTCGGCCATAAAAAAGGAGGTTGAAGTGGAGTTTCAGATGCATGAATGACTTTATTATACTCTATTTCAAGAATAACGCAGAGTAAATTCCCTTATCTCAGATTTTTACTCGGGGTGCTAATTTTAAAATGCAATAATCCGAACTTTTTTCAGAACTTGAGAAATCAACTCGCATTCATCGAAATTCAATTCAAGTCCAAGAAAATAACTTTTTTCGAAATTCTTTGAAATAATGTCTTCATCACTAGAATAGAGCCATCATCTCTAATATAACAACAGTTGAATTCGGACGATATACTTCTCGTGAGTTTACCAATGGTCAGACAGAAAAGTGCTGGTCCTAAGGGATCACCTCTCTCAGAAAATGTCAGAGTTCTCCAAAACTCAAATATGAAGACGAGTTCTAACACTGACTTTGAGAAGGAAATAATCAAGGAAAATTAATCTTTGATTTCATGAAGCATGATGTTCCTATCAAAATTGTATTGAAAGCATTGGATGCAGATTGATATATCTGCGAGGAGCATGAGCAACAGCTTCACATCCACCTGGCGTATCGAAACCGAACTGTATCGGGCGTAACAACGAATCTAGTTCATCTTTCATTCTCATAAAACAAATTATAGATAGCTACCAATCTACGAGAAATAGTACTAACAGCTCCCCAACTCAACTTCATTTTTTTCTGATGTTGCACCAAAGAGTATTGGACACATTTCTGGAGAAACCTCATCCGTAAGAATTGAGTTATATAATTTGGTAACAGACGAAGGAAGTTTCTGCCCTGAATTTCCTGCGCTGTTAGAAACAGAGGCGTTTCTAACTCAGTTACTGGAATAAAAAAATGCACTAATGTGAACCCAAAAGTAGTTGAATGAATGAAATACGATACTTAGCTTTGGTTGATTTATTCCATCAAGTCCAGGCCCTTTTTCCAATCCAGGAATGATAAGTACAATTTATAAGTGTCATATGTCTTATGTCAGAAAATTCTTCCAAATGTTTACAGCGTTCCAATCTTTATGTAGACTGGTTGAACTTCAAACTATGGACGAATACGTTTGCTATATAACTAGAAACAGCAATCAGCAGCTTATTAGTCGAGTCCATTAATTATTATTCACTTTCAGCTATGTTTACCTTCATTTTATAGTCATTACTGAAAGTATTTCGATTATATTTCGAGACCGACGTAATTTGAATATTGTAATCGCTTACAGCTGGATGGTTTGTTTCAAGTTTTCCATGCACTCATGGAAATGAAACTATGCTTCACCGAAAATTTCACATCGCGGGCAACACAAAGACTTCGCGATATTCATCATTATGGTTTCATCCGAGGAACCTCTGACAAATAAGTTGGTGAATTTTAAAGCGCGGTGAAATTGAGTGAACTGAAACGGACCGAACGAAATGTGAATTGACATACCGAAATTGAAAAGCTTTGACATAAATATGTTTAAAGAAAGCGTGCTAAAAAGCTCGTGTGCTGTCATGGTTGACTGATAACTGATAATTACGTACGGGTGATCTTGAAGAGACTCGGTGGGGTGCAATCCCCTTGTAAAATAAAACTGTCGCACGCCCACAGAGCTTTACTTTCCGGGGTACACGACAAATAAACTTTATACTTGGCCGAACTCGAATGTTTTCGAGCACTTACTGTAAAAGCGCGAATGATCCCCATGCGGACGAATCGAACACCAATCGACAATTTATGATAGTTTAAACACTAATGGCACAGATCAACTTTTTTTAAAGTCGTTGAATTTGGAATTTATTGCCAAGGTTGGCTGCCATGTTTTAATGCAGTTTTTAAGTTCACTCTATTTTATTAACCTTCCGTAAGAATTATTACGTTCTATTCCTCTGCATACTCCGCTATGGCTGGAAGAGAATGTGAAATGTTTCGAGATTTATGTGGAAGACCAAAAGCTTTTACATACGCTTTGCGGAGGTGCTTTTTGGATTTATTCAAATTTTCCTGCATGACGGTGGGATGTTTAGCACAATAAAAGGCATTGCTCTTTCCATTTAACGTATTTTATGTGAGTTATGAGATCTGATGGGAAACCAGTACATTCATTCCTAATTCTCTATTCATTTGTAAAAATACTGAATATTACGAAAGCGCTGAACGGACATGATGAAAAAAATATTATAATTGCACTGAGATTCTCACGCAAAACTCATGTGTTATTACTTATGAAATATACATAACGTCTGTGTTATTTCGACTCGAATGTGAAATTACAGAACATTACGTTGGCAACTTGATGTATGTAATTTCACATATTTTTTTTTTCAGTGTAGGCTATTGTGGCAAATACCTTTCTGAAAACATTTACCCCTTTGACTAATACCGCAACAGGTAATGGATTATATTAAACAGAAACTTGTGCAAAGTACTTCATTGCAGATTAAACAATTGTTATTGAACGATCTCCCAAAAAAACTTCCAATCTGGTTTCAGGGTCCTGATTTTTGTACCATCGATGGTACTGCTTGGATGCGACAGCTCTGCAGCAGTTTCTGTCATGTCATGTTCCTCTTGGTGTTTTTGGTATAAATATTCGTTTCCCCAGCATTATAATCTCGGAAATACCACCAGTGGCCACATTCACTCGGCATGCTGATCAGTCTCACCCTTTTACTCTCAAGATTGACACTACAAGGACCAATCTCCACCAACAATCCTTCTTTCCTAGGACTGCTACGGAATGGAACAAGCTTCCGAAAAAAAATTCTTTTGGCGTATTGTGTTGGATCTCCAGTAGACAAAATACTCGTTTCTGTGGAAACGCTGAGATGTGTGGAAACTTCACCAGTTATTCTAGACCATGGATTTGCAATCAACCAGGAAAAACAATGTTAATTCATGACAAACCCCCAATAGCGAAAGTCGGTTTTTCTCTGGCAACAACGCCAAAAATTATTCGAGCTGGGTTTGCAGCCGCTGGAATTTTTGCCTTCCATGGAAATATCTTTTCCGACGATGAATATCTTCCTGTTGCTGTAACGGACCATCCCTATCTGGAGAATGATTTGAACGTCGGCCTATCTCTGAACGAAGGTTTTCCAGAAATGCAGATACTGTCAAACCATCCATAATGAAACCCAAATACCCATAACAATTCACCACCTGAACAGATTCACTTCCAGTAGCACGCAATACACATTTGAAAACTGTACATTTACCCAGACCTTCTGGTATCAACACATATTTTTCTCCAGAACATTCAAGACCAACACCAAAAGCTGGAAAACGAATAGACACGTAAAGGCGAAAACCTGACGGAAACTCCAAATAAGGAGGAATAAGAAAAAAAAAAAAGAATAAAAAAGAGCTAATCACACCGGTGCCAAGGAATATATATGTTGAGGAAAAACTAAAGCTAAAAACCATTGATGCTACTGGTAGTTCTGAAGATGAAGATGAAACTTTTTGTTTAATTTTTAATGAACCTTTTTCCAACTCTCGTCCAGAAGATAAATCGTTGCAATGCACCCGCTGCTCCAAATAGATTTATGAAGAATGTACAGATGACATGTACAGGTGGCAGAACGGTATCTCCGGCTGAGAAGTTGAAAATTATGGAAAATTATGAGATAACACAAGCGTAGGAGGCAGTATTTGTTTTTAGTTGAAGATGTATCAACTGAAATACTTATTTCATACGTTCTTACATCATAATGATTTTGGAGAAGGATCTCTCATTTGCTACATTGTTGAAGTAATTAACGCATCCATTGATATATGAACTCTGTTTATTATTGAACTGTACCCATGAGATTCTCGAAGTGTGGGTGTTCCTATTCAATTGTGTAAATGTTTTTCATTCTCCTACAGCATACACATCAAACTCTAAAGTACTTGGAGTTTTAGAATGCGCAAGCTAAGTGTTATCCAAATTCTGTTTCTAATTGTGCTGTCCTCAGTTCGAGTGCTATATTTACATATCTATCAAAATCAGAACCTCAAAGGGTTATCACGCTAAGCAAGAATAATTAGATGATTGAACTGGGCATTTTGTATCAGTCAGCTGCACACTATCTGTTAATTGCCATCAATTAATTTTCGTTATTGTGTGATGACACTGTAGAAACTATTGTTCGCCGTGAATTTTGCATGTGTAAATATTGTATGATTGAAACAAGCCATTACCATAACCGTTTTTAATTTCAAATGTCAGTTGTCTAATATGGAGTAATTTGGGTATTGTTGGAAAAGCCAGCAATATCTAACTAATAGCGGGAAATATTAATTTGTGGCACTTATGATATGAGTTTGGTAATATTTCGTTATTCATGAAAAATAAACGTAAAATATCTTTTGAAAAACAAGCTTCAGATATAAAGTATTGAAATAAAAATCGAAAAAATTATTTGGTATAAAAAAAACTTGAAAATTTGAATGTTTCTTTAAAAACATGAAGATTTTTGTTTCTGTTCACTCAATATTATTGTTAACTCTCTAGTTCAAAAGTTTTCCAATGAAAGTTTTAAATAAATATTCTTCACGTTTATTTTATTCTGTACTTTTTAGCAATAGAATCAGAGGTTGGTTTGATAGTGGCATGTATACAGTATCGGCAATTTTCATCTGGGATATAGGCAGAAATCTACGTGAGCAACAAGGAACGCAATGATACGATAATACCACATAAACAAGAGAGACGCACTACTGTGCGCCTCTCCTGTTACCCCACCCACCGATTGTTCTGTAAGTTGACATCAATGGAAGTCCGTGAACTTTTGCATTCTAATCACTCAAATAAATCCATCAATCACCTCATCTCCATTAGTCAATAAATTCATTCTCACAAAAAGCAATCAGATCAAGTCCGAGGGATGGACGAAAATATTTATAAGTGCCGTCACTAATGACAATTTTAATTGACCTAAGGGTCGAGAGTGGACACGAGAATCTGGAGATTTATTATTGTTCGTCCGGGAACAAGTATTGGGCGTTTACTTGGAATACCACACGCCATCTTGAGTGACATTTCATTTAACTCCTGTCCCGGTTGTCACTCAAGGAGTTGGTGGTGCAAAAAGGGTAAGGTTTCAACTTCGAAGTCGTAATTGTGAATTGTCGGAGTTAGTCATCTGTGATGCTGCTAAAATACCTCCGGGTATTAGTCGATGAAAGAGGGCTGGAAAGAAAAAGAAATAATATACAGAGTTGTACAGAATTGTGAATTCATTCCAATCTCTCTTCCTAAAATAGATGACATATTGATGATTTATTGACAATATTCAATCTGAACGTCGAAGGAAAATACTCGTATTGGGGTTGATTGGCATTTTAAGTGGACTGTATATTACCTAATAAATTTGAAAGTAGAATTTTTGCTCAGTTTCGTTTCAGACTTTCATCGTCTCAATGGGTTTTAGATTAGATTATACTGATCACGAATCTGGAAGAATTTTGAGCGAATTTTGCCCCCTAGTATGTTTTACCGTAAAAATGGTTAGTTCCATCGCTGCTGGCGTGCAGTGTATATCACGTAGGTTGACCCTTTTTGTGCAGTGAGTTCATTTCTAGTGTATCTATCGATCCTAAAAATTTCATGATTCTGCGTCAAAAATTACGGAAGATACGAGGGTGTTTCCATGAGAAGTGTAACACACTGTAGATTATATATTAGGGACTTTCGTGCTACAAGCCTCTACACCGCGACCTTTTCAGATCTATTGTGTTTGTCCTCGAGATCATTTAAAGTTCTTTGTCTAGCCCTGTCTTTTTCACGAGACTCCACAGGCTAGTTTTTAGAACTCCTATGAATCTGAGAGCTCTTGGTTTTTCTTCTCCCAGCGTTAGAAACCTTTGCCTTGACAAGCCCTCGCAGTGGCATAGTATGTGTACTGATGTTTCCTCTTCTTCCTGACAGAACCTGCATAGCATTTCTTCTGCCAGGCCTATTGTACTCATATGTTTGTTGAGCCTACAGCGCCCTGTGAGAACTCCTACTACTATTCTAGTAGTGTTCCTCTTCTGGCTTAGTAGATAGTCTGTGAATGTTGGATGCGGTTGTTTGATAAACTCTTTGGCCTGTCTCATCCCTGGTGCATTGTTCCACCATTCTTGAGACTTCTGTTAAATCCATGATTTGGTGTTTGTTTTTAGTAGAGCTTTTGCTATACCGCAGTACGGTTCTGGGCCATTCAGAGCATTACTTGCTCCTTCTCGGGCTAGTGTGTCGGCCTCTTCATTGCCTCTATAACCTGTGTGTGCTGGTACCCAGGCTAGTGTCAGTCTGTTCTGACTGCCCAGCTCTTTTAGGGCTTCTATGCAGTCCCAAACAAGTTTTGAGGTAACTTGCATTGAGTTGACTGCTTTTATCGCAATGGGTTATCTTATAACGATTCAATTGCTTATATTTGCAATGATCTTCAGGGGAATACTGATAAACTTGCTGCTTGGTATTTTGATGACTTTGGGTGCAGTGGTGTATGTGATCACGTGCATCGTGGTGGTGCGAGTAAATTCGTGCATCAGCAAACTATAAGCCATACATTCTTCATATCCATGCTTGGATGATCAGATATGCTATCGATATTGGTGGCCCCCTGGAATTTTCATTTGAACCAATACCCTCCTCTACGTTAGATCTTTTGTGTCGTTTCCACATAAACTGCCATCATCTAAGGCCCTGGTAAGTTGTGACAGCAACAGTTTTTAATCTTTTTTCTGTTACCAATCATTCATGTTTCCGAACAGAAATCCCACAGAAGCTCCTGAGAGCTTGAGCAAACAAAGAGGTTCTATAATCGGCAACCAATCCTGGATTTGAACCCACGTCCTTAAGTTTGGGGAGCGAACGCTCTACCATCAAAGACCAACACGTCCCACCTGGACCAACGGATGCAGAATCGGATTGGAAGCATAGGTACATCCGGCAGAGAAATGGCAAATTCTACTTTGATATTGGCCGTGAACTCATTGGGTCAAACCCCCAGTAAATCCCAATACACGGTTCCTGAAATCAGAGGTACAAGCCCCACAACGAAATTAGGAATAACCCATTTCGGAAGCTTTCATGAGATCATGGTTTATGGTATTCTGGTATGCTTCAGTGTATGTTTATGTGCCATACTTCGAAAAATGAGAACAGTATGCAAGAACAGCAGGAAACTGTATCATATAATTCGTAAGGGGTAGGATGGAAAGAAGAAAACTAAAGGTTTTGAAAGTCACTTTTGGCAAGTGAAATCGAATTTTCGGATTGTTTACAGTCCAATTGCCAGTATTCTTCAATGAGCTTGCATCAAGTAACGTGAACCCTTTCAACATGGAACATATTATGTTCCATCACAACTACAGAATTATCCGATCATAAATTTTCAAATGAATAACACATATCTAGTCGCCTGATGTTACGCCACTCTCTATTGATTAGAAGAGTAGCCCTTTCGGAGATGGAGCAAATGATTAATTGAATTTTCGTGTAAGCTGAGCTATGTGTGTCGTTCAATTTGATAAATTCAAGGAGTGATTCGATTGAGAACACATCTCAAGATTGATCCATTCACGGTAGCAAACATATGTGATTTAATGATTATTGGATTATTTCAGTTCGAATCTCGATAACTGATTTTGTTTTTAATGACTCATGGTAGATGCCTCAAAGATTGTTTTCATCACTATATTACGATAATTTTGAAGTCTGTGACTGACTCCCAATAAAACAGAAAATGGTTTTGAATTTAGCGAATATAGCGACAGATATTGCAAAATCCTCACCAGATTTCCATCTCTGAACTGGTAAATTTTCGAAATTATTTTTTCCATGTGTCATCTCTTTTCTTGACCCCTGCTTCGTGTGAGAAAGTTCAGGACCCTATCAACTTTTTTTTAGTCCTTCGTATGAAAAATAGAATAGATAAAATATGTCATCCAACTTTATAAATAAAAAATTTCAAAAAATTATGCAATTTACTTCTAGACAATTCTTATCCCTGACGACTTAATATTTTCCTTCAATAATATTTCAAGTCAAATTAGCAATAATACCAATTTTTCGAACAACAATAATCCTATACCAAATGTGATTGAAAAATTTCGCTCATTCCTATATATGAAAGAACTCACTTCCAAAATCAATAATGTTTTGAGAGAAGAAACTTATATCATTTTATCAAATAAACAAATTGAAACTGTTGATAGGTTATTCCAAAATCTAAAGATAAAAACTCCTATACTTGACGAAGCAGGGGTTGTCTATAAAATCAAGAATTGTTTCTCAAAAAATAGACATGTTAATGATACAGGGTATTCTATTGATTTCCACAATACTTCAATTCTAACTAAAAAAAAGAATTCCTTCAAAAAAATGTTTTTTAGAAATGGTTTATATAAATAATTTAAAAAATTCAACGAATAAAAAATAATTTATTCTAACATTTTATATATTGAAACAAAATCAACTGAATAAAAAAAAATGCTCTCTAAAAATAGTCTGTAATTTACCAATAACTTAATTATGTTTGAAAATCTTTCTATTTTTCTGGTTGTTATTTTCTTATATACTTATCTACTGTAACTACCTTTTTATGATATGTTCACATCACTTTTGCTTAATATCTTCCAGAGTGACTGAAGAAGAAATAAAACTTATTTCGAAAGCTCTCACAAAAGTAAAAAGAGTTTGATTAAAACACCATAATATGGTCCTTTGGAGTTCATACATCGGGCACACTAAGATGTGTTGAATATCATTCAAACTATCCTCAAAAATCAAAGGCAGTCCAATTTAATCAACAAATTGTAGAACTTATATACCTTTTTCTCCGTTAATACCAAGCGGGTTAATACGATTTTTTTCAAAATGAAAAAAAGAACTTTTGGAAAACAAAACGACTCCTCGTTCGTTCCATTTTTAAACTATTCTATTGCAGTGTCTACAAAATTGTCCAGCTTTCATGACGTTAACAGCCAGTTAAAGTTTGCATCACAAATACACCATTCAGCGGATATTTCAGGATAATACAAAATTTCATGAGCGATAACTAGAAATGAAAACATATCACCGCTCATCAAATGTTATTTGTCGGGGGACCCAGTCAGGGAGTGAATACAGTAATCTAGCTCATATGACATATGAATGTGTATTATGTATTGCACACGAGGAAATTGTACGTATCATTAGGTCCGCCCTAATCAAATACGTCTATCATCAAATACATGCCAGTCATGAATAGCAATTTGCTGACTCGATCATACCATATACTGGGTACAAAGATAGGTAGGTGCAGTATCGGGCTGAAAACTGTGGCGATAAAGGAACGAAATACCTCGCGTCGAAACGTGAATTAACGCACCAGTTAATGCACTTACAGTGCCGGCTTTTGACCACTAGGGTCCCACTAGGATCCCACTAGATGTGCCGCATATTGAGCCATTTTTCCTGTTTGTGTTGAAAGCTTTTGGAAATACCAACAAAATATTATGTTTTTTTCGCAATATTTTTAGTGCGGTAATATCTCGAATAATTAAGATTATAAGATATGGTGACTGTATAATGGAAGGTAATGAAAGTTTTACTATGTATGTGCAAACAAGCGCCGAGGAACACAAAACAAGATAAGAACCTGCAGAAGAACACCACACTCCAAAAACTCTCGTTACCAGACTAGGTCTCTTCAAAAGGAGTACAGACATTTCTGTGGTAGGGATTGCTCAAACTTCCTCTAATTGTCGGTGTAATATGTGATATATATATATATATATATATATAATATATATATATATATATAATATATATATATAAGTCTCACTCCTCATTTTCACCATCCCCGATCAACCTCCTGATAGGGGCCAGCCTTTTCTATGATATGCTTTGCGTAGGGCAGATCAATTGAGACCACAAAACCCCGTATTTCAAAGGACAAAGCTAAGCCAGCATCTTTTGAAGAGATGGCCCCTGGAGTATATATCAGAACGTCAAGGCCGACATAAATGGAAGGAAAACAAAGATTTAGTTTCAATCGAGCTATGGAATTTTATTTGCGGGACGCACCTATAGGCTATTTTACTGACCGAGTGACTCTTCTCGGTTTCAGCGTTCTGATGGATATGAATAAGGGCAACTCTGTTCGTAGAATTTCAATCTTTCCTTCAGTAGAGGATCACTTGGTGTTTGAAACACATGCGGAGGTTTAAAAATAGTGGTTTGGTTGTGGGTTAAAAATCCAGTATAAAAATATTGAAGTTTAGTTTAAAGGCATAAGGAATGAAATAATGAAACAAATTATGAAACAACTCTGATTTTTCGGAAGGATCTTATTATTGCGAGAAATAATTTTCAAAGTAAGGATTATCGGAAAGATAATCGATATCGACATTATCGAGATTACTGACTCTCCGTCAAACTTTCCCGAATCCTAACAGTGAGTTTGTTGACCATATATTTGATTCTCATTAGCGGTATCATGTGTGCTAGGCGTCCCAACGCAGTAATGGAATCTATTAACTGGAAATCCAGACAGTATACAAAAGCGATTATTTTTCCAATCACTCTCGCCATTATCACGGTACGTGTATACGTATTTCCATTATCGTACGGAATTTAATCAGTTTATGCGTTTCGATATTTCCGCAAATTTATCAAGTCCGGTTCTAGTCGATCGGAATATGTGTGTGTGTGGGTACCCCAGCATTCAGAAACGTCCTAATATGTCACTCGATGTAAATTATTCCCTATTATTCAATGTGTTCCATTTGCAGTTTTTTCCGACAATCATTTTGATGAGCTATTTTCCCGAACCGAATTGTTTTTCGTTACATCAACCCTTTATGCATTGCAAGTAACAGTATATCAATTCAGCTAATTACGTCGACGAATCAATGCACATAAAACGAACACGGAAACCCGGAAATTTCGGGATTGATGCGGGTGATGAAATTACTAACGTTTTAATACGTTCATTCGGCTGTCGCGTCACATGAAAAACACATCCAACAGCGCAAAACTCCCCAGATAATTCCAAGCAAATATATCGAAATTGTGGGATTGATCCCACTTATTATAATATTTCGTAATGTTATCTTTAGGTTTGAACACATTTTAGTTGAGTTAAAAACGATAGTCGTTGCCTATCGATATGTTTTATCATTTTACTCACGTCCACCTACAATTTTGTAGGCTAGTATGGAAAATACTTGTCTGAAAATCACTAATCCCCTGGCTAATACCGCGACGTGTATTGAATTATATCAAACATACACTTGTGCAATATTCCTCATTACAGAGGATGCAATTGCAAGTACTATCTGTAACCAAGTAGCATGATTTTGTTTTGATTCAGACAGGGCGGCCACCTGTAGACTAGTTTCGAGGTTTTGCCTATATAGGGTATATAGGGTATAGGGTAGGCCACTGCAGACAGCTTTGAAGCCACCTGTTTCCCTTTCGAATCACAACACCACTCTTTCTTTGAAAATTTTGGACAATAACGTAAATTAATCACTTCCATTGTGGACTTCCGTTGTCTGGATTGTTTCTACCCAGATATCACAAATACCTTTTGAGGTACTTTCGAGGCGTTTACAATAACGACAAAATATCAAGGGCAAACCCAAGGACATTCATAGGATGTTCTCCTGTTACCGTAAACCACAAATAACGTCTCAGAACATCCCTATAAAGTCTTCTGGACATTTACAGTTTGTCATAACTTGACGCCGTCTTAGAAAATATGTCCTAGGCGTCATGAAAAACTTTTGAGGCGTTCACATGATGTCCTCAAAATATCGAGGGACAAACAGAGGACGTCTTTAGGCTGTCCTTCTCTTACCATTTTCTACCTACGAATAACGTTTCAAAACATCCCTAAGTCTACTTGGACGTTCGTAGTAAGTTCTGATAATGTTTCCCATTATTTAAATAAATATTCACAAGTAAAAACAAATAGTGTATTTACTCATTAATCAGTTACAAAATGAATATAAAATACAAAATACACAAAATAAAAATGGTCCTTATCATCATTATTTCTGGAAATATCACCATCACTGTTATTAGAACTAGGGCTTCGCGAGACCAAGAAATTAGTCTTGGTCTTCTCTTTGTCTTGATATAAGACCCAGACCAAGACCAAGACCAAGGCCAAGACCAAGACCAAGACCAAGACCAAGACCAAGACCAAGACCAAGACCAAGACCAAGACCAAGACCAAGACCAAGACCAAGACCAAGACCAAGACCAAGACCAAGACCAAGACCAAGACCAAGACCAAGACCAAGACCAAGACCAAGACCAAGACCAAGACCAAGACCAAGACCAAGACCAAGACCAAGACCAAGGCCAAGACCAAGACCAAGACCAAGACCAAGACCAAGACCAAGACGAAGACGAAGACGAAGACGAAGACGAAGACGAAGACGAAGACGAAGACGAAGACGAAGACGAAGACGAAGACGAAGACGAAGACGAAGACGAAGACGAAGACGAAGACGAAGACCAAGACCAAGACCAAGACCAAGACCAAGACCAAGACCAAGACCAAGACCAAGACCAAGACCAAGACCAAGACCAAGACCAAGACCAAGACCAAGACCAAGACCAAGACCAAGACCAAGACCAAGACCAAGACCAAGACCAAGACCAAGACCAAGACCAAGACCAAGACCAAGACCAAGACCAAGACCAAGACCAAGACCAAGACCAAGACCAAGACCAAGACCAAGACCAAGACCAAGACCAAGACCAAGACCAAGACCAAGACCAAGACCAAGACCAAGACCAAGACCAAGACCAAGACCAAGACCAAGACCAAGACCAAGACCAAGACCAAGACCAAGACCAAGACCAAGACCAAGACCAAGACCAAGACCAAGACCAAGACCAAGACCAAGACCAAGACCAAGACCAAGACCAAGACCAAGACCAAGACCAAGACCAAGACCAAGACCAAGACCAAGACCAAGACCAAGACCAAGACCAAGACCAAGACCAAGACCAAGACCAAGACCAAGACCAAGACCAAGACCAAGACCAAGACCAAGACCAAGACCAAGACCAAGACCAAGACCAAGACCAAGACCAAGACCAAGACCAAGACCAAGACCAAGACCAAGACCAAGACCAAGACCAAGACCAAGACCAAGACCAAGACCAAGACCAAGACCAAGACCAAGACCAAGACCAAGACCAAGACCAAGACCAAGACCAAGACCAAGACCAAGACCAAGACCAAGACCAAGACCAAGACCAAGACCACGACCACGACCACGACCACGACCACGACCACGACCAAGACCAAGACCAAGACCAAGACCAAGACCAAGACCAAGACTAAGACCAAACTTTTGTCAATTCATCGGGAAAGCAATAAATCTCAGTTTGCAACCTCTTCCGAAGTACGCAACATTGCCAAAATGGCAATTAACTTGAATTTTGCTGTAAGTATACTCGTTGAGAAAATCCCAAAAGTTCTGCAAACTTAGAGTACCTAGTATTGAATATATTATTTCATATCACGAATCAAGTTAGCAACCAAGTCAAGTGTACGGAACATTTTTTTTATCGACCTATAATATTTTTCTTTGTTGTACCATAAGAGAAAATCAAAAGTTCTGCAAACTTGGCAGATACATCGGAAAAATACTTCGAACAGTTGTGTAGATTTGCAACCTTTCACGTTGAGCAGAACATATCATTTTTTAATTCGTGGTAATTTTTTTGATCAAGGTGGTCTCGAATAATTCCAAAAGTTTTGATACAACCTCTCACCTGATGAACCCCATCCAAAAAGATAGATATATTTTTAACGATAACAAACATAATACAAATACACGAATTCCAGTGTAAAGCAGTCAAACCGAAGTAATATATTCATGAACACGATTCGTTATAAATATACCGAAATCCATTTCAATTTGTCTTGTTCACTTTCAATTTAATCATTCGAAATTGATTAATAAAGCACGTCTAATGACTGAAAACATGACCACGCATATATTCGGGACAGTCAACAAGTTTCTTATTCCAATGAATTCGACAGACGATATGAAAATACCTGAAGGGATTTGTTTTAATGTCGAAGGGTTATTATCGATTTGTATCCGGAATGGTGATTCGTGATGCAGAGTAATTGTGTAGCATTTCTAAAGACTTGAGATTGTATCAATCAACCATTCGATTTCTGGAAAAGCAATGGGACCAATAATAAAAGAAGTTAATCTACCACCAGTGAATAAAAACAAATCATAACTTCAGCTAAACAGAATCAATATTCCCTCCCTGCACGGAAAAATAAAATACGATTACAGAAAATTGATGATTCTGAATCTATTGTTCGTGCAGAACTTTGTTTTTGGTTATTGATGATGGGAGCAAAGAATACATCCTGAAAATACAATGTATCAAGAGTGCATTGAATTGGAAAATTCGTTCGAAGTAGAATCTGGAAAACCACATGAACGATTTATTATTACATATGCGAACTTGTCGGAGTCTAATAATACGTTACAATAGAACGTATAACATTCGATGTCATTCTGAAATGATATTGAAAGGAGAAATGATGAGGGAACGAACTGTCGAAGTATCTCCAAATATATTTCATTGCTCTTGACATTTCTGGTACAATATCTAACATTCAATGGAAAACTGCTTCCTATTTTATTGCTTTCCATGCAAGTATTGAAAATTCAACCATGAAGCATGATTTAACCACCACCCAGTGCACTTTATGCATTACGTGATTCGAGAGAAAATCAATTTTTTTCTGCTCACAGAATTAAAATGGCATTTAGCGTATGTATAATATGTATCGCTCTAAATGATGTAATCACAAAATGTTTTCTCAGAATTTTTTTGAAAATATTACCATGGCAAACCTATTCTTTCCAAAACATCAGTGTGGTTGCTCTTTGATTTCTACGAAGGGAAAGGATTATCTGTTTTTTGATCCTCCATAATTTCGACTTATATATCGAACTTTCGACTTTTATCTGTAAATTTTCACATATATCTATTAAATTAATTTAATCTCTGGAGGGTTGTGTAGAATAATTTTCAAAATGAATTCGATTATCGTCGAGGAAATTTTCATGTACCTAGATAAAAATTGCCTTTTACACAACTTTGTTCTGACAAGAAGTAATTTAGATTTTATGATCACGTTTTTCGAAAAATGACTTCCACGCGAGCACGCTAGTGATACAAACTTGGCAAAAAACCTGACTCCAATGTATGGG
Source organism: Chrysolina haemoptera (assembly GCA_958298965.1). Lineage (NCBI taxonomy): Eukaryota > Metazoa > Arthropoda > Insecta > Coleoptera > Chrysomelidae > Chrysolina > Chrysolina haemoptera. The sequence continues at coordinate 8,445,722 of OY282596.1, read as the reverse complement.
AGAGATGTCCAATGTATGGGAGAGATATCCAATTCTAAGTCCAATTAGTATTTTTACATAAACAATTATTTATATTCATCCATAGAACAAAATCCATGATCAATAAACATTCCAACCGTTGTCATGTCATAAAAAGAATCAACGCACTTCCGTGACTGTCACTATAATTTTTGATTCAAATTCTTGTAGCGTAAAATGCATCACACACATCACATCACATGATTCTGATTCTAAAATCGATACAGCAATTTCAGAAGTATCATCAGGTTCAGTAAGGATCTCATTTTGTTATTGAATTCAAAAGGAAGTGATAATGTAGCTTCTCTCATGGATGTCGAAATTAGGCATGCACCCTAATTTAATCTATTTTATTCATAACGTCAAGCCGATTGATACATTTTTAAAGCGAGGCGAATACATTGAAGACAGAGGTTGTAATCCCTATAATATTTCACCGAGTTATAAAGAAGAATGTACAAGAAGATTGATAACTGAATGGGATCCATTTTATCAAAAACATTAACTGGGAGGCCATGGTCTCGATTGCATCTAGTCGACACAATTTGCTCCGTGTGCAAATGTTGAAGGGTAATCCATCATTTTGAGTAGAGTTTTCCCAGTCCAATAATATCCCACATACTACAACATTATGTATGATGTAGCTCATCTCGTCATAGCAATTCAGAGCAGCTATAACACGCTAATGGATTTATAATTGGCAGTAATATTGAGTGGTGAACGGGTTTCTTTGTGTTAACAATGTTCGCAAATTTGATATTAGGAAATAAAAATGCAAAATATTTGCGAAATGTTATGAAAACTGAAAAATAATGATTATTTTCCTCCTATTGTAGTAAAAATACACTTTAACACTGTCTAACAAATTTATTTCAATACTATTTCCACAAATGAAGAGTGTTCTAAAGGGTCAAAGTGTCAATTTTAGTCATTTTGAGTCGTACGTGTAGAAAGGGTCTATGTGCCAAGCCTTAATAATCTAGCAAAGGTACTTAGTGCAAGCGTGTATTTAGAGCTGCAGCTAGTGTGCAACAGATGGCGCTTGCTGTATATGCCCGTGTTGATTTAATTGCAAAGGGTCTATGTACCACCAATGTAGCACTGTTGTAGTAGTGAACCATAGTAAAATTTTGAAGGTTTTTGAGTAGACATACATCGAAAAAGACGGCCAAAGGGTTCGGAAAGTATATAAAAAAGGAAACGTTTAAGGACAACTGGCTCACAGTACACAACGTATCGAGGAGAGGTAAAATTTGCAAAGAAACCTCATGAAACGGTAAATTTTTGTTTCAGAAAATTATGTGGTACAGATTCTGATAGATACTTTTTGGTATTTTCAGTGTTGCCATATTGGTTTCATAATAAAACTCAGAATTTTTTAAATAACGTTGCTTTTCTTTTGTATAATGTAACATAGGTCGTTCGACCCACAGTAACATGTGCTGTCACATAGACCCTTTTCAAGAATGGATGTCAAGGCACTTGGACCCTTTCACCGATATTTTCAATTCCGTGTTTTGTAGTTAACGTTGAATTTTTTATCAGTTTTTCTCATGGTTCATACTGATAAAAAGATGTTTGCTGCAAAACAATAATTTGCAGCTGGTGTGATAACTTAAAATAGTAAATATATATACAATACAGGATGTGGCAAATAAACCAGTGAAATTTAAGTATATTCCTAATATATACATACACAAATGGTAAAATAAGTAAGTTATAGTTATATAATGTAAACAATTATAAAATAAAAGATTCAAAAAAATATAATATACATATAAACATTATAAAATAATTCAATTCATTAAAATATTAGATTGAGAAAGAATAAAACATACTTTTCTGGGGTCATTTTTGCATTTGGTGTTGTCAACTTCTTCATATATATTCGATTCTCCTAAACGAATTGACCCTATAAAAGCCTTTCGGCTTCAGGTAGCCCAGAGAAATTACAATTTACAGCCAAAATAATTTTTTTGGAACAGTTGGGATATTACCTGTATACCTGTTGCATAACTTTTGAGACACCTGGTATAAAGCATCCATGGAATGGTGGAATGAAATAAAATAGAACTGCAGTGAATGATTTATATGATCGTTATTGATGAAGAAATTATATGAAACCAGATTGTCGTGGACAAGATGTTCTTCCTCGTGACTGGACAAAAGCTGTTTCTACCATTTCTGGTACAATTCAACCCCAACCTTGGCTCTGATTAAAGTACAACAATCCCCTTGATTAATTTCACATGAACGTATAAGCCTCTGCCGGCAACAAATCGCTGAATGCATTAAAATAATAAGTATTAAGTGAATCTGAGGGTGGATAAAAAAATCTGTAATACATGAAGCAAACATCATTCGATTGTTTCTTGGGACATTGTCATTCCCCTATTATTTTGTATCTGTATTTGACACGTGTTAGGGGCGCTGTGCGAACAATCATTCGATTCGAAGTTACTCATCTTTTTAATCTTTTTATTTTCTCTTCCGATTTTCTGTGAATGCTGGTGTTTCCAAGGGTGAGACTGAATTAATTTTCTATATGGACTTTTCATGTACTTGATTGATGCCAAACACATTTTCCGTGTATTTTCTCGCTTCGGAGGGTCACTTGATCTTGGGATTATTTTATCCACAGTCATTCTTGACAAATCTCTATATGCCAACGGACAAAGGAAAAAGAAGTCATGAAAATTGATTAAAATAATGGGTAGAAGTGATTAGATGGAAAAACTATTTCTGAATGAAGTTCAATCAGTTTTTTTTCTATGTCTTCTGGAATTCACTTATTTTGAGGCATAATTCGATGGTGACCCATTCTACCCACTGGCCTTTCAGATAACCTGACATGACCGCACTAGACTTCTTTTATTTGGGATACATGAAGCAAAATGTATATATACAGATGTCCATGAAGTAACCCCCCCGTTAACTTTTGAACGGACTGGAATTTTGCTTTAAAATTTTATATGGTTGAATGATGGTTCATAAACTACTTTTTGCCACAAAAAAAAAATATTTTTTGAAATAGCTTCGGGCCGTCATTTTGAAATTTTTTTTAAATCGGATTGGGGGTCGAGTGTTACCTCACTTGAATCGTCTTTCAATTTTACGATAACAAAATTACAGACCAAAATTTTCATCCAAACAAAATGGTGGTACATAATGTCATATCTCTGCTATGAGGATCCTCTCGAATCCTAACGAGTTCCAATAAAATCGTCAAATTTTTCTACGAAAGTTCTCTGCACCTGAAAATAACTCATTATTATCAGCAGACGGATAACAAAGAAACCTGAATAATAATAACGGATCCTCATAGCACAGCTCTAACGTTATGTACCGCCATTTTGTTTTGGATGAAAATTATTGTCTGAAATTTTGTTGACGTACAGAAAATTGAATTTTTTGTGAGTTTAACGACTTGATATCAGATGGCAGCACGTTAAAAAGTTTTGGACCCATGTAAATAAAACTTCTTTGAATCAAGGTCTTGTTTATTTTTGGTAATGTTAATTAATAATAATGTTTTGAAGTAACAATCTATATCAATATCAATTTGCTGTTTCCTTTAATTTTCAACATTTATAAGATATAGCTAACTGAGGCTCAAGAGAAAATATTCAATTCATAAAATTCTGAGCATGGTTCATTTTAGAACTGCACATAGTGGTAAGAAGTCTAATCAAGTAGTCTTTTCCAGCAGATCATTATCACTACAAACCTAGTGCGAATTGGAAAGGCGCACACTTCTTTTGTTTAAAGTGTTCTCGGTATATTATCATAGCTCAATTATTTCTAGTTCAAGCTCTCGTCTCCTAATAACTTTCTTTGTTCGGTTCTCAACAACGACTCTCCAACCACAGATTCTAATAAATATCATGTTCTCTAATAATAGCTCAGCATTTCGTAATATTGCAATGCAGAAAATATGTTGCCCTATTCATACATAATTATGGTAGCGTGAGGAACACGTGACTTAAACTTTATTTGTCTGGGGATGAGAATAAGGGTATTAGTTATTTGACGCCTATACGCGTGTGTCTGTTTTTCTTTCATTCATTTTCGCCACAAAGATGCGGTGTTTCATTACATTCCCTTCGAGCGTTTGATATTTGACCAGTACATGTTTAATCTGTTTTATCTCTACACACATTGATCGGAAGAGCGACGATTCTTGTAACAGCACGTAGTTGAATCAATCATTACTGGAAATTCATTAAAAAACGTGAGAATGTTGGCTCTGGGAAAAAGGAACAACGGTTTTACTTTCTGAACGGACAAAACAACGTTTCTTTCATCAATAAAGCCTGTACATAGAGGGAAGGTCGATTTGGAAAAAAACAGTGTACTGATCTGATAACATGATAGTGGCAAGCCCAACTGAAGTTTCTAAAAAAAAAACATTCGGTCACCCTACTGCTATCGTCTCATTGAGTCTGCTGTTTATGTTGAATGGAACTTCAATAATATTTTTATTAATTCTTTTGCAATTTTTTTTAAATAAACTACAAATCTGAGTTTTGAATTTCCAAATTTACCTCATCTATTGATACAATATGTTTTTTCTTAATATTTGATACATTTGACAGGTCCTCTTTAAGAACTCTCCTTCCAGAGTTGCTGAAAATGAAAGGTTGAGAGAAACTGCAAAGAAAGAGGTGTAGGTATTAAGCCTGGGCAATCTTTTCAAGTAAAATTATCAAATATACAAATTCATTCTTTTCATTTCACACAACAATTTTTCTACAACTATATTTTACAACCTAAAGTGTGACCTTTTTCTAAAATAAATTTTGATGATTCCCAAAAACGTGTGTCATTTTATAAAAAAAATTAAAATAGGTACATAATAAAACATATCAATATATTACTATTATTTGCATGGTTATCACTATATACCCGAATGTCAGCCTGATGTCAAAATTCCTTACGAAACTCCTCTCCTTTGTGTATTATTGAAACATTCTCGACAATACGCCCTCAGAAACCAGTCACGATATTCCTTGCATCTAAAGAGGATTTATGTAAAAAGCATTGACTGGATGAGTCCTTTCATCCTTTGCCAAGCACTGCACCATTCTAGTCCACTTTTTTCTACCAAGTACAACTATTTTTCGGGCATAACGTCGCTCCTCGCATTCATTATGGGACAACAAATAAAAAATACCATCGAGCAGAATCTTACAGCCTTGCATCTCATTAACGTAAAATCCCAAATAAAAAGAATTTATTTCTAAACATTTTTGCCTTTTTGTTCTTTGAAATCTGTGAAGATACCAAACAGGACCGGGTTCAATGAATCAGTCAGTGCGGGTGGTTATATTGAAATCATCGACAACAGTTCGAAAATATTCGGATATGATACTACTATATTATTTTGAGGTTACATGTACTGGTTATGGCCATTGTAGGAGATTTCTCAATTCTGATTAATGCTAGACAAATGAATACGAATCTGCAATCCACAAGACCACGATACTAAATGTCATGAATAGCTCGAGTGAGACGTAAAATATAGATGATCTATACTGCATAAACATATATTAAATTCCAGTAAAAACATTTTTGCCAGTTGTAGCCACCTTTTCACAAGTTGTGGTTAGTGTATGACACAAGACCACTGATGATTGAAAAAAAATCTTTCTTTTATGAAATCGAAAACATATATTATATAAAAATAAGAACAAATAGGAAATATTAAGATTCTCAGAACAGTCAAAATTTACAATATGAAAGATTTCATTCCAAGAACAATATAGACACCTCTTCTGTTAATGTTCTGTGGTTCTTTCATTTCCTAGATGATAGCATTCACACAATACCACAAGAGGCCAGAGTGATCAGGCCATTTTCACCGCTTTTTTGTCAAGAGGCAATACCAATATCTCAACTAACAATTTTTGCTGTATTGAATATTGTTTATTGTTATCAATCATGCAGATATGCTCCTAATTGGACACATTCAGTTCTTTATTTTCCTGTTATTGTTATCTTCTTTGGTGAATTGATCTACATAGTCTTCGTAGGAGTCTTCGTTCTCCATTGTTCTTTCCTTTGGTATCAACTTTTCTGACTAATCTTTAATTTTTTGGAAAAATAATCTATTCTGGTAGATACATAGGTTCTTTATTCTTGTCCCAATCAAAGAGAAGTATTCTCTTCTCTATCTCCGTCTATTATGTGGTCACATCTGTTTTTTTTTTTGACCCACTTGTAGCCTTCCAGTGGAAAAATTTGGCATATGACGCAAATTTGCGCACCATTAGTGGTGATAGCAATTTTTAATATAATTGGTGAAAGAAACATGTGCTCAAGATATCGGAATCGCAGTATAATATACAGGGTGAACTACTACCAATTACAGAATCCTCGTCGCCAAAATTAGTGGAAAATTGCGAAAAAAAAGATCTTTCAGAGCACTGCACAGACCATGAAAGTTGAATAAATATATGTTTATATCGAATGCGTATTCTATGTATACACGCAAAAACGCTGTTTTTTTCAGAGTATTATTCCTTTTGAACGACCTACTAACAAAAATAGGTGTGAATAATATCTCAGTTATATAAAACATTCAATAAACTGAATTGCTAGCGTGAGTATTTGTAACGAGCGTGGAAACACTGAAATCACGATTTACCGTTGTGAAGTTTTCACTTAAATAAGTTAAATTAGTTATTTTTTTATATCATATAATAAAATTTCTCAAGAATAATCTTGAATTTATCTCCCAACAAAAAACACATCGAGTGATGGATATCAAAATCAGTGAGTCGACATAGTCGAATCTTCGGGGCTCTAAAATTCTCAATCCGCACCTGAAGCTGAAGTCACTTCACAGGGTGGTGGCCATTAAGACATAGCTTGAGATATGGTTGAATAACAAGCTACAAAATTATGAAGTAATACGCCGAAAAAGTGTGATGGCCCTTCACTGCTCCGCTGAAGCGATCGTTAGACTCCGCAGAGTTCCACGAGGATACTCAATCAATGGAGCGAGAATAAAAGGTGGAAAAGATGCCATCGGATCCTGTGTTTGATACAACACTGATGCTGCTTGAGATAATTATGCTGTTGGGAAAAAATGGGGAAACGCGTCCTTGAAATATATTGTGGAAGTGCTGGAACTTTCATAATGAGGATGATAATGATCGTATACTTTGTAAGTAAATGTCGTAACATTCACAGTGCTGGCAAATTTGGAATTTCCCCAGATATCATGGTAAATGTGTTCGATTCGTTTCAGCCATCCATTTAATAATGGGTCTTTCTTATCAATTTTTTTTATTACAGTTTCTAATAATGATAACATTATCATATAATATAATCAAAGGAAAAACATTTTTTTCTATGTCTTCCCGCCAAAAAAAAACAATATTTTCATTTTTTGGGCGCGAAACTCAAATAATTCAAACTTTAAAGTTTTCCTTTTAAATGGCAACCTTGGTACAGCATTGACATTGACAGCAAAATGAGATGTGTCTTTTGAACTACTACAATTTATAAGATAACATTACGTTGTTTATTTATAAGCAAAACATTGTGTTTCTGTGGTGTGTTGAATTTGTATTCTATATTGTGTGATTTGGGAATTGGGGTCAATCAAAATGTCTAATAGATTGACTCTGGGTTTTGAGAAAGCAGATTCTAATAATCTACCTGAAGTAACCAGCGAAATGGTCCATGACTTTTTTGCAAATAAAATGAAATTCATAAGTGCTGAAGTAATTTTGAGTTGTGAAATTGAAGTGGTCGGTTGATTTATTGATATAATTAATATACAGTTTTCGTTTCATTTTAGGGACAGAAAAAAGGAGTGGAGAGAAGACAAAAAATACTCCCCCCCCCACTGCATGGCATTGTATGCTTGGTATCGATACAATTGAAGGGCGGTATAAGCCTTTAGCAAAGAAATCCAATACGTGTATGAGTAACACGCCTTCTTTGTGTCCTAGAAAACTCTCCAAATGACAGTTCATCCACTCATAATTACCATTTATTTCACGCCTTACGCAACGTCATGAAGCCATGTGTTGTTAGTGACGTCCTTAGACGCCCCAGGCGTCGGCCCTTCTAACAACCCTAACCCACAGTTCAACCAAGTATAATTATTTTGTCATAAATATAATATATGGTATCAGAATGGAAAAGTGTGGCAAATTTGCTGGTGGTTTGAATGGGCATAGTGAATTCCTTTCCTTATAGCTTTTACTGTCTATGGCATTCAAGTCATTGTTTTTATTCATTCATAACTGGGCGATTTGGGTTGAAAACAATGGAAAACAATGAAATATCTGACTAAAAATTGACTCCATGCATCAAAATTAATGTACTTGCACACAAACCATCACATACAGATATCATAATTTATAAGAACTCAACCCAGCCATATTAACATGAAGTAGCAGCGTTTAGCATTATGATATACATAGATTAGTCAAAATTCCTTTTGGGCCAGATTTCTTAATAAAATATATATCATAATTTATGCTCTGTTTGAGATGAGAAGATAAATTAAAAATATTCAATGTCACTAACAAAAAATGATTGATCGGCGCTCCGGGGCGGCTTAAATGGTATTGGTGGCGCATTCGCTTTCAGAGCTGCAGGGAAACCCGGAAAAACCTGCAACACCACATCATCTGAAGAGTTGGAATTCATTGGTAGAGAGTTTTTAAAGAGGTCCGACGAATTGTGACAATCTGCTCTACGGTAAAATAGGATGTATGGTGTCTTCGAAAACTCCAAAAGGTGCAGTTCCAAAGAAGGTATTCTATTTAAGCAATTGTCATCAAATTTGTACCAGCCCGTTTTATCTTTGGCTAAGGTGTAATAGTGGCCAAAATCTGCTCCAGAACCAAAGTGAACAATGACTGCGTAAAGCTCGTAATTGCAGTCGGCTAGATTGGGGTGTTCTTCTAGCTTGATTCGTTGAAATAGTTTGATGCATCTTTGGGTTGCTGAGTCATAACTGAGGAGCTTCAGAGTTATGATCAGATTTGCAGGTGTTTCAACTATACTTGTTATTTTATGGCTGTCTGTTGTTATGGCACAGCTTTGACAGTACAGTTGACTATACCTGTTAGGTATTCTCTGGTCTCAGGTGAATGAGTCTCTGTATGGGCTGAATTTCTGAAACATTGGGAAACGCGAGCTCTAATTCAAAAAAGTCATTGAAGATCCTGCTATTCATTCTGCATTTGCTACAACATGAAACTGTGACGATCGTTCCTCCAAAGATTTTTGTACTGAAGAAGCGATAGGTTGTAATTCCTCACCATCAGGACATTCAAAAATATCGACTGAATTATTCTCCTGCTCATGAAGTGTACTCAGCAGGTATCCTAAAAATTCGGAACTGTCTTGTTGTCCTGACGAAAAACTAGTTGGGCCCAAAGACTGCATGAAATCATACGGTGAAACTGTGGATGCCTAATACACCATAACAGGATTACTTAAATGATCATATTCAAATAGTTTCCTCACAACGAGTGTCCTTTCCCCAACATCGTCACATGAAAACGCATTCAGGCGTGTGATATAAATTCATCTTACGCTTTCGGTTTTCCTCAAATCAACGAAAAGAACAATATCACGGCATAACAAAAACCTCGGTAAGCCCTTGGTTTCTCTTATATGCAAGCGCGGATTTGTATGGTATTAAGGGATAAGAGGGTCCTGATTCGACGTGTAATGTGCACGATATATACACTTTGAAGTTAGAGATCGTCAAAGAATCTTTTGTTATCTGTCACTTATTATCACGTTCATTTGAGACTTCACGTCTCTATGGACAACAATGAGTTATTTCCTGCTTTTTAATTATCGGGAAACCTTTGAGTTTAATTATTTCATGACTTTAATCTAACCCTATATAGCGTTTTTCTCCCTTACAGTGTCGAGGAAGATACAATGGCAGTTCTCTTAATCCCACTGTAAATACTCCCCAATTATATTTTTTATAAACGGTTTTATTTGAAATCGTCGCATCATATTCCAGATCTTTTTCCTTTGATATTTGCTTTTTTGCGATCTTTTATTTTCAGAACTTTTCGTAATTTTTTTGTTGTTATTCCGGAATTAATTCAAAGCGTTTCGAAATATATAAAGCACTGTGCAGTGGAGAATGAGTTTCAAAATAATAAGGCATGTCTTCGGTTTTTCCTAGTACCAGAACATTCACAAAAAAGTGGCTGAAATGTTATGAGCTTAGAAATTTTTTATTTTTTTTTCCCATGACCACCACTTTGGGAAGTAACTCATGTCGCAATGTGGAGTCCCACAGAAATTGGATTATATCCACACGCGCGCGGAAAGTACTTTCCGCACACGTGCGCAAAAGCCGTCAATTTCATAATTCCTATTTAAACTTACCGCTGTCAAGCTATCAAATATATAATTTCTATTTGATTTTATTGTTATTGTTGTTGAAATTGTTATTTCACAATATTGGTCGTATTTACATGAAACAACATAATGAAATGTTCAATCCAATAACTTTAATTTTCAATGTACATTATGCGAATGAAGGAGGTTGTATTAAATATCAGATGCCAATTTCTGGAATACGCATGCGCCATGTATGACATTGCTCAATGCGAAGAATATTTTGTAGGTTATGTTATGCAGAATTAGTGCTTTTTCTGGTTCTTGCTTGAATGACTGTATTGAAAAAAACCCATTTTCACAAATTCTGCCCGTACAGTTTCAAAGAAGGAAGAATTAGTATATGTGGTGGTTTTTGAGTGAATGATTGTCTTCAAAACACAATTTTTTAAAAATTCTGCCATCTCAAAAAGCAATTTTTCGCAGTTTTGAAGAAGGCTTAATTGAAAAGTTGATAACGTTGCAAAATTGCTGACGCATGCGCCAGTGGGTTGCTGTATTCCATGGCTGATAAACCCATGGCGCACCGGAAAATTAACTTCATATGGTTCACCCATAACGAAGTGTACCATCTTTTGCACATTCACTGCTATTCTTTCCTGAATTGCGCTTCTAAGGGTGACAGATATGGCAGAGTGGAGAAATTCATGTTGGGAATTTCCTCCATTGAAATTGAACAATATGATTTTTTTGTAATATCTAACGGGCGAAAAAACTGCTCAAACTTGTCGTTAAGTTATTAGGAGTTGTTGAAAACTACTAACTGTTCAAGTGATGAGATTTATTTCGGTGAGACGGTTGACTGCTTTTTCTTGTGCCCCTACGAACAGTCAAAACTTATATGTTCTCAAATGAATAACTCATTATGAAACAATGCCTTGAAAAAGGGTTGGAACCACTTCAAAGCACTCCAAAAAAAATTTGCCAAAATTTCCTATTATAATTCAATCAACCATCGATCGATCATACAATGAAACAAAGCTAATTGTTGTGATACAAATTAGCAGTTACCAATTACCCAGTAAGTGCCGTTTGAAAAACACCACTACCATATGATGAAATTGAACGTGCACTGTATTTACGTGGGTAATTTCAGAAGTACATATCGATTTCGAGAACAATAAAATGGTGAAGGGACAAGCGTCTATTACATTATATAAATTTATTTATATTTACGAGAAATAAATTGCGAAACTAGTTTATATCGATTGTTTCTAGTCTAAACCGTCCATTCAACAACATGCAAGTGCCACTCTGTTTTCTCGTTTTGAAAATATATCACATTTGAAAGTATAGTCTGACGCGACTCTGACCTCATGTTCATTAGAAACACCTCCACCATAATCCATGTTCCGAAACAAGTAATATCGTTCTTCCTCAAAATATCAATAAAAAAAATGATTAATCCTTTATTGTTTCAATACACTCAATATAAAAAACCTGAAAATGTACGATGAGTCACTATCTACAATTTACGAACTAGAGTATACATATCGATAGGTTTTATGGTCCCTGCATCTAGAGAAGGTCTGCGCAAGGGAACTAAGATAACGCTGTATGATGCAGCTTCAACTAACCCCTGTTCAAGGAGAAGTAAACTTCGGCAGCAAACGTTCTTCTGTAATCGATGGAGGATATATCTTTCAGAAGGTCGTATGGAGTAGAACGACAACTCCAACGTCAGTCTGTCAGACCTACGTAGACTAAGTGAAAACACATTTTGGTAGCAATGTCACAGTAGTATTTGATGCGTATCCAACTGACATATGCAATCAAAGCTGCAAAATAGCCGAAACAGCTCGCCGGGCGTTGCTCAATTTTTTTTTTTTGTACCGCAACTCCAGTCGCTGTGGCTCAGAACTTTTTATCCAACGACACTGACAAATCTAACCTAAACGTTATGCTGATGGAAGAAATGGCAGCAAACGGCATTGAAGTCAAAGAGGCAATTGACGTTATGATTGTTCAAACAGCAATATCGAAGGATGCTGAGTATGACAGTATCATCATAACTGGCGAAGAAATTGACCTCCTCGTATTACTCACAGCACTAGCCTCCTATTCCAATTAAAATATATACTTCCAAAAAAGTGGGAGAGGCAATGTCTCATTATTGTTATACTCCTACTGCAAGTTCGATCTAAAATATATTTCATTTCCCCAAGCCATAAGTGGGTGCGAGACCACTTCAGCCTCTTTCTGACAAGGCGATAAGAAAATCTGCACTTTCTTCGAAAAAAATTCTTTCCTGCATGCGTTGGCAGCCGTCTTCAAAGAGACAAATGCCTTTGCCTCTCACATTGATGAGACAGGGAAGAAGTTTCTCATACAGTTGTATGGAGGATACAATTCCACAGAATACCTCGACTTTCTGCTGTTTCAAATTTTTGGTGAGTCTTATGCCAAACCAGAATTCCAGCTGGCAAGACTATCCTCTACCACAGATGCAGCCACCCACCATGCTCACCGCACATATCTGCAGGTGCAGACATGGCTGGGAAATCAGATACTATCATCGGTGTGGGGGTGGCCGTTAACGAGAAGAAGAACCATCCCCACCACCTCCTCACGAAATGCAGCTCCCGACAACATCATATATATTATTTCCTGCAATTGCAAAAAAGGATGCAGCATAGCAGACTGCAGCTGCAAGAAAGCAGGACCGCTGTGCTTCACCGTTTGCAAGTATTTCAGCGGGCATGGATGCGAAAATTCTCCTGAGCCTGAATTTCAAGAGGAAGCAGAAGAAGAAGAAGTGACTGTGGGTGAATGCGATATTGAGGAGGACGGACCCAGGTTCACCATTTACGATAGATACAATTATTATTTGTACTAAGTTACGTTAATTTAGAAATATACGTGTTTCAGCATAAAACGTTTTAACATGAAAATAACATATTGATGAGGCATAAAGATAAGTAAGGAATTTCGATTGTTGATAGCAAAAAAATTATCAAATTGGGGGTGATGCCACTCAGCCAAGTGAGAGATGAATCGAGTTACTTTTTGAACTTTCAAATTTGAAGAACCACCAACTGGGTTTTGGGAAATTTAGCACTTTCTGGATCTCAGTAACTGAAAAATACCTTTCTTATTGCAAATTATAGGAATTTTATCACTCGACAAAAATAAATGACTCTTGAGTCGTAGGATACAAGTGGAAAAAGGTATACAGGAAAAACTGAAAAAAGTGCAAGAAATCGAGGTTTTTCGAAATTTTGTCGAATAAATGGAAAGAAGTACTTCTATATCATACCATATCACCACCCCAAGTTTCATTAACTCAGTATTCATTTAATAGTGAAAGTACATGGCGATTGGTCTAACCTGACAATATCCGGAAGAAAAAAAAATGATCAGACGTTCATCAATGAAGTTATCTTCTAGTCATTGTGTCGAATTTATGTCTTCTCCTCTCTCGTTTTAATTGATTACCTCCGAACAACCTTCAGATTTCCGCTGTGGCAACAAGCAGAAGGTTTCCCATTCAAATTACTGTTCAGCTGAACGTGTTACGGGAATAGGGAATAATGATGAAACAAAAAACGAACTTATCAGCCTGACCTACATAACTCCCCTATATGCACTTGAAGATGCATTAAAGAATATATGCGTTTTGTTCGAGTGAAGGGAGATTTTTTCCCGTGAATATGGTGAAATGAAACGCAATATGGCGTACAGTAGGCACCAAAATATGATCATTCACCATTTTCCAACAACGTACGAATTCTTTTGAAATATTTTAATGATTGGGATCTGTGATTTTAATATAATGATGACAAATTAGCGGCATACAGACAAATTTTAAAATTTCAGAAAAAATACTCTTCTCGACCCACGATCTCTAGATTGCCGGTCAGTGCTCTACCACCTGAGCTACTGAGAAGACATTCTTTCCAACTACATATCAGGACACTTCTTTTTTTCTAGGATTTTTATGTTAGTAGTGTTACCTACAAACCACGGTGTTAGTAAAATGTTGGAGAGTTACATGGTGGATGGGAACCCATTAGTTTCCAATGATCATCAGACACTTTTCACACCTAGCATCGTCGAGAGATTATAGCAATATTCAGAAGGTATCGGGTGTGGATCTCCGACCATTGAACAAGAAAATGAATTAGGGAGTTAGCATCAGTGATATAGATATACAGAAGAAAAATTAGCGGCTAGCGGACACATTTTTAAATTAAAAAAACTCCCAGAGCAGGATTCGAACACACGACCTCTAAATTGCCGGTCAGGGCTCCTCCAACTGAGTTTCCGAGACAACATGCGTTCCAAATACATATCGGGATAGCGCTTTTCTTTTTTTATTTGTATGTTAGGTTAGGTTGTATGTAGTGTCACCTACAAAATACGGCATATGTGAGGTGTTGTGTGTGGAGAGTTACAGGTTGGATGGGAACTCACGACATCGGATTAGCCAAACATGAAAATAAAAAAGAGAGTGAGTGTCTTTGATATAAATATATTGAAGAAAAATATACATACAGACAAAAGTAAGAGTAATAGTTCCATCCATGAATTTTTCAATTAAATAAACAAATGCTTTGCGAAACTATCATAAAATCTATGACGTCGCGCTGGCCATTTGCGGAATTAAGGTTAGAGGAATTGTCAAGATGAACTTATAAGTTATTCTATGCGTATCCTTTAGATGCATATTTTGACAAGATGACAACATTGTTTTAAGTTGAAACGGTCACACGCATGTATGTAAACTTTCTAAATTAAAACAATGTGTTGTCATAGAATGGACCCGGACACATGCAAATATTATCTTAAGTTTCTATAACTGCCATCACTGACAACTGTACCCCATGAATACTTCATATACGTACACGTTGAGAACAAACTCACTATTGATTGATGACTCATCACTATGATTGCCTAACATCCACGGATTTTTCACTGCAAACTATATCTGCCTCCGTGCAAATCGAAAGTATTTTCAAATATTCGTGGGCTAAAATAATATGGTAAACCATCTACACCTACACTACTTTCTTCGCAAGTGAAATTTTCTATGTGATCACTTCTCGTCAAACAAAATGATCATTATGAAGTAGACAGTGTTTAAGTGGAGTCTGTTCGATTGTTGTGTCATGTATTGTCGAAAGTATGCGTTCTTGATCATCATTGTTGGCTTGGTTAACAACAGCGTTTTGATAGTTGCGATATCTGAAAATGAGACAGCTGAAACACTGGGGTAAGTGCGTTCGTCGTTTCCATATACATGATTCAAATTTGGATAGTAAGAAGCAAATTTATATCCTGGGCGCTTCAATTATCTCACTTTCACTCAGATTTTAATTTATTGATGTAACAATGTAAGTCAAATAGTTGATCGGTTGATTGATTTTTCATCTTGAGTATTGTTCAGAGAAGCTAATACTTACTTTTTCTTATTATTACTTATATATATATATATATGTATATATATATCTGTATATATATATATATATATATATATATATATATATATATATATAATGAAAAATAACGCATAAGAAACTTATTTGAACTTTGGATTGGCCAGAACAACAAAATTGTTGACTGCATGTCAATGAGTAGAAAAATTTCTAACTTTGTATTCCGTGGTTCGTTTCAAATTAAGTTTGTCTTTGCCGTAAGGTATTAATTCAGAATGTTTTCGTTCTGATTTTGGGAGCTCCATAAAGCTATCCTGGAAAACTACCGGGCTTTGACGTGAACCCTTCAGTAAATGTCGACATACACTATATTGTACAAATGCATTCCTTCAGCATATTTTATTACTTTCAGAAACCTCCTGGGCTATGCACTGCAAAGTCGTCAACATTTAGGATATGATCCACATGAAGAACAGAATGTGATCCCAGCACCAATTCATCCCTACTTTCAAACAAGATTTCCTCCTAAAAGATATCCCGTTCCCCCCTACGCACCACCATATCCATACACGGAATCATCTTCTGTAACTCATCCAGCACATTTTCAACATCCTTATCCTGCTAGACCAATCTACTCCAATGATCTGAATAATCAACCACCACCTACCTGGGAACATACGAAGCAATCAATTATGGAAGTACTCTATTCGCTCTCAACTAATGATGACCTACAGTGTGTTCCAAAAATTCTTTGCGAAGTAACATCAGGTAAGTCAAGAGTTATGGCAATCATCTACAACCGAGGATTATTATCTGAAGAGTGGCTGAATCTGTAACAACAGATTCATGATTTTCATCTTGGTGCCAGTCTGAATATCAAAATTTCAATTTTCGATGTAAGCTCAGCTTGGACTGATCCAAGCACCTCTTGTGCTTGGTCATGGATAAACTCTTGGGGAAACTCACAGACGAAGGATGCAGTTATCCTAGTCAGCAGACTATTCATTGGAGTCGTATGCAATCGTATGTAGGATAATTAAAAGGTGGTGCGGTGAAGCAGGGCTCTCACTGAATCCGAGAGAAACAGAGATCATCCTGTTCATGTTTGGACAAGACTGAAATTGATTCAGCAGGTCAAATACCTGGGTGTAGTTGTGGACTCCAAACTTTCATGGTTGCCGCATGTTGATATGGTTATTCAAAAGTCGGTATCAATCCTATAGCAACTGACGAGAGTTGTAAGAAAAAATTGGGACACCAAACTAGAGATTATGCGATGGCTATACACGGCGGACGTAAGAAAGTTCCAATATGGGTTAGCATAGAGTAGCATAATAGGCCGAAACCTCAGTAAGGTCCAGAGGTTAGCCTATTTCGTAATAGTATTAGTATTGGAGATACCGTTGAGGTTACGGCCTCTTCTATTGTGGATCAAGAAGGAGGCAATGACAGCCCATTTGGGGATACGAAACTCGAAGGTCTGGGTTAACGAAGAAGATATGATAGGGCATGCGGAACTGGAGATTCCTATTTCCGCCCTCAGAGTGAAAAGCGCAGTAGACTGCGATGGAATCGAAAGTTTTCTCTTACTATTCCAAGCAGAGAACAATGGGAAGGAAATGCAGAGGAAAATCAATCAAGAAACCTCTTTTGTTAAACGCGTGGTTCGCGTCTTACCGACAAACAGGCTTCTTCCTAGGAGGAAGAGGTGTACGAGAAAGCTATGCTTTGGGAAGATACACAACAGTTCGCCATTCTTAACGTAGCTATGAGGCAAGACCTGAAAGAAGGGCCCAAGCAGATAATTTATATCTGTTCGGATAGTCGGGCAGCGCTCAGATCTGCCATCCTGAACCAGGCTTAGTCCTGGTACAGGAATTCGGAGATGCTCTTGAGAAGTTAGCCAAAACGAAAGAAGTTGAGTTGGTATGGCTTCCTGGTCACAGAGGAGTACCGGGAAACGAGGTGACAGACGAACTTGACGATTGGGCAGAAAAAGAACTAAATAAACTTTGGAGGAATACCTCAGGCTGCAGACAGTCAAATTTTATTATTTTATCGGTTACTAAATCAGCTGATGCTAACCAAAGAGATGATATTCATAATCACGATGTTTTCTTCACAGGTGCAATAGTGGGACGACAAAGTGGAACAAAATCACCAGTTAACATTGACATGGAATCATTGATAGGGTGAGTACCTACTTTTTTGAAATGTTCAAAGAATTCCTAAATCAAAGCATTTGAGAATGATCCTGTGGCTCGGGTTGATAACTACTGTACTGTATCTTCGTTGTTAGTTTGTATGGATGTTTCAAATTTGTTACGATACATCTATTTGATGGCATAGTACAGTCGGTTCTTTCATAAACTGTTAGTTGAGGTCCTATATATCGTAAAACCACAATAATCCGTTTTGGATAGACATGGCTTCACAAAAAACACCCCTTTGATAAAAAAAGCCTGTTTCCACCCATAACTCAAATATATCAAAAAAGTATTCATCACAATAGAGGAAGCTTGACAAATTTCCTGAAAGAAATTCTAATTTCATAAATCCCTGTATTGATTTGATTGCATGTTGTCTTGTAAATAGATTCATTCGTTGGGCAACATATTTTGTGTTTCTGTTCTTTTTATGTATGGACAACAAAGAAATAATTTCACAATATCTCATTCTAGCATTCTCTCATCCTTCAGTGGAGTTCAGGCATCACCGCTATTGAATTTTGGAAAAGCTGCCTTACTCGGCTACACGTCGAAAAACAACCCCCGTTCTTGCGATCGTGCCTACCCAGAATGTCCAAGAGATCCCAACAAACTGGTGCAATATCTGAACAACCATAATGGCGGATTCTTTAGGTATTTCAATGGAATACATCCTCCGCATACGCAAATACAGAGCCAACCTCCTCTATACCAACAGGAAAACTTCTATCAAAACTACCTACCGATCGATGGAGTCGCTCATCCACATAACCAAGGTTATGCTCCCCATTACCAAGGTCAGAACCACCAGAACTACAGACCAGGATTCTACAGACAGAAAACAGTGGCGGAAAGTAGGATACAAAATAAACCTATTTCTTACACAACAAATAGCTTCGGTGATCAAAATGGGATATATTTCCCAAACGAAGATTTCCAAGATTTTAGGTCGCCGAAAGAACTAGCCTTTCCTCCAAATAAAGACCATTTTTCACTGTTCAAAACAAGTAGCCCTCTGAAATTTCCTGAAGACAATTATGAAGATTACCCTGATCAACCTTTCCGGAAACCCAAAGAGCTGCCTTATGACATTAGCTTCTATCATTCGAATGATTTGGATCTGCAGAAGCCGTTGCCAAATCACAAAGCGACACAGATGATTTTTCCCGTCAGAACCGGAACAGGGGAATTGAGACTGGACTTCCAGGAAGAAGATGGTTCCCCTGTAGCTTTTCAAGACGATGACGTGCGGGTTAAACTCAAAGGTTTCAGGACTGGATTCAGCTTCGAAAACAATGCAAATGATGAACATATCTTCAATAATAATAGTGGAGGGAAGGCATTCTCGTTTTTTCCAAGTCGCTGAATAATTTCATTATATGAAGTCAATGTAACCATCGTATGCTCAAAGGGTGTAGACGAAGGTGACCATATTTTTATCATTTTGGTGTCTATCGTCTTCATGTGTTGATTGTTTTCAACGAGGTTTCGATCGCTTATAACTTTGATCGTCTCCAGGAACTAAGTGAACTATGCTAATCAATTCTTCATGTGTAAGTTAATTATTACAATTTACAATTTATCTCCATGATTAGGTATTGTAGTTTTCATAATCGAAAACGTTAATTAATTTATATTAGTAGGTTTTTCTAAATATACAAACAGAAATTGAATAGAAACTGTGAAACTGAACATCTATAAAAAAAAACATGTAAAGAATACTTTTTGAACAGCTGTTTTAAAAAAACGAATAATTAAATGAAATGAGTTTGTGATATATAAATATTTTCTTATTCCTTCTTTGAATATATAGAAAAATGAGCTACATAGCATTTCATTTGGTAGTTAGGGGTTATCGAAAAAAATGACGTCTTCTCGATACACATGAATTATGTCTTGGGCTGAAGGATTGGGGTGAAAACGTTGCGAACGCCGATGATATGACTTTAATTTTCATTGGACAATAATGTGATGAAGTGAAAAAAAAGGGTTCCAACTGAGTGAATTGTTGGTTGAGTCAGGATATCCTCACTTTCCTGCATTTTACAATCAACTGCTTGGCATTCTTCAATGATCTCATTGGTTTACCCAACATTTTTTATCATCTGTAATCGAAAAGACTGGCAATGCCAAACTGTGTAGTGTTGTAGCAATAATAACTTGACTTGACTGTCATGTAGTGACAATATTTTGAATTTGAGCATCGAAACTAATATTTATATTTTGGTGTACTATTTGTTGACTACTGAAAAAACCGAGGTGAGGTAAATTTTATCACATCTACATATTATTCTGCATTGAAATATAATTTTGTTTTTCCATAAAATGAAAATTTCCAAACGAACGAATCTGGTATACATTTACTTAAATTTTCAGTGTTCTCCATACGAGCACAAGGTCGATGCATTTATCGATTACTTCAATATTATACAGAACTTTCTTCTTTTGTCTTCATCATTATTGTAGCTGAATGCAAACCAAGAGCAATTGTTTAAGATACACATTATAAATAAGTAACTTTATTAATATCTTATCAACATTAAACAATTTAACAAAAACTACATAATGCTATGAAATGGCATGGTAGGAAACATTTCCTAATACATGTAATTTGTACCCGGTAATTTTCAGAAACAAAAGTAAATCGAAGAGAAATTATATACATCAGTAGGTAGATATAACGTACTTACTACCTTGGAAGAAGTTGAGCAACAGAAGAAACGTGACAATAGCGGTGCGATTATTGCCGACAGAACCGGCGTATAGTTTTCTGGTCCATTACAAACTATTTGTGAAAGTCCAAATGTTATATTTTCATTTCCGTTTATGTAAGTGAGGGTTGTCTCAATACAGAATACAATACAATACAATACAATATCCCCTTCATCAATGAGACACAATTTGTAGGTAACTGGACTAGTACAAATATAGAGTCTTCAATAAAGAGACCAACAAACAATCAATTATCTCTTGCCAGATAAAATAAATGATAAAGTATGGAGTTTTCACAATCAGAGATAGAAAAACCTACACGTTTCTTGAGTAAGTAGGGTATCTAATGTCCACCCTGCTTAATCCACTATCATACCCTGGAAGAGATTCAATGCCCAACAGAGATTTCAGTATCCCGTTATTCATTCACCTAATTTATTATGGCACTGGATTATTCTTTGCAACTGCGCCCTCTCTTCACAAGTTGGTTGCAAAAAGATGGTGATGCTATAAAGTCACCAAGGAACACGCTGAGTAGATAGAATTCCTTGTGTTTTTCTGCTGATGATTTGTAGTTACTGAAAAATAAAAAAAAGTAAGTATGTCAAGATCATATTGAAAAAATAAACGTGAACAATATTTCAATAACACGCTTTAATTTATAAACTGTTGAACTGAAAAGTAAGGAATAATATTTAGTGTATGTAAATAAAAAAATTATGAATATTTTTTAAAAAGCTCAAGGCGTGAAATGTCATTACACTTGAAATGAAGCCTCGAGCTTTTAGGAAATATTACTAAAATGAGTTTTTTTTATTTTCATATTCTAAAAATTATTTTTTACTCTTCAGGTTAATAGCTGATAAATAAAAGCTTGTTTTCAAAAGACTAAGTTTGTTTTAGGTAGGTAACTGAAAAGAAGAAGAAAAAAATGTAAACAGTAAGAACTTAATTCTATCTCCAATGTCTCTTGTAGGCCTTCTTAAATTTTTGCAAACTTTAAGTTTTGAACATGACAGGAACATTATTATATGGCAAAAGCCATACTGGACATTGAAATACACCTGATAAATACAACTGAAAAAAAATCTGGAAGTGACAATTTGCATTTTCATTTATATAGTTGATTTTTAAATTATCCAGTTTTCATCGAAAATTGGAATATTGGAAACACCCAAATTCAACTATCTTCTCGAAAACGTCGAATTGACCTCATAAAAAGATCCATTAATCCCCAATCGCTGAAGACACAATAAAGGATGATATATGAAGGAGAAACAAACTGAAAAAAGTCGTGCCGGACGTTTTTATTTACCTGAAAACCTCGTCCCAATCGACGGCCACTTCCTGTCGTCCGGTGATTGTTCTTGCTTTTTTTGCGTGATGTAAACACACTTTGGGGTAAATGCAGACGTTCTCGCCCAATTCTGAAACTAATCTTTTCTCGGCTTCAATCATGTTGATCATTTCATCAGATGGGATGGCTCGACGTGATCGTTTAGGAACGTAGGTGCCTGGAAACGTGAAAGGTTTAATTTGTTTTGTAGAATTGACTGCGAAACGAAATTGTACAGGATATCCATTTTGGGTGTTCCAAGTATTAACTTGAATGATTTGCAGCATTCTTCCTGAAGAGGAGCTATAGAGCAAAATATTTGGAAATATCTTATAGAAATATTTTTGATTGATTCAACTAAAAAAGTGTTAGGACGTATTCATTGCAGAGCGCCACCCTTAAATGGAACCTACACTGGAGGTTCAACCAAACCTTTACTACTTTCTGACGTAATGCATAATGTATCAATATTTGATTTTTTTTCAGATTAACGAAAATGAAAAAAAATATTCAAATTCGAAATATATTCTCTACAAAAAATACCTTTACTTAATATGTTTGATCACCAACCGTTGATGGCAACGTGCAAACGTTGAATGATTTCAGAAAAAAATTGTGTCGATGAATAAAAATAATGTTTATGTTCACAAGTATTGGAAGTAAGTACCTATCAGCTCAAAACACCCTGTGAGGCGGATACATGCTATGTCAACTATTTGTTAGTTTCATTTCAAGTTGGGTTTGAAATGTCTCTCTCCAATTCAATCTTCAATTTTTTACACGGATCGATTGAACCCAGTTGAGCAAATATAGTTAGTGATGCATACAAATTGGGGATAATTCAATTATGCAAGTGGCTTTATTAGGCGTTAACGGTTTTGCATTTGAAGATGGTTTCACTGATGCAATAAGCTGTATCATGCGGGGGTTTTATATAATTGATTTCAGTCCATTCAGTTAATGGATTTCTAGTATTGCGCCAAAACGTGCTACACATTTTTATACCGTTGCGTTGCGTTGCTTGAATTTGGTTGAGGGTTGTTGCTGCATACAGAAAATAATATACAATAATATACAATAATATACAATAATATACAATAATATACAATAATATACAATAATATAAAATAATATACAATAATATACAATACCTACAGAAACACTGATCTGAAACATCCAACATAAACTTCAGGTGTTTTATATTTTGTGAAAAGATTTCTACAACAAAAGAAAACCACACCGAAAAAAATCTGGATTATAACCTGAAACACATTATCTGCTATAATTTTTACAGACACACTTTCGTTCACATTATCCTGTAAGCTACAATCATTCCAGCCGATTAGGTAAAGGAGATCGCCTAACGTAATCATGCTAATTTCCAGTAGAATGGGAGGTTTAATCATCATTGATGGTATAATAGTGGATGGATCATTGAGGTCTATTACAACATTTTCAAGTTCATTAAGTTCAAGGCAGTTCGTAAAGGAACTTTCTAAGTGACGAAATTCCTCGACATTTATTGCATGTCAATTGGAAATTATATAATTTGGCGACACTTGCTGTAATTATAGCACGAACGTTCTTCA
Source organism: Chrysolina haemoptera (assembly GCA_958298965.1). Lineage (NCBI taxonomy): Eukaryota > Metazoa > Arthropoda > Insecta > Coleoptera > Chrysomelidae > Chrysolina > Chrysolina haemoptera. The sequence continues at coordinate 8,422,093 of OY282596.1, read as the reverse complement.
GTTGGAATAGCATGGTTACATCAAATGTATAATTAATATAAATTATCAGGTTTTATTTAAACGAATTTTTTTGCGCGGCTTCGCTCGAATATATCCGAAACCAGCTTTAGGACAAATGCAACATCAGCATGTAAAAATGTTGAGTTACCCCCATTCAAATAAAACAGTGTAGGACAAACTGTATGCAAAGAACCGTACCTTAATCACCATTTCACAACCACTATGTGACCTTACGTTATTCTATTGTGAATAATAGAAAGTATATTACTGTAGTTCGCAGTTCATATAATGTGTATTTTTTTTCAACAAAAACCCATAAATAATTACATTACTATTGTTTACTTTTACTCATATATTAAAATTTTATGACGACAAACTCTCTCGTTAACTTTAGCTCGAGTGAAACCCGTGTAATCCATCTCTCTGTTAGTCGTTAATATCGATAATGGGAAAAGCTTTCATTACCTCAAACGTCGAGACGTTGCTATCAAATACCCACCGGTAGCTTGTGTTTAAATTGAAGAGTATGGATAGTCAAACAGATATGGTGAAACTGTGGCCGTTTCATTGGATATCTCCAAGACGTTTCATCGCAAATGGCATCACAGCCTCCTTGCTAAACTTCCATCTTGCGGCTTGCCTCCCCAGTTGTGTTCCTTGTTATCTATCTTTCTCTCAGACCGATCTCTCCACGTGGTGGTCGATAGAGTATCATCCATACTCTACCAATAAATGATGGTGTTCCACAGAGATCTATTCTAGCGCCAACACTCTTTCCTGTTCACATCAATGATTTTGTGGGAGCTACCTCATGTTCGGTGCACAGCTTTACGGATGATATAACCCTTCATACCGCTTTTCCTTACAAAGCTCCGATATCAGCCAGTGAAAGCAGAAATGAACGGGAAAAAATCGTTAATGAAATGAGAACGAGGACCAAGACCAAGACCAAGACCAAGACCAAGACCAAGACCAAGACCAAGACCAAGACCAAGACCAAGACCAAGACCAAGACCAAGACCAAGACCAAGACCAAGACCAAGACCAAGACCAAGACCAAGACCAAGACCAAGACCAAGACCAAGACCAAGACCAAGACCAAGACCAAGACCAAGACCAAGACCAAGACCAAGACCAAGACCAAGACCAAGACCAAGACCAAGACCAAGACCAAGACCAAGACCAAGACCAAGACCAAGACCAAGACCAAGACCAAGACCAAGACCAAAACCAAGACCAAGACCAAGACCAAGACCAAGACCAAGACCAAGACCAAGACCAAGACCAAGACCAAGACCAAGACCAAGACCAAGACCAAGACCAAGACCAAGACCAAGACCAAGACCAAGACCAAGGCCAAGGCCAAGACCAAGACCAAGACCAAGACCAAGACCAAGACCAAGACCAAGACCAAGACCAAGACCAAGACCAAGACCAAGACCAAGACCAAGACCAAGACCAAGACCAAGGCCAAGGCCAAGACCAAGACCAAGACCAAGACCAAGACCAAGACCAAGACCAAGACCAAGACCAAGACCAAGACCAAGACCAAGACCAAGACCAAGACCAAGACCAAGACCAAGACCAAGACCAAGACCAAGACCAAGACCAAGACCAAGACCAAGACCAAGACCAAGACCAAGACCAAGACCAAGACCAAGACCAAGACTGATCAGTCTTGGTCTTGGTCTCCCGAAGCCCCAGTTCTCCGAAAGGAGGAACTACTAAGTGCAGACAACTGTTGATACAAAAACACCCTCAGGCGCTGGGGCGGGTGTATACGGTTGTGACGCCATTGACTCATATGCAGAGAGATTGGTCAGCGGTTTTAAGACACTTGACAGATCAAAGTTTAAGTTAGTATGGATCTGTGAAAGAAGACTCTTCTCAATAAAAATATTCAACAATATGTCTCTGATGTGAATATACTGAAACCTTTGTATTTCAGTGCTAATGACAAAACTTTTTCCATTATCTCTACACAAGTGAGCGGCAAATTTAAAAAATTGGATTCTATCAGAACACTGGCAGTTACATTGGTTCTTATCTACTAAGTTATAGCAGATCTCCACGACCATTGTGATGGCATGACACTCCAAAAACATGGTGTTTTCCAGATTATAATCATATTTCGATGATGATCGTGCCAGAGCATTTTAGTCAGCATACAATCTTGAAAACTCCATGGCTCTTCAATATGATGCACTACTTTTCAAATTAGGTGCGAAGGGAAACGCTCGTACACGATTATCGTAGAAAATTTACTATAATCGAAAAAATACTTTATTTTTGAATTGCCCTATCATCGCAATAATCGTGGAATTCTGATATAACTTTAAGATACGAACCAACAGCCAGGGTTTTGACAAAATCCAATTTTATAAATTTAGTGCTCTCTGGTGAGGAGAAAATGAGAAAGTTTTGTTATTATCATTGAAATACAAATGTTTCAGTATAGTAAAGCTGTCAATGCATCTGGTAATTTGTTGTAAAATGACGATGCTAATGTTTTCTTTGTTTCAGGTTTTTTATTATCCAATCATTTCTGTACTCACTACTCTGTAGCCATGTTCATACTCGATTATTACAGAATATTCACCTTCTATCCTGCTTTGAACAATTTTTTTACGAGCAGCATGAGGTTACTTTTCGTAAAGTCGACAAAAAAAATAATGGGATTGAATATCAGTATCCAGAGTAGTACAAGAAAGTAAAGCTATTCAAGTTTCATAAGGAGCAGAAACCTGGTGCTGATTGACATATTGCCCCCGTCAACGAAGAAATAATAAAATCAAGCAATACTGATAACGTATTGTACTTTGAGCGAGAAAACGCAGGGTACTCACTTGGGTTCAGAGAATATGCTAGTTTCTTCACGAAATTGGACAGCCTCACTGCTAATATAATAACTGGAAAACCAACTAACTCCACAGGTAACTCAAATGCCGGTTCTTGCGCTAGCGTTGTTGTCGGCTGATCCAAAAAAATACTCATTTGTATCAGCAAACATGTCAAAAATAACAAACCGCGTTTGTTCATTTTCGAAGAGAGTGCAGTACAATGTGGAACAACTACTTCACTGGTCCGAGCAATCGCTGAACTGAACGATTGGGAGTGAAAGTGGCCACCACCTCTCTTACGGTTTATGTAATAGAAAGGCCTAATGTGACTTTCAATATGCGCTTTGATAATTCTGAAGAAATAGACGCAACTTAAAATAATACGACATTTGCGATTCGTGATGCAAATATATCGTGATCTAGAAAACGGATTTAGGCTATCGCTGCTATCGCTGCGAGCGATAGGTCAGTAGATATAGACAATCAATTTACAATGTTTTCAAACTTTAATACAAGGTCGGGAAAGTCCGGAACATTGTCAAAATTGCAATTGACTTGAATTTTGCTGCACACTCGTTAAAAACATTCCAAAAGTTCTGCAAACTTGGAGTAGTACTTAATATGATATTGCAAACTTCGAGTAGTAGGTACTTAATATAATATTTCATATTACGAATCAAGTTTGCACGCAATTTAAGTGTACGGAACATTTTTTTTGTCAAAAATCAAAGTTTTTCTTCGATATACCACAAGAAAAAATTCTTAAAGTACGTAAACTTCAAAGATGCATCGGAAAAATATTCCGAAAAGTTGTACAGATGTTGCAAATCTTTTACGGTGACCGGAACATATTTTTTTTTATTCGTGGTAAATTTTTAATCAAAGTGGTCTCGAAATAATTGCAAAAGTTTTGAAACTTTGTTGCAAATTTTGAAAACATCTATTCTATGCATTCACAAAGGACCTCGCACTTCTCCTATGGAATTTTTTTTGAAATTTTAGAATATTGTAGTATTCGATCACTCCATCATAGAAGTCCATTGGCCCAACACGATCCTTTTGACTAGTCTTCGAGATATTGGGTGTTAAAGTTGAAACTTGCCAATTTTATTAAATAATTTTTTTACACAGTTTGAACAAGATAGTTGCTTCAAACGCTTGAAAGTGTGTTCATGGCAGAGTTGAGTAGCAGTAGTGGAGGAGCAGAGGAGAGTATAACCACGCGGTAATCATTGATGAGAGGTCTGCAGTATCCTCATGTCCAGTGCACAGCTTTGCGGATGACAGTACCTTTCCAAAGCTAGCAAGTGAATGCAGACATGAACGAGGAAGAATCGTGAATTGAATAAATACGGACTTCTCATGTGCCAGTTCGAACATGACTATTAAGTAAACATATTCAACTGACTTCGGAAAGATCACACTCATACTGGCGAATCCTCCATTTTCTCTTCTTCGGTCCCACCCGTTACAATTCGTCAAAACTCAACATCCTCTCCTACATTTGGCATAATTTACTTATAGAATAAGTTATAAGATACTGTTTTTTAGTATGGAGAGATTATTTAACTAAGTACACAAAATCATGTATTAGGAATACTGTAGTAGTAGTAGTAGTACTAATCCTGGGGAGGCCGCTGCCGCAGCCAGGCAAATAGGCCCCAATGGGCCCTTTTTGTCATCCACCGCTCTCCACATACCTACATTGCGTCTTCTAGTCTTCCTTTCCGAACCTTTGTGACCTTCTAGTGAAGGTCAGTATGTCCGTCCACTCTAGTTCGATAAGTTCCTCATGTTGGAGTTTTTCGACTCCGAAGATTTCGAATCTTAGCCTCCCGTACGCCTCACACTCGCCAAGGAAGTGAGACGAAGTTTCTTCGTCTTCTTCGCACATATGGCATGTGGGACTGTCTTTTATACCCATTAGTGACAGGTGTCTACCTAGTTTGTTATGGCCTGTTAGTTCCTACAAGGAGGCGTAGTGTTTGGCGACCTCTGCCTAAAAGCCACGCTATCCTTGACTCGCTAGAGCTGGCCACAAAGACCAGGAACCCATACCAACTCGACTTCCTTTGTTTCAGCTAATTTCTCAATAGCATCTCCGCATTCTGAGCTTGGTCTAGGATGACAGATAGCTTTGAGCGCTGCCTGACTATCCGAACAGATATAAATTTTTTGTTCGGGCCCTTCTTTCACCTCTTGCCTCGTAGCTACGGTTAGAATGGCGTACACCTCGGCTTGGAAAACTGTTGTGTACCTTCCCAGAGCGTAGCTTTCTCGTATATCTCTTTCTTACAGGTAGATGCCTGCGCCCGAAGCCTGTTTGTCAGTCAGACGCGAACCGTCCGTGTAACATACTAGGCCTCCTTGACGAAGCTCCACTGTATTACCTTCCCATTGTTCTCTACTCGGAATAGTGAGCGCAAACTTCCTCTTCCATCGCAGTCTGTCTTGTGCGCTTTTCACTCTGAGGGCGGAAATAGGGATTTCCTGCTCCTCCCACTTTGTGATTTCCGCATGCCCTGTCATCTCTCCTTCGTTTACCCAGACCTCCGAGTCTCGCATCCCTAAATGAGCTGCCATTGCCTCCTTCTTGATCCAGACCGAAAGGGGTGGTAGCCTCAACAGTACCTCCAATAACACAGTTGCGGTCGTTCTCATTGCACCCGTTATTAATAAACAGGCCAACCTCTGGACCTTCCTGAGCTTTCGACCTAGGAATACTGTAAAAGAAACATTAAAAAAAACTAGAGTCATTAAAAGTAGCCCCATTCATTTTCCAATCTTCGGGAAAACCCTCACACAAATTTTCGATTGGCTCCATTTGATTACCGGGTGTATTTTTGGGGTAAACAAATATTGCACCACAGGCGACTAAAAACCACGTTAACAGTTATATCATTCTATAATCGACATACTGGAAGATATCACTTCTGAAAGTACGAAAAACAGGATGGCTGAATTAGGCAGCTATCTTCAAAACTTTTCTACTCAACTGATTAGGACAAGAACGACTCTTTATTCTGATGTTGGTTTCTTCACCCTCATGCAACCAATTTGTTTACGGACGACCCTGCTCTCATCCACGATGGATTATCTGCATCGAGATGCCAAGCACGTAACACAAAAAGTGTAATAAAAATATTACACCATCTCGGCTTCCAGTTTCTTTATGATAATGAAGTAGTTTTCATATACATTTCGTTCTTAATTAACCCAAATATACAGATGTAAAATAAAGAAAACTGAAGGTTTATGTTTTTCAAGATAATAAAGTAAGGAAAGCACAAAAATTTCATGACTTGTCTGCATGGAAACACAAAATATAAAGATATATTAACCGAGACAGGTCGTGAATAAATTTCCAGGCGAGTATATTTTGAATATTGGCACTTAAACACAAAAATATACAGTTATTCAAATCGTTCCCTCGATCAGAGTGGCTAAGTTTCGTATTCGTGTCATTCGAGTACTTTTTATTCGAAAACTGAATTAATTTTGGATGGAGCCAGTTACAAAAATTTCATTATTCTTCTATGGGCGCTGACAACCAATTTCGGTACCTTTGTTCAACAAATGATGCATGTACTATTAAGGAAATATACAAATACACCATCACTAAGGGATAAGAATTACCATATGGAATTTATTCAAACTCAATTTGGCCAGAAGCCTTGAAGATGTAGTTATTTTTCTGATAATGCCAGTCTGTAGTGCTTTACTCTCTAATTTTTTCTCCTAGTCTTTCAACAGATCATTTCCTGTTCCTTTCAAACTAATTTTCGTATTTTTTTCTTCTATTTTCTAGCACTACTATCCATTCCTTCCATGTCTTACTTGATTATCATTAGTTTTAGATCTTCATATAGGGAAAATCTAGTTCCCTTTTGAACTTTATTCTATACCTCCATTTCACCCATTATTCTTTTTATTTTTTGTAACCATATAATTTTTTTCTTAAACCTTCGTTCCCCACTCTCTTTCATGAAATATTGACCCCAACTCATTCAAGTCATAATACAGTCCATACCCAGGGATCTGAAATATACCCCGTTCTTTCAGTTGGACTTATTTCAATTATTTGTAATTTGTAGGATAGGAAGTAGGATATGAAGTGATATCAAACACCTGTGATTTATTGAATTCAAATTAAAGTAGAACCCTGAGCCATACCATGATAAATTCACATAATATAATAGTTTCAGATCGGCCGAACAGATACAATGATAACACTTGAATGGCAGGGGAGTTTAGGAATGGTCGTATTAATTGAATAAATATGAACATATAAATGGACTCCTGTCGTAGGTCGTAATAACGTTGTCAGGGAGGTTATCTATCATTTCTTATGTTTATGGGTTCCTTAGAAATGTAACGTTAGGAGCTCAACTCTGTTATTGATAAAGTTATATTGGTTACTAAAATGGATTCGATGGAGACGTTCCCAAATCACTTGAGTTTAATGGTTATTGCTCTTATATTTACGAGCAAAGTGTCTACCTGTAATTTTTTCAATAACAGTAATGACGGCATAAATTATCGAAAATATGTTATGATTATAACAACCCATTCATTAGCCTTATTCAATAGTTCATAACTGCATATTATTATAAATCAACTTTGTAGAGTAAGCTAATGTTACAAGTTATTATTACAGTTGTAGTATAAGTATAAAATTATGTTTACCACAGGGTCGATGAATAATGATCAGTTAAATTTGAAATAACTGAATTATTTATTGAATCTCTGAAAGCATAGAAGCACATTTCATCTTCTAAAAGTAATCCTTGAACAACTACTTTCCTGGCTAATACCACGACGGACATTGAACTACATCTGGCCGATATTTGTGCAACGATCTTTCAAGAACTCTTTATTGGAAACAAACTTTTCATTTAATTAGACTCAATCTACGTTCTATTTGCAGTAGATGCTCAGTTTGTTAACTACTATTGACGAGTTAATTTAACATTAATGACGAATGATTCAATCTCAAATACGTACTCATGTACGTACTCAAAAGTACAAAAAATATAATAAACTAGAAGAACTGAAAAAGAGCCATAGTTCACTAGCACTATTTACACAACTCACAACAGAATAATTCCGGCACACGATGTAACACGTCCACATTCAACTACTATGCTGGAATTGGAATGATGCCAGTTTTGCGAAAATGTTGATGAACACCTCCTAACACGTACGGTAGTAACTCCCGATTGATCCCGAACTGGTCGAAAATCAAGTAGGTGATCACGTTACATTTCCGTAGGAACAGCAACTTGGTGTGTTATGCCTATAACACGAGCTTATGTTTTAATTATATAGTTTTCAGAAACCCAAAGTTGATAAATATGAAAATACACTTTTCCAACGCTAGAAGAATATTGACCTGGCAAAATACAAAGTGAATTATCTAATGTTCGAACTACTTGCTGTATGTAAACAATATTTTAGCTACAAGTTCGTGCGTTCAGAATTCTCATTTTCTAGAAACAGAATGATTTTTTTTAATATGTGTATTATTTTCTTATGACAAATCGAAAAAAAGTCAGGCGAAACATTTTACTTGGACCAATTTTTCCATGCAAATGCTTAATTGTAATTAAACAGTAGATTATCCTTCATTTGGCTTTGGCTAGAGAAGACCACCAGCAGACGCGTTTCCAGTGTCATTGACGAGAGGCAAGTGAACAGAGTTCAAGAATTTTTGCCGGACAGTATCAATTAAATGAAATGTCGGAGTACATTTCTCTTCAAATATTTGGACGTCGAACTACGTTGGATATTTTGAAAAGAAAATCAAGTATATTACTTTTTTACCGAATTTTATATGTAAAATTGATTAACCCACTTGATATTGTTCAATCATTTATTATTGTGGAAATGTAGCCAACGCATATTTTTATAGAATACATCCAATCTACTTGAACGTTTTATAAAAATAAAAATCCTATTTTGGCTCACACGTGGGTTAGCACTATAGCAAATTGTTTTCATACCGGGTAGTAATTTCATTTGCTCGTTTTTTGCGAATGGTCATAATGTTGATTTTGCAACAGTTCGTATGAAAACCCAGAACGTATTTTCTTAATTACGTCCAATTGTTTCTTAGATTTAAGACGAGCTTGATAAAAAATTTCCATTGCATTTACGCATCAAATTTGATTTATGCTCCACTCAACTTAAAGGAAACTCAAATATGCCTTGGTTCACCGGAGCCTACTAATTTTTTGTTCTAATGGTTCTCCATATGCTATTTAGCAGCAGAAGGAAAAACCTACATCATTTATGGTAGCCGTTGTATTCAAACTTAGCGAGCAATCGATATCTGCAACCCACATTACGCTTGCCTTTCATAGTAAAGCATGAAAGCTGTGCTACAATCCATCTCCACCACACAGCCACCGACTATTAGAAGTGTTGGCCAATCCCCATACATATTTGAACTTATCACCACATGCTCGTCTGGTTACTCTCCTGGGTAATTTCTTTTGTACCCAAAATTCAATATTGTAGAGATTGCGTGGATCAGACGGTAATGCACTCATTGTTGTAGAAGTTCATTACACGAAAGTGTTTGACTTTTGAACTTCAAGCGAGGGTTAACTATACCAACCTGTTTGCTGAAAAATATTCACTATTTTCTGGACTACTAAAAGAGTCAAGGTGAACAGCATATTACATTACAGACGAATTTCCACGGTATATGCGATTTTTTTTCTGATCGACCGAGAATGTTCTAGGAATCGCACGTAAAAAGGTAATACCTCGGTAATCCTATAATTACTATATTTTCAGTTTCTGTGAATGTCATTCCGTTCAACCACAGGTGAAGAGTTTGAAGTCATTGTGACGGATTGGATGAGATTTGAAAAGTAGAGGCTAAAGAGAAAGGAGAAGTGACAAACCATATAATCATAGATTTTGTGAAAATTCTACTTTTATTCTTCAAGAGTATTTTGTTATTTTTATCACATTTTTTATTCCATTAAATATTCAATGCAGTTGTAGTTTTTTTTATTTAATATCATTCTCCCATTAACATTTACCCCCTCTGTATTGATACTTTGATTTGTAGTGTACGGGGTGGAGCATATACTCATGGTACATAACGGGTATTATCGCCACTGGGCGTGTCAGCCCAGCAATTTGTGTACGATTTTATTCCGTAGTCTTAGTATACCTATGCATTTACTCGATAACAACTATATTTTCAAAAAATACTTAATTCAACTCGCATAAGCCCCATAAACAAATATCTTCCAACGTTCTCTGTATTGTTAATCGTCCTGCCATGCATTCGCAAATATCTCTTCAAATTCTAAAAACGGCACACCACTTCTCTTACAAAAAAAAAAACACCAAATCAACCAATCGTAAAACTCTACTATTACAGTGAAGTATGTCATTATACGATTATTAATTACAAAGCCTATGGCTCATTTAGTGCATGTCATATCGTTGGGATAGGTCAAGGTTGTGGAGTAAACAAAGCACAGCTGCCATTGTTGAGACTAGGTAAGTAGGAGAATGTTGAGTAAAACGGGATACTTAGTATTCTAGATCTCATACATTTTTTAATAAAGCAATTCTGGCGACTATTTTTTGGCTCCAGTTTCAATTATGAATGTGCTTTTAAGTGTTTTGTTATCATTTTTTGTGCAAAATACAGAAGTCACATGAGAAAAAAAATGCATAATAAAAAAGTTGCAAGTATCCCGTTTTAGCGACCTAGTTGGATAAAACGGGATACTTAAGCTTGTATTCAGCTCCCAGAAAATAAGACACAGAATGGTGAATTAAGAAAAATTATTATTATTACTCTTCTTAACAATAAAAAAAACAAAATAAGTACTTTCCAAATCATTTCTTAATGCATAAAGAGTTAAACCAAACAGGCGTGATTCCATACATAAAATATATTCCACCAATTCCTTTTCTTGAGCTGGACTAAAAACGGATTTATGTTTAGTCTTTTTTTTTGGTGAATCTTTCCTGTTGAGAACACCCTGTTTAATTTTTTCCACCCTTGCTTCAATAGTTGTACATCCCGTTTTTTTGGAATCTGTTCAGATGAAAATTTCCTAAAACGATTCATATTGTGTTAACAATACTGAACAATCATTGCCGTCATGACAGAAATTGAAGGGACTTCCGGTTACTAGATGAAGTCTGTTTTTGAGGAAGAGGCATTTTTATCGCGATAAATAAAGTGCATCCTTTTTTATCGCCGTCAAACTGACTCAGACGTTATATTTAAATGGGTTTATTTCTACACGAGTTGATTTATCAGTAAGAAAAATTGGAGAGTTTGTCGAATTCCACAAATCGTTTCAATGTTTTGATATTGAAATGCACAATTTCAATACTCTATTGCCAGAATACTGACTTTTTGAAAGTGTTTGAAAACTAATCTCATTACTTCACTCAAAATTACATGCCACAGGTATTTTGATGTACAGCATGGCAACATTAGTTTATTCTACCTGCGAATACTTTGCATTGTCTAGTAAAATATGATATTGATAGTAACCAAATGTTGTGAAAAATTGACACAATCAACGTAGAATGCATAGGTAAGAATCAGGATATGGCAATAATAGTCAGTTTGCTTTCGGCATGTTTACATTTATTCCAAATCAACTATATAAAAGTGAAAAAGTTACAAGTGAAAGACCGTCGGTAGTAGACGTGTGTATGGCATTACAATTGGCCGCTTATTATATCAACAGCAACATATACAATCCCTTCCATACATCAGAAAAAATATAATATATAGATATATGCATTTTCATAAACTTGTAAAAAAGTATGACATTTATATCTGAAAATAAATAAGGATCATCGCCCATCAATTTAGGACCGACAAACCTTCCAAGAAATAAATCTCTGCTATTAAAAAAAATATTCCGCTTCTATTGGAAGATTTGCCTTGCAAAAATAGACAATGAAATTTTACATAAGCAACTGAATTGGTCACCCGGGTGATATCACGGGCCTCAGTAGCCAGATTGGTCCAGACGGTTTGAATACATTAAAATACAAAGGCGGACAATGGTTCAGAATTATTCCAACAAAGTTATTTCTCCAATTCGACAATGATTTACCTTTACCTAATCCAACAAGTGCTCTGTTTTGTTACTGCCATGAAGCAAACCATTTTTTTTTATTTTAATTTTATTTTATAAATATTAAATCATCACAGTATCTTTACTTCTCTTTAGAAAAAATAAATTCAATAAATCTAACTGATAACATAACACTGGCTGCGAACACAATGGAATTACATAAATTTTTCTGGAGAATGATCTACTTAATGTAATACAAAATGAATAGGCACTAGTTCTATTCATATATCATGAGTAAGATAACGAGTCTATAATATACAATTTTATAACAGACATTTCTATAAAATATTGATTACACTCTTTTCAAATGTCCGAAAAGGAAGTAATCGAGTTCAACCAAAAAAATTGACAAAATATGATCAAGAAAATTCTATAAGCTTCAAACCTTATTATCTAGTAAAACCTAAGTCAGTAAATATAATTACGAATTGAATTACGAAAAAATTATATATATATTTAACCGAAATAATAATTTGGTAAATAATTCTCCAGAAAATGTATTTTTGAAACCACCTGAGTCCATATGTTGGATTTTGTAAAAAGCTGACAAAGTAAAGGGCATAATTAGATGGAGGCATAATTTATTGTATGAACAATACTGAGATTTGAAATATGAATATACTTAAATTCTATCTATATGGCATTGGCATGTTATATTTTATACTGAATAAAACAAGTAAACAATAAACAGTAACACACTTACTATAATAAAATATAAGAAAAAAAAAATAAAATATGAGAACCTAGTCAACCCTAAAAAACACAACGAACGACTATACTGACTAGGCATAACTACAAACAAAAAAAAAACATTTTGACGAACAATATTCGGAGATCAGTGAATACAGGATTTGGTGTAAATGTACTTCCAAAGCATTGGTTGTCATTTACATTCCTGACTGCCAACGGCAAAATCACAGTAACGCTTTGAAGAGCATTCTAAAAACACAGTTTTTGACTAATCCTACTACTTAAGACTAATAAATACTAATCCAACTAAATTGCTTTAATTTCTTTTAAAATATCAGCATTTATATATATATTCAAATATATATACCCCTATATCATAAGTAAAAAAGTACAGAAAGCTATATAAACTGAATGTAGCTGGACAAGTCGATTAATCGCCAGCCGCCAACCACAATGCCACCATAGCTCTGCTAAGCATGAAACAAGAAAAAAGTAACGGTCGACATCAAACGTATTTTTGGGTTATAACAACCAGCCAGATGAACTAAATATACAATGAAATTAGCGAAAAAAGTCCTTGATAAACACTGAGAAAAATTTCACGTAAATTTGAATAATGAATAGAAAGATATATCTTCGATTCAATTCATATCAGAAGGATATATTTCATTCATAAATTTCATTGGCAAGAAGTGATACAAAAAGATTTACTGTCCTGGCTTGTACCTCGATGATCATCTGTCAGACCAGTTGAGAGCTTCTACAAGATTCTTCAGGATCTGACATTTGTTACAAAAACTTAGTCTAGAAGAAACTTTGAACATGTATCTAAACGAGGTAATCTGATGATCGTCAAGGTATTACCAAAAACAGTAGCACTTTTCGGTTAGAATCTGTGAACGCCTTACTTTTCAAATTCTTTTGATAATAATGGCTTTCGATTGAGTATTGTTAGTAGACCAGTATATAAATTTATTGAAGTGATTCAAGCAATCGGACTTCAGGCTCTCGAAAAACTATGGACCTTGGATGTCCGTTTCTTCTGACTTGAAGGGGTTGAACAGTGCTACAAGGGGCATTTGGTTTTGGTCAGCGAGTCGCTCCGACTTGTCCCCCATGTATGTACAATCTCAGGTGCGGGCTGATCGGAACTTTGCGGCACACGTCCAGCTTTCGCCGCACCGCTAATCTACGGAGATCATTTGAAAACCATTAGGGCTGCAAAGATAAACTTTGCTGCTCTTTCCACTTAAACATACTAAACAGAGTCAGACTCTAGCGAAAGCAAACAAAGAGACGACGCGCCCACCTGCTCATTGGCTGTGCTCATGGCCTTTTGGCACGATTCAATCTTTGGCTATACTGAATCCAACTTTTAATTTTATTTACAATTCATTTACAATAACATATTGTCGAATAAAAATCGAATATCATCTAATCATACGAATTCCTGAGAGGGACCAAACCGGGGTTCACGAATTTGGCCCTACTGGATGAGATCAATGCTTTGATTGGTTTTCCTCTCTTTGGAACACACTTGTGCACAAATGACCAACGTTCACCTTCACAAGGTAAATTATCCCTAATCTAATACACTCAGATTGTGAATATATTATATAAACTACTATATATTCAATAAAAACACACCGAAAGTATATAATATGAAAAAACAGTAATAAAGCAAACATAATATAGGAATATAGGGAGCGTACCTCTACATTTCATAAAACTATCGATTATCGATCACTTTTGCTTTGGGAAAGTACAGGGTGCGACACGGTAATGCAGTTACCGGGTCCCAAACAGATGCCAGCCGACGAAACAGATCATGGCGGTCCACAAAGGGGCGGAGACACGACCTTGAACAAGTTTAGAGAATATACCCTGGCTGGTGCAGGTTTTAGCGGAGGGTATTTCTGGGCCATTCATCTGAAAAAAAAAAAACAGGTTAGAGCTTTACACTGATACATCAACAACAAATAGTACAAAAATGTTTTCTATGGTTTGCTGGTTGATGTCTGAGTAATTTTTGGTCAGTGCTGTAGCTAGGGGGAGTCAGTTAAGACAAGTTTGTAATTAAAATTGCAACATGTAATTTAATTTTGTGATTGTTATGAATCAATCCTCACTAAAACTAAGTTATATTTTAGTACTATTCAAGATCGCAGATACTACAACTTTGAAACTGAAAGAAAATAATGAGCTGGAACTGCTTCAAGTTTTGAAGAAAGCTAATATCAAGTCATGTCATCACTTTCTGGAAATGACTTAAAACAAATTCCTCAGAAGTTCAGAAAAACGTATTTAGAAAAATGTAAAGCACGTCGATTGAGATTGTTTGTGGATTTGTTTCATAAACGAGAGGCATGACTTTAAATTTGAACAAAATGAAATTGTACGTTTGATTAAAAAAAAACATTTTCGACGAAAGGCTATAGGGAAAAACAAGCTCTTTTTTTCTGCGAAATTTCATTGGAATTACTTTCAGATGGAATAAATGAAACATTTCAATGTTGGAAAATGTGATTCTCAAATTTTCAGATCAGACAGAGAGAGAGCGGTTCAGTCTTTTCAGCGGTACCCTGTACAAGTCTCAGGTCGTCGATTCAATGAATCACCAATAGAAACCACACGAAACAAATAAACCACTTCTGAATAATTTACTCTTAATAAAAAAAAATTAACCAAGAAAGAATACAGAAAGTAATATTAGATAATATCACAGCTCAAACAAAGGAAAGCCATGAACGTATAATATGAACAATGGAATAAATATAATTGTAATATAATTATCATCGAAACGGTATATTACAAGGTCAAAATTGCATGGGGCATACTGTAAACAAGTAGAAGTGACATTAATAGGTTGAACTCCCAACTGCTGTCCTTACAGAAAAGTAATGCGCAATAAAATCATAAGAACCAAAGATAGATAATTTTGCAATCATACTACGCGATTCCGCAGTAAAACTGAATATTTCATGAGGCTCGACAATGAAGCGTGAACATGCATATAGTGGACAATATGCAACGCACATCGTCGTTCAACTGGTTGCATATCTCACGTGGCCCGAACATGCCTTCTAACGAACTTGAGTCGATTGGGACTGATACAGGGTTGCCAGAAACGCTCTGTTCACGGGAGAACTTATTATATACCAGTAGGTATATCTTGTATTCCCAGTGATACAATGATAAATTCGAAAAGACATGTGGCGCTACAGGGAGACAAACTATATAACTGAAATCGTTTTTGTGAGGGCTTCCAGGTGTGTATTTTATCAAATGGCAATTCCTTGTTAGTCCTAGATTCCTGAGATATTTCCAACAAAATATCAGTTGGTTCACAAAGCTTGAAATTTGGGAAGGTGTGATGATGTGTGATGCAGATGTCTGATAGGTATTTCGTAATCTGTTTTTCTACATGCCAGTTCATATCAACATTGCTTTGTTACTGAACCGATAATTTTCCACTCCAAAATTTCACCTACGATAAAGTGGTTTTCGTTTTTGTATACAGTGTCCGCAGCATATATGGAACATTTTTTTTATTGATTTCTCAAAAAAAATCATTCATGATAAAAAGCTCTGCTTCATTCCAAGCCTAAACTACAAATACCAGAATTGAATTTTTCACGTCCCTATACGAGGGAGATTAAAAAATATGCTTTTTTTTCGAAAAAATATATGATCCCATCACTTTATTTTTCACGGTAGAATTAAAAGTCATGGCGCGAAATATTGTTCAAAATCGATTGTTGAACCAGAAATTCAATTCAATCTAATTTTTCCACTTTTTTTCCCATTTTCTCCTCACCGCCCTGTACGACATAAGAATTTCTATGCTACACGGATGGTATATTCTTAGATATGATGATATCAATATCTGGATGTTCTTCCCTTTCTCCCTCTTATCGGAATATCATATTTATTGAAATATGTGACGGAATTTCGCAAAATCTTGCTGCAAATATAAAATGAAACTAAATTATCTCCAAGATATGATACCAGAATGAAAATTAATAGAGGGGCATATTTGTATCAAAAACTGTTATTCGTAGGTGAAAATAAATTCATTTTCATTCTATTATCATAACTTGGAGACTATTCAGTTTTAATTACTGATTGCAGTATGATTTTGTGAAATTCCGTCACATATTACAATTAATATGATTTTCCGATTGGAGGGAGAAAGAAGAAAACATTTACAGAGTGATATCATCATATCTAACAATATTCTATCCGTCCTAATGTCGTATAGGGCGATGAGGAGAAAATGGGAAATATAGTTGAAAAATTAAATTGATTTTAAGTCGCTTTGATTTGAATTTCTGCATCAACATTCACTTCTAAACAATATTTCCCCATTACTTTTAGGTCTACCGTAAAAAATAAAGTGATGGGATATTTTTTTTTTTCAAAAACATCACATTTAATCTCTGTCGTATGTGGTCGTAACAAATTCATTTCTGGTGTTTGCAATTCAAGTTTGGAATGAAGCAGAGGTTTGTGTCAAGAATGATTTTTTTTGAAAAATCAATAATAAAAAAGTTTTCCATATGCTGCGAATTTTATGCCGGACACTGTATAAACGAAATGCGATATCAATTGTTATTGGATTTGCATATACCAGGTGACAAGAAACCAAACAATATGAATGATATGTGTCTTTGATTTCAGGAAATCGTACGACAGACAACATAATCCTGAATAATTTATTTTTTGCCATGGGAATCAGTAACCATCATGATTCTTCTTAGTGTGTATTTTTTGAATTATTATGCTTCCGCCTCTAGAGCCTATTTAAGTAAGAGACCTTAATCTACCTAAAATTGTCGATAATAACGTTCCACAAACATTTCTCCTCTGTTGGTACTATTTCTTTAAAACTCTAGAAAACTGGCAACATTGCGCTTGGTTGACGTCACTCCTCAAATACAAAGGCGAGATACTGACGACTGAGGAAGCGTCATGAATTTAGATCCGTAGTAAATCCTAGGAGCATAAATGCACCAGATTGCAGCTATAATAATAAGTAGTTTAATGATTTCTTGGAAAGGAGAAATAATTTCATCTGGCCTACTTGTGAATTGTAAATACGTCGATAATTTTCATACTGAAGAGAACTGAAAATGTTTTGAAATTATTGGTTTCAGTATGGATTTGACGAAAGAATACAGTGGCGGGTGGACCTCAGCCACACTGACCATTGGAAAAAAGACTGAGGACTGAGAGAGTATATAATCTGGATACACTGGAAGATTCTTAAGAGTAATACTGAAAAGTGTCATTCAAAAACATTTAGGTACTTTGCCGTGGGTCTTCTTTGGTAAAATCTCCAAACGTTGCAGTAGAAATGTTTGGAGATCTTAACCAAAGAACACCACGGCAAAACCCGGAAACAACCAGAACAATTAATCATTATATCATTATTTCTAATGAGACCGATGTTTTTTGCTCCATCAATAAATGAAAAACTATAAACATGCCTTAAAAATATATGTGCACTAAAAGATTTTTCAAAGTTATACTTAAACAATAACATGCATTAGTATCCTACTTTATCAACTACCATCAACCGTGTTTTCCAATAAAAGGCTAAATACCTACCATTGTTTGATGGGGTATCATTATTTTGCTCATAATTCAAATAACATATTTGTAGTTTGTATACAATAAAGCATAGGTATAGTTCGAGTAAACGATAATGTGCCAAGTTGAATTTGGCGGCACTCTCAAAGGTCAAAACATTTCCCTCTGAATCAACCGTCTGCCAGTCCACGTGGACTTGACAAGAACTGTCGACTTTGTGTGCAGTAAGCCCCATTTGGGTATTGCAATGTAAAACTAGTGCTACTAACAATTGTATAGGTCCCAACTTAAAATTACTTAGCTCCCGTGCTATTTTTTAAAGGAGAACTCTTTGAAGATGGGTTGCACTATATCGTTTACTTCAACTATACCTACGGAGATATCAAGAATAGCATTGTTTTTTTAAAAAAATATTATGTACTTGAATTGAAGGTACAGTTAAGAAACTGAAGCCAAAGATAATATAAAGATTCTAAATTTGGCCCTATAGAATACCAAGGAGATGGAAAAAAGTTAAAGAACTAAATCTTAAAGGTATATGGAATAAAACAAGAGAAGCAGGTATTTAAAAACATGAATCCAGATATATAAGAGAGGGGAAAAAGATTTAGATAATGGTTGAAGAGGCACATAAAAAGTGTAAAGAAATTAAAAAAATCGAATTAAAGGATATGAGAAGAGTAAATGACATAAAGCAGAGTATTGTCGGTTGTTCTGAATTTTGACTGTTTTTCCTCAGAGTTAACTGTTTGCCTCATTATCTGAACCTCTCAAAGGAGATGCCATACAAATAGTAGAGAAAAAAAAGAGAAAGCTGTCAATGGAGGGAGAGTTGCAAACAAAACTATGTTGTAGAACAGAAAAGATATATCGTACTGATTGTAGGTGCCGATAATTAAGTGATTTGTAGCAAAAAAAGCACACAGTGAAACATGCATTCTAGGGGGTGAGACGGCCTAAATACAAAGACACGACACCCACCCACCTCTCGTGTTAGTAAAATCAGGTGAATCTCGTCAGTTAGTTTTCGCAGTATTTCACCAACCTGGTTCCAATCTTGTACACCATGGCGATTGGCAGTGGTTATGGACATCTTTGATTCCTCGCAACAAGATGATTCCGAGTTTGTTCTTCTTCGAGCTGACCTGAAGGTGGCGCTGGCGGAGAGCTGGTGGCTGGGAGGAGCGACTTCTTGACTAGCTACTGCGAGCCATGCCAGATTGTTGAGGAGTTCCGGAATGTTGGCAGTTGGAACGGCGGAAGATGTTGAAGGTCCTTGATCTTGAGGTTGGGCTTGACTCGAACCACTGGCACTGGTTCGGTCTGTAAAAAATTATGATTTGAGTATGGGAATATGACGTCTGCGACCACATATGCCGGTCATGCATCATGCATTTTGTTCCCTAACTTCCTCCAAACTGTTTATTATTTTTTTCAACAACTATCTGTATTACCCAACATGAAATATTTGACAAAAGTGAAGCTGAAGTGACTTGAAATATATCTATTATACAGATTGTACAAACTACACGGGAAACCTTCACAAAGTGCATTGGGAATGCTATACGTCGGAATTTTTTTTCTAAATCTGTGTGGGTATAATTTGTTTTTCTACTGCGTGATTATTTTGAATTAGCTACTGTATTTGAAGACCCACGTATCCAGATACGAATACTGTGACGCTTGATATAATTTCAGAGGAGTCTCTATAAAACGTTAGTGAGGAATTATAAGGAAAGTAATTCTCACATAAACTTTCACTAAGTGCTCACTTTAAAGTCGATCATAAACATCGAAGGTTGCTTCTTTTATGGAATGAATTACTATAGTCAACAATTTTATGGGATATTAAGTACTGAAAATGGAGATAATAAATATTGCATTTGAAAATTTCCCAGGTTATTTGATAATGAATAACTGTAACCCAATTATACCATAATTGGATATTCTATCAGGTTATTCGCAAAAACAAAAGAAGAGGGTTTCTAAGTCGGAGCTAAAAGTTCTGCAGGGAGATCGTCAGATGGCGATAGTGTCGTTACCGGCCAAAGCTTGACCCTTTTTACCCCCATCCACCTAGGAATATGTAGGCCACTATAACAAGTATATGTCGGAAAACAACTACTTCCCTGGCTAAAACCACGACGTGTATTGAATTATATCAAACAGATAGATACTCGTGCATTGTTCCTCAGATCAAAGATCATCGGTAGACTATCGTTAAGAAACATAACATGAATTGAATCGTTTGAAAAATTGTATGATAAACATTTTCTTTTAATGGAAACGATCCATTGAATATTTTGAAAGTACCTAGTTACATTTCAAGCCAGCAATATTCAATGGTTTTTGAGGAACCTTCAATTATGTCATTTCTAAATTCTGAATTCATTGAATTTCTTCCATGAAAATAGATTCAAACAATGGAATGTGCGATTTCAATGTGTGACTTTAGCTAAATTCTACGATACAACATATTAGTTATCGCAAATTTGATAAAACGGTTACTATAACTAGGAAACACTAACCACTGTCCATTTTGTCAAAATTATTATTATTATTATTGTGATTTTCAATAAAATGATAATATCTTCACAAGTTCAAATATCAAAACGGCGAAGTACCAGCCTCGTATAGTTTTTTAGGTGTCAAAAAATATGCAACACAAACCGTTATTAATATTCTGGCCAATATTTCTCATGAATTGGTTATCCAACCTAAAATAAATATTTTAATAATTTTTAAAATCTAAAAGATTCACTAATTTGTGTTATTGTATTTGAATTTCCTGTTTTAGATTTTACAAGAAAATGTAAATCTCAGTCAGTTTTTGAAACACAATGGATATTTTAATCACATGAAGCATTTGAATGGGAAATGCATGGAGTTCTAAATATCAAACATAATATAACAATTTTTTGCAGCTCGTTTCACAATCGCCTATAGCGCCAATTGAAGAATTCTTGTTTTCGCATTTATAGCGAATTTGACTGTTTGTTGTGGGGTGTGTCAAGGAGTTAATTTCAAGAAAAAACCTTGTTAAATTAACATGCAATTTTATCATTACTAGTGCTTACTATTCCAATCGACGGTATTATTAAGTGTCTAGAGCTATTTTTATTTTTTCCTAGTTAACGCGATAGGTGTTACAATGTTCAGTTTAAATTATTATGCCAATGAAAATAACACATTTCCATTATGTAGGATATATGCCAGGGGCATGCTTACAAGTGTCTATCCGATCGTCTCCAAAGCTGACTTGACCCACTGACAAGGTCGAATCCGGTCCGTAATCATTTTTTTTCCCTCAGTTTTACTATGGTTTTGATCAGCAACTCTATCATGGAAGTTCATGACAGACACTCATATGAAACAATATTTCATAATATATCACTCCAGGCCAATATTATTCAAACATTATCTCAATATGTTCATCCCCCTCTTTTAATCTTCTGTTTATCTTGTTCGTGAGGATACACGTCGGTTCATCAATTTTTTTCCATCGTAGGAATGAGATGAAGTTCCCGACGGCTGGGTTCTTAGCCACAGCCTTTTTATCATTTATGCATTCATGATTAGCCGGGGGCTTTTGACACGTACGCTATATGGTAGTAAACACAGCTGTTTGAATTGCTACTACGTATTGATTGCACATGCACGCTGCATTTCATTTACAAGGCCACTCGTAAAAGGTTCATTTCACAACATGTATTTATCTCTGAATATAATAACTCCAAAGACTAAGACACTGTGACTCAGATTCCGATATTTCAAAATTTTATTTATACTGCTCACTGGGGATTGATATGCGATAAACCGTACTATAAAATATCGAATGTAACTAGGTGTGTAATTATTACATCAACAGTGTAACCACATACTACAACTCAACGCGAGACATGTTTATCTTACGAAACGTAAGACTGTTTGTGTGTGCGGTTAATGGCGTGTAAATAAATAAGTGGCTAAAATGCAAACAAGTCTGTTTGGGTAATCTATTGATGATAAGGGTATTTTTATATCGATCGACTTCTGGCATTTCTTTGTTCATGAAATAATGGGTACGCACTAATTACTCTGATATAGGTTCTTTATTCGTAAGTATGCTCTCATTTCAAAGATTATAAGTTGATTCGCACTTACAAAAATTTCAATCGGAATATTTTTGTCATTATCGATTATCGAAAAGATAAGCATGAACAAAAAACGAAACTGTTTTCATCATCCTACGTATCACCTGATATTTTGGGGAAAACATACCAGTTATCAAAAAATCAAAATAACACGATTATTATTGACGTTTTTACTCTGAAGATTCAAATGAAGATTGAGTTTATCCAAATAATTTCTGTTTGCTTTCAATGGAATAATTGTAAAATTATTCAGGATCAACTTCATTATTTTAAAAAATAATCATAAGGTTAAGATAATGATAATTTATTCAGTTAGCAACATATTGAAAAAAATATTTCTTAGCTATAAGAAAAATTACAAATACAATTGTTACAAGCTTGGCATTATTAAAATGTGTCCTAAAAGCAAGTTAAACTTTTCAACAAATTCATTGTGTAATATTGGCATAAACGATTATATTACTGAATGTTTTGGCAATAACTAAGAGTGGCAGAAATAAGCTGAAATTATGGGCAATTCATTCTCTAGGATCAGAGGGTACGAATACATACTTCATCCTACTTCACAACAAAAATTATTCTCAGGTTGTTGATGGTATTTATAAGTTTTTTTTGCTCAAATAAATATAAAAGTTGTAAATTCTTTGAAAAAAAAAAATAATCCGTCTTTGATGCGGTCATAAATTATAATAATTCATAAAAAAAACTAGTTTACATTTTTGACATCTCTAAATATTTTTTAATAATATATTTCACAAATTGCAAAACTTACTGGCAAGTAGAAGAAATAATATCTAATTCTGAAAATTCTTGCAAAAAAATCAGTTTCCTATGTACGATAAATCGATATACGAAATACGATTTGAGTTTATTTTGGAGTTGTGAGTGTTTTTAGGCACTTAACCAAAGAGATGGCATCGGACCATTGACCGTTGATTGGAATGAAGTTGCAAAAATATATGCCAATAGGCTCAAAAAATATGAATACTTTGCACTGCATAAGGGATATCAGTCTCAGAAAGTCTTTGGTATTAGAATACCTACCTAGTTCAAATCACAAAAAAAGTTGAAAAATTAGTGAAAAATACAGTCTCTGAAGTAGTTGAAAAGCAGTAGGGATCCAAAAAAAAAATATTTTTTCAATCAGAAAATTTTAATTACCGACTGCAATTTTTTATATTTCTAGATTCATTTCTCGAGAAAAATTTTCCCATAACATTTCGTAGGTATAATTGTTGAATGTTGAATATTGACATCAGAATAGGTAACAATTCAAGTGAGA
Source organism: Chrysolina haemoptera (assembly GCA_958298965.1). Taxonomy (NCBI): domain Eukaryota; kingdom Metazoa; phylum Arthropoda; class Insecta; order Coleoptera; family Chrysomelidae; genus Chrysolina; species Chrysolina haemoptera. Next base: position 8,398,425 of record OY282596.1, on the reverse strand, counting down.
AAAATCGCTTTCTGGATTTGAAAAAAAAAATAGCGGTAGGTACTCGGAACCTATTGTTATGTGAAATCAATCCCAGATGAAATTGATTCATTTTCAAAAAAATATATAAAATTTTATAAAGTATTTTACTGATTTAATTGAAAAGTATTGAGTAGGTAACCAACAAACGAAATTTTTTTATGTTACCTTACAGACAAAGTTTTAATTAATATTTTAAGTAAAAGACAAGCAAATAGGTACAAAATTTTAATAGTTTTTGTATCATCTTATGCAAAAAAATGCAGATGATCTGATATGATCGAAAAGCAGTACTTAGTTCGGTAACCAAAGTTGAAAATTTTTTATGTTAATTCCTGACAGAAAAATTTTCAAGCACTTCTGGAAATATTTTTTTAAGGATAAATTTCACGACGTTTCATTAATTTTGATTGACAAACAAAAACGAAATTTCAATAATTACCAATTAAAATAAATATGCAGGTGTTCTAGTTCCACGCGAAACATTTGAAAAAAAAAACAAATTCCTATCTTACACCTACTTGATTAAAATGGATTAAAAATACTTGATTAGAAATCCAGTTTGGTCATAGATATAAAAAAATATTTTTTTTTTAAGAAAAAATCTCTCATTCGATAAAGTTCTAATCTGATTGAAAAGCAATAGGTACTTGAGTATATTTTTTATATCAGTTCCTGACAAAGTTTCAAACACTTCTGGAAATATTTTTCAAGGATAAAATTCAAAAATTTAAAAAAACTTTTCACAAGTTCATTACACTGCAAAAACGAAATTTCAATAATTTTCTGAATAAGCTTTTGAGAAAAATTTTTGATGATCTGATATTACTGAACAGCAGTAGGTACCTACTTAGGTCACCAAAAGAGAACATTTTTCATGTTAATTCCTGGCAGACAAAGTTTCAAACACTTCTGGAAATATTTTTCAAGGGTAAATTTCACGTTTCATTAGTTTTGATTGACAAACAAAACCGAAATTTCAATAATAACCAATTGAAAAAAAAAAAAATTGCAGGTGCTCTAGTTCCACGCGAAATATTTGCAAAAAAAAACATATTCCTACATTCACTTACTTGATTAGAAATCCAGTTCTATAGGATCCAAAATATACTCAATTACAACTTTTCATAAATATAAAAAAAATTAAGAAAAAATATCTCATTCGATTAAGTTCTGATTTGATTGATAAGGTAAAATAAAGAACATTTTTCATGTTAATTCCTGACAAAGTTTCAAACACTTCTGGAAATATATTTCTAGGATAAAATTCAAGAATTTAACGAGAGTTTTCAGGGGTTCATAACACTGCAAAAATGAAATTTTAATAATTTTTTGAATAAGTTTATGCAACTAAAATTGCAGGTGCACTTAAATCAACTAATGTGTTGGCAGCTGGTTTCACGCCAAATAGGTACTTGAAAAATAAAACTATGTCCTTGTAAAAAAAATATTGAGAAAGATATGATGCGTAGTCTAAAATGTATCACAGAAGAGTGCCTATTTCTCTCAATTTCAATTACAGACAGCACCATGCCTCATATTATTTATTTAAATAAACATAAATTAGGAAACATGTACCCACTCCATCGAAAAACGTGTCAAACTCTCAATGTAAAACCCATTAATAAGTAAATACTTCCAGGTGTATTTAGATAAGATGACCTTATATAATGTATCGATAGGTATCGAGTGGGTTTTACTTGAAATGTATGCTGCTAAACTATTTTATTCTTGTGTCGACAAGTCACGACAAGTAGCCACCTTATCTTCTATATTGAAATATTTGCCAATTAATTTAAAATTCTACTACATATGCTTTCAGATAAAGACAAATAAAAAAAAAAAATAATGCGCTTGTTTATAAATTTAGCCCTATTCCACGACACTTGATGGGCTCAGAGTGAAATATCCACAAAGTGTCTACGATTAACCTCGTAAAATGATGCTAGAAAAAAAAAAACTAAAGGTTAATGACCCCATACCGCGTAATTCTTGTAAGACTCTCTATTTTTCGCCAGATGATTCAACACCGAACATAGTGCAGTGGTCCGATTAAATCGAGGAAAGTAGGCCTCGCTCTCATGGCCGACCCTGAACCCCAACTCGCGATCAACAGTGCAACAGGTTCATGACTTGTTCTAAGACCGCATAACCTTGCGGCAGACTGGCCAGTTGAAAAAACCCAGCACGAATATCGCGAAAACTACAATCATGCTGTACTCACTTCTAGTCGGCGGAGATGTTCTTGGGGGTGGAGTCCCTCTGGATCTTCTGAGGGCAGCCTGAAGTTTCGTGAGAAGTGACTGAAGTTGAATGATGATAACTTCCACTTCGTTTTGTTCTTCTGGTACGACAAAAGGCACTGCCATTGTCTCGACGTGTGAGAAATTCTCAAGGAGAATCACAAAATAATATCAAACACAAATAAATCACTATGAACTCGCGAAAGCACACGCTGAATTAGCCACACGTCCACACGATACGAGAGATCGACGAGGTTTGACAGAGCGACTAGCGAGCGAAGTCTACAAGCTACTAAAGCGTTAGCTTTGCCTGGCGTCCCCCAGCTTGCACCGTCGGATCCTTGCACGAGTCAAACGATTTGAGTTGTTAAGCGAGACGAGCATAAGGGTGAAACGCTACGATTGACGGTCGACCAATAGACGACACGGATAGGCGTGTCTACCAAAAACAGAGCAAAATATTGGACAATTATATTTAGAAATACGTACCTTTGTTATTAGCTTAGCTTAGACCCCAGATTGATAGATCACGGCACTGGCACTGGGTCGAACTGGTTCACTTAATTTCCACTTTCCTTTACGCTACGGAGTTCACTTCCAGTTCTGTTGTTTCTCGCTTGTTCACTAATTGTGAGACATTTTACTTGAAGCGTTTCTTGTGATGCTTGAGTTTCGGTTGAATGTGTGAAATTCTGTTCACAGTGATGATCGATAGAACCAGTTTTGTGCTCCTCGGAAAATTGAATTAATTTCAAGGTTACACGTAATCCAGGATATTTAGAATGCTTGAGATGTCTTTAATTATGAAGTCGAGGTGAAATATAAACGTGAACGGAACGGAAGAATAAGACACAAAAACAAAATACGCATTCCTAGCAAATATCTAATTGACTACCCATCATACAAAATAATTTTTCATCGGGCGATAAGAAGGAAGCATTTATTTCAATCTCCCTTTAGCTTGAAATCGAAAATGCCGGAAATTTTTCCGAGAACACGAATTTTCTTAAAAAAAAATCGTGTATGGGGAATATTTACGATTAATAATTCAAGATCGTAGGAAATAATTTGATATGGTTGAAAATCAGTACATATAAAATTTTATTTTTTGGTACCTAGACAAAGGTTCTAATACTTCTGAATTTTTTTTTTATGGTTAAGTTTAAAGAATTTCAACAAGACGTTTCATTGCCTAGTTTTGATAAACAGAAACAAAATTTCAATATTCAGAGAAGAAAAAAATGCAAGTGCACTCAAATCAATTAATGATTGATTCCAGGCGAAATAATTGAAAAATTAAACTATAAGTATTCCTATTTTTTACCTAAGTAGGTACTTAATTAAAAATATTTGATTGGAAATCGAATTTTTTAGGTTTGAAAAAAATATAAATATTTTGCAACTTCTAGGTACCTATTTGAAATGGATCCCAGGAAGTTTTTGATAACACCTTGATCAAGAAATAAAAAAAAAATGAGAGAAAATCTCTCATTCGATAAAGTTCTGATTTCATTGAAAAATTGCACTCACAGCGTTTCTTGAAGTAGAAGGGCCGTTAGGTAACACATCATATGTGTCTATCACATGCCTCCATGGAAAGAAACGTCTCCCCAGCCCTGAACCAGTCGATATCTGCCAAGCTTGGGTGCAGGGTAATACTGGCCTCCCCATTCGGGTACACAATGGAGGTGAAATCCACGAGAGGTTACCCGCAGAGGGGAGTACTATCCCCACTACCGTGAGACCTATAGTGCTAGACAATCTCCTTACAGACCTGAACCGCAGAGTAATGTATGCCGTGGGCTATGCTGATGATATCGTCATAGTGGTTGGAGGAAAGTATCATAGGTGCAGCTAGGAGGGTTAGGGCTCAGCTCTCCACCTCCCCTCAAGACAACCCAATTTAATGGTTTTTATCTATGTTGTTTAACAACATAGATAACCCGTTCAGCCTCCTCCCACTGGGAGGTATAGTATTTGGAGATCTGTATGGATCTGATGCAATCAGCTCTTACAGACATTCAGACCGTGGTGCAGGAGGGGGCACCCCAAGGCAGAACAAGGTAGAACAAGTGACAACCAGAGGAAGGATGGCCAGTTTGAAAGGACTGGCAATGTCCAGCACATCTGCGATTAGCCTGGAGGTGATTTTGAATCTAGGGGCAACATCATCAATCATCATACAAGATGGGAACGTAACATAAAATGCCCTGCCAATGTGACAAGAGGGCAAATCTGGTATACATAATAATAATAATAATGATGATAATATATTTTTTGCACACCATTTTACATCACTACAAAAAAATAACTTATATATAGAGATAAATATGATGATGAGCAAAGGGCATTTGTTTCAGATTGGAGTTGTCTCGAATGTCATCTTCCCCCAAAGCCTTGCATTGAAGAAAAAGATTTTAGATCATTGTGAAAAGAGATAGAAAGAAATTAAAAGAGAAGAGAAAGAGGAGGGAGGTCAAGAAAGTGCGAATGATGGAGAGTAGAAGGAAACAAAATCATTTCTTTTACATTTCATCAAATTCTCGATGCCACTTCTCTATTTGAAACACTTCAGTCGTGCTGAGTGGAATATAAGTGTTTTTTAAATGTTTTTTTAAGATATTGATCGTTAGGGCAAGACAGGTTGGGTTCCAAGTGTTTATATAAATAATTGTGTCAGAGATATTATATGAGAACGAGCGCTTAAACAATTCTTTTTTGTGAGCAGGAATAGTCAAAACTAATTTTTTTAGCAGATTCAAGTTGTGGATGTCCACAATCTACCATAAGTGGTCCACAAAGGTTTATAACAGTAATATTAACCCCATCATCAACATAAGCCTGCGATTTTATATTATTAATTATTTCAGAAAGCGTGAAGTTCGTTAGTCAATGAAAAAGTATATGGTTCATTAGTCATATGGCTATGAGACAAGCAATGGGTAGAGGCTGGAGTATACGGAAACGGACCGAGGCAGGACATTAGACTTGGTATTTTGACGTCACATCCTCCCGCCAAAAGACGATTCTTTGAATTTCCACTCTCTCCCAAGAGTCTTGGTCTTGGTCTCGAAAGAAAAATAATGAACTTGAATCTACTCAATATTAAGAAAAATCTAATGGAAAATGTTATGGCATTTCATTTCAATTATTTATTTTTCATCTGGTAGGTTTTTAATTTTTGTTTACTCAAAATCGAAAAAAAAAATTTTAAATACAGTTTTGCAGTTACAACAAATATGTGTATGTTGTGAGGTCGCAGTGGTTCATACCTCCTACTATTGAAGATAGAAAAAAAATGGATACAAAAGTTATTTGGTTCGAATTTGAAATTTTTGATATTGCGCTGTTGTCACTTCCACCTAACCCTGACAACAACTTTTTATTTTAAGTAAATCATCCTAATCATACCTATTTGAATTTTAGGTTGAATATTTTATTAATATTCTAAACCTATGCTCAACTGTTTTTGTGACGAATGAATTGAATAATTCAATTTTTCTAGACGCATTCTGATCAAGACGAATACCAAGACCAAGACTGTATTTATTTTTCGAGATCAAGACCAAGACTGATCAGTCTTGGTCTCGCGAAGCCCTAGAGTGGGTTATTGACAATGGTAAGATTGACTGGGTTATGAGTTGGATTTCAGATAGTCTCCATTTGAATATTCCGGTATTTATTGTAAGAAATTTAGCAAACAAAATTGGTGACTGAGGTGTCAGTTTAGAAGTGGAATTTTATAAATTGTCTATAACCAACCGCTTCGAATATTCCAGATATTTCCGAAGTTGTATTTGAACCATTATAAATAGACGCCAATTCACGATTGAGCACCATTAAACCTGACCGCATTGAAAATTAATATCGACGCCCGTTTTTCTCTAACCTAATCCACTGTGAAAATCTTGTCACTTCAAATGAACCAAGCGGTAAGATAGGGGTGTACCGTTCAGCAAATCACACAATAGGCGTAAATAGGAATGCAAAAATGCAATTATATCTTTTTCACTCGGCCCTGTCATTCCGAATTAGTGATACGAGCTTCACTCCTAAGGGTCGACGTGGAACTTCAACTACATCATAAAATATCTTGAAAATATTTCCTAGGAGGGGTTAAATCAATTTGAAGTGTTGGTTAGGGGTGGAAATGTCCCATTGTCAGCCGTTGGAAAAATGCCAGGCTGTCAGTGAAGATATTTGAAAGTTGAAAAGAACTACAGTATCTTTATGTGGTCATTTCAAATAACGAGTACTTGGAACTGTAGCTGCCTGTAATTGAATTCATCCAATCGCTACCCTTATTGAATGTACAGAGTCGTCTTCGTCTGCATCAAATTTTTATATTACGACTTGAGTTGTATAACATGTTGGTGATTATTCCAACCATGATAAAATACGGGTTTATTGATTGGTTGAAATTTTTTTGCTGATAATCGGAAACATCTTGTTTTCGATTTATTCATTCATACAATGATGAGGGACATAACCTAACCTGTAATAAAAAGTACTGTTGGACCTCCCACCGATTGACATAATAATCATGGGAGAGGCAAGAATGGGACTTCTAAGGCAAAAAAAACACGAGCAACAGATCGGATCACAATAAGATAAAGGAGATAGTGGGAGGCAACATTCTCGAAATGAAACCACATGACTCCCAGGTACTTTTCCAACATTAACTTCGAGGTTATTGTACAAGATCGAAGGGAATGGACAGATGACAACATCAGGGACAAACCTGGAGAGAGGATCTGTTACACGGACGGATCCAAAACCAGGGAAGAAACTGGTGCTATTTTGTCATTAATAAACATTAATGATTAATAATTACTGCTTATATTCATTATTTGAGAAAACAAAATATGCTATTAGATATTATATTTCTTTGGTCCGGAATCTATTTTGTAATCAATTAACTGGCTATATATCTAAGTAAGCATAATATCTTTAGACACTTCTCTCGAGAATATATTTTGCTACATCAGCAGTTATTCAAATTTGTACGGAATTTATTGTTATTTACAACTGTTACCGATACAATGTGAACTGTTACGAAAGATGTAGATAAAATAGAGATTCTTCAAAAGTTTTATTTGTAGCGACTATTTTACAGGTCTGTAAAAACGTATGTGCCATTAAAACTAACGACTTTTCCGTTAATCTCGAATAACTTTTAGGAGATTTGTCAAATCGAGGAAGTTTTACAAGTTTTACGTTAGTGGCAGTAATTTGTAACCACAGTTATTTCTTTAAATAGATATTTTGATGAAATATTTGTTAACACATATTACGCGATATCATGACATCAACAAAATAATATTCTGAGTGCGAAATTGACCAGAAACGATGGCTTGCTACATAATACAATCAATAATATTTGAATTTGAGGATACGGGGGTCTATTGTATGGAGAAATAAGGTTATCGTAACAATAACTGATTGGAAATGCTAGCATGGTATATTATGAGATGGAAATAATAGTCAGTGACATATTCTCAGGGATGGACCGAACTCACTATTACGTACGTCTTATAGTATTACGTCTCATAGTATAGTCAAGAAGCGAAAACTTGGTTGTGCAATAAAAGTGAAAAATATTCATGAAAATTGTAAATTTCCTAGGGTTGCATTTTTGTACCATCATCAAAACTCGTGCTTGGACATATTTCACATAACATCAACACCAAAGATCAACCAATAATCAAGCTATCGGACGAAACGTTTTCTCCACGCCATGAACTTGATTTGTGAACGACAACTTTTGAGAGAAAACCTATGCATTAGAGACAATGACAACAGTGGCCATTACACTCAGTGGCAGTACCTTGCGTTTTTTTTATAGAAACATTGAGGCTTCAAAAGAGATGAAATTAAAACAAAATTATATACAGTTGAATAATTATTAAACTCCTGAAATCTGAACGTATTCTCTAAAAAAAAAGTTTCTGTATGTTCTATAGCACGAATGATAACATAACTTGGAAAGAGTCGAAAAAATTGATGTCACATTCAAAAGGAAATTCGTTTTTCTATAGAAAGTCATCCCAGAGGAGTAATTGTTCGTGAAAATGAGTTGTTACGAAAACAAGAAAATAGGTCCAAGTATTCTCCAGTGGGAAGAGTAACCATTTCACAACCAGAAATAAGTTATATCAAGGTGACAACGTGTGAAATATTGTTATCTGTTGATATATCAAAGCGATAGAAATCTTATCAAGAAATTTGAAAATTGAATTTTATTCCATTCACAGATAAGCGATAATTTTATCATGAATTATGTTTGTGATAAAAAATGAACTTCCTTAGTTAGTATTTCAATAAAGTACCGAGTCAATATCCACCGAAAACATGGAATTCCCGTGCCTTTGAAATAATATGTGAATGATGATGAGTTTTTCCCCGAATGGTCTGTTCATAGGAAAGCATAGATATACTTATTTGGAGGCTGGATAAAAATTTACCTACATTTTGATGTTCAAGAAAATATGATCGGCGTCCAACGTGGCTTGAGCCGGGAAAGTATTTCTTTTCAATTTGAATGTAGAATGTTTCCCTTTTTCCAGATGGATACCTACCAAGAGGTTATCTTGAACTATGGAGAAGAGCGACTAAAGTTTGTCTTTCAGCCGCAGATGATTCCACAACTGATTTTATGAATATGCTGGTCATATTTCCAAACAAAAATCAAAATGCAATTCATGAAAGGTTTTTTGTCAAAAAACAATTTTCAAAGTGTTACCACAGAAGAAATGTTTCCAGGATTTCCGTCCTTGCTACGTGAAATTACTGCTGAAGAGTCTGCTTCCCAATTTTGGTTTGCTTCAGTGATTATATCGTTACAACTTGTAATGCGGCGAACATCATTTGAAATATATGTTAATGGAATTTCAGGAAAATGTAATTTTATCTCATAATTTAAATTTTTTTTATTCATCGACAGATTTCGATGAAACAATGGTCAATGATATTTCGAGGCTCCTTGAATCCAGTGGTGTAGTCAAAGATCTCTTGAAAGTTTTAAATTGAAGTGGTGGGTTGATTAAACGTAATATTTTTCAAATTTCATTTCCCTATAACTTTTTGATTGATTGACGCATTTCAACGTAATTCACGTATGAACCATTCGAATGTGTTCGTAAACTGAACCAAGTTTTTCGGGCAACAAATCACTCACAGCTGTTTGAGTAAATACTATTAGTTCATGAGGGGTGCAACTTAAGTTTTTCCCTTCAGTAATTAAAAAAAAAAAAATTGCTGATTTCCGTTAATATTCAAAATTCAAATAAATTTATTAATGAACTGACGGCATATGTCGAATTTTAAATACTGCATTTGTCAAACCATTCAATAAAAAACTAAAAATAAATAGAAAATAGAACAAATAGTATATGATACACGTTTTATAAGACACGTTGTCCGACTTCGCTTCGCTCGTCGTACTTCAAACAAAGCATGCGACAAAAAAATAGTGTCTAATAAAACTTGTATCATAATATACTATATGCTACCACTCTGCCAATGATGTATTCCCTCAGAATTCAGTGTCGCATTAATGTATAAGTTCGTAAAGAAGCATTATTACATGACAAACATTCAAAATAATTATCTAAAAAAAGGTTACGTGACTAAAATAACAAATCTATGTGAAAATATAGCGGAATGGAATTAATAGCCTTATCTTCCAACAATTGTTATCTCCACTTGTACCTGTTTTATGGAAGTAATCCTCGATGGATTACTCATGAATCATGACTCACCCGTGGTCTACTGCATATTATGCAGGTGAATGTTCCTATGATAATTTAAGTGATGTGAAATCTTTTCCATAATTTGTATGGTTGAATATCAAAGCATCGAAAAGGAACTCATAAACTGATGAGGAATTTTCAATGTTTCTTTATTTTCGAATCAACACGTACAGGAAAAGTCAGCAGAAGAGTGATTGATTTATTTTAACTCCAAGTTTTCAGCTATATTTAATAATGATAATAAGCGTTTGACTTCGTGACAGCTATTTCATTCCATATTTTCTTTGAGAAAAACATAAAAATCGTATATACGTATCACATACGGTCATTTGGGACACGTCAGTAAGCTGGTGACAAAGAATTTATAATTATTTTTGTGGAATAGTGCCAGTTAGATTATTAATCATTCTATTTGTATCGTTATTAATATACAGTGCCTGCCAAAAAATGCGTCGGATGGAAAAAAAGTTTATTATTACGATGGATTAACTGAAAGATTGAGATAATGAGAACAACATTTTTTAGAATATTTTCTGATCTCTTTACAAATATCAATTTTTTTTCTGCTGAATATGTTTCCTGTAGCGGAAAATTTGTATGTCCGTGATACAGACAGGACTGAATTAAAAAAAAATATGTTTTTGCAAGGACCCTTACTGTTACATTGATTTGCATCTAACAGTTATATCAGAATTCCACGATTATTGTGATGGAGCAATCCAAAAATATTGTGTTTTTTTATCCTAAAAGGTGATAATCCTCGGATGATTTCAAGAAAAATTCTTCATATGATACAGGATGTTGAAATTTAGGAAACATAATAATTGTAGTTCTAACCTAACCTAACCTAACCTAACCTAAGAAAAAATACGTTTCTGTTGTTTCAATATTAGTTCGTAGAAAAAGTACGGTATGTAACACGTTGATGAAGTACTAAAGAAACTCGTTTATTAAACACTCTCTTAGCTACGCTTTAACACTCTTTACATAATATAGATGAGTTCTATTACGAGGGAGTTCACAATTATGATACGTTCAAAAATGGAATGAAAGTATGGTATTATATCACTGAATTTATAACTGCAATTAATAGCCTATTATTCAATAGGCACACGAGAGCAATTAGATGTGACTAGCATATCAGTCTCTCATTCAATTTCACAAACTCCTACCATTGATTCAACTGCAAGAAAACAAAACAATGCCAAAGAGAGACACACCTGCATTCTCTGCATTTATTTTTTATTCCATAAAAACCTTTATAATTCACATTATCAATGCAAAATATGGCAGATAGTTACAATAATTTCTTATGTGTTGAATAAAGACAGAGGCGCCTTGGCTATGGGAAGGATACGGTAAATTAACGCAGATAATGCAAAAAAATTGGCTGGAATAACCGCTGAGGTAAAGTATCAAATTAAATTAGTATTATAATAAAGATCATCCAGGAAGCCTAATTGCCTTATAATTAATTTCTTTGTTCGGAAATCTTTTCTCGACATGATGGTGATGAATCATTTCTTGCACTGTTTGCGATTTGATTGTAATTGCATGGCTGAGATAAGGTTGTTTTTGTATTAATTAACACATGATAAACAACTTCTTAGACCCGTAGTTGCATATACCTAAAAACAGGAATCCTACTTGTATTCAAGCAGATACATCGGTTGAATACTTATTATTTTACCCATATTCAAGAAATCATATCAACCCTATGTTGATTAAAATTGTTACGAAAACCTCACGCCGATTTGAGAAATAATATTGATACAATATTTATAATAAAACTCATGATCACTATTGAAATTTGAATAGTGGCCAAATATTCTAAAACAATATGGATTAATATTATTTAATATTTTTCAATTTTCATGAAGAATGTTCCCCTTTTCAACATTGAAGAAATAATATTCAACCAATTTACTTTCAAACTTGTATATACAATATTATCTTTGGTATCGATATGAAAGGAATATTAGGATTGCAATATTGGTTATGGATGTTGGAAACCATATGTAGACAATACTGTTTTATCAATATCGATTGGAATAATTCAACCAATATTGAGCGGATATTTCACCAATATTGATCCGATATTCCACCAATATTATTCATATAATATTGTTTTTCCAATATTCGCCCATATTGTATCAATATTATTTTCACATTTGAAATATATGCAGGTATATTTTTTCAGTTTAAAATCAAAATTCAGTCAATATGAAGTGCTAGACGGGGAATATATTGGTCTTTAATAAAAAACTTAAAACCATTTATCTCTCCAGAATGCAAGCCATAAATAATTTTTATTTTTGTACCCAATTACCTTCAATAATTATTTACTATTGGACTTAAAACTTTATTTTTTTTTTGTTTTTTTTGTCTACCATGGCGAAATATTTTTTTTCTTGTTTTGTTATATGCTCAAACAATATTTTTTCGCCAATATTACATTTTGAATATTTTGGTAATATTTTCACAATATTTCACCAATATTGTCTCAATTCAATTTTTCAAATAATTGTAGAAAGCTTTGGGTGAGTACGAAGAATAAGAACATGTTTCGAATTCTGGAGGAATTTTTGAGAAGCACACACAATCTGAATTTCTTGTTAACTGATATGGTGAGAGAATAAAGGTGGTGGAGAAATATTTAACCCTCTAACAAGTGTATCGTTGCTAGGAGGTACATCATAGGTATTCAGTTGTCAAGAGGAATCAGTTTTATCCTTGAAGGATTCAATGAGAAACAGACAAACAAACATACATACATAAATTATTTTTCGTATCCTATCCTATTTCATTTCGTACCATCGAGTATCATAATTTTCATTTTAACGATCGATAACAAGAACATATTTTCGATGATAGAATGGACCATCAGCATATAATTCGACCAACAAAACGATTTTTTCGTGGATTCACTCTAGCTATCACATACTCCTGCTTCTTAACATTGCGGAAACTACATCCAAGAGACTTCGGACAAAGAGAAAATGTATTCCACCATTCGACTTCCAAGTTTATTACTGTCATCCGTTTTTGCGTGCATCTCGATGTCTCTATTGATAAAAATTGACATGATAAATGCTTCCAGTTCCTTTATATGAAAATACTGTATTATGGTATATTACCTACATGCAAATTTCAATTTATGCTGATACGCACACTCAGTCTCGTCACTGAAAAATTAGAAATACTTGGTGCATTATTCATACTTTACTAGGGCGCTAGGTGATGTGTTTCATTTTTGAATTTTAAATTGTTCCACTCGAGAATATGGTGCACGGTATGCTTTAAAATACATATGGAATGACATATTTTACATCTTGTTGTTCCCGAGAAAAACTGCTTTTGCTGAAACTGAGTCATGGTTCCACCTACATCGTGAGATGAATGATATTTCAGAACAAAATATTCCGAATTTATTCAGCTGCACTGAAAATTCAGAACAAATCGTGAGGTCATCAGTGAGTGGTGTTTACAAAAACAATTCTTTCAGGTTGGCTCTTTACACTTTTTCATCTCTATAGAAATGAACTCTTTATTGCTGGTTGTAAAAGAACTAAGAAATTAATTTTGAAATATTTTGCAATGCACATAGAGAGATCGCTAACGTTTTGAATTTTTTCTGACTTCTGATAAGGAATTCTACTTACTGTACGCGCCAAACGTGATGGCGAGCGATCGCGCAGGTATAGACTCTACTCACTAAGTTACTATTGGATTACGATAAGCCCTTTGCCGGCCAGTGTTGTACCTATAATTAGTTTTAATTAGGGTAGCAAATGGAACATGACTTCTTTGCAATTTCTTGTCATATTTTATTTAGTATCATACGTAGTACAGTTCAATAAAATGTTATATAAAAATAAACTTTTATCAGTCACTATCTGAATACAAATTTTCTTCATCTTCACTGCTGCTATCGTCATTTAAATTTATAATAACTGTTTGTAAGTCTGTGAATGTTTCATTTTCCCAATATTTCCGCTTTATATCTACTACATGTCGCCAACGCTTTTGCTATTCCTCGGAAGTGATTTGATCAAACTCGTCCTCCGCCAGTTCCCTCACATCTTCCAACTTGAAAGTTACATTCTTTTGGGACACGTTGTTTTTGACAGTAGCCCCAATGAATTCAAAGGCATTCAAATCCGGATGGTAGGGTGGAAGTAGCAAAACGTTAAACAATAATTTCCAGTTTTTGATCGAGTAATAAAGTCGAGTGTATCAAACGCGATAAAAATTCCCATAATAATCCCTATCAATTTTATCGTCAAATTGAGAGTCATACATAAAAATATGAGGCCTCTATTACCCTTCACAAGTCAAACCGCATGCATGCATTTTCACTTCAAGTATGTGTTGATTTTGGCACCTTTTTAATAGTATAAATAGAACTAATAATGATTGTTTATAGATGAGAGTGGATTTTCATAGGAATCAAGATTCGAAAGAGATATAGTTGATTTCAGATATCAATCCCTACTTGTTCTGGTTGCCAAGTTCTATTTCATATTTCAACAATTTCCAATCAGTTTTGGATTTATGGCCATGCATTTTTGAACTATAGTTTCAATGCCCTCAACTTTGAACAGCACAGGAAGAGAAATTAATGAAACAATTGATTTTTCTTGCTAGTACATTAATTGGGGGATTTCACAGGTCATAAAATAAGACAGGAAATTATTGAAAGGATCATATAAATAAATATACACATAAGAAGATGAATAGAGATAATGTGATTGATATGTGAATATACAGAAATATACATGATAAAAAAGGGGTAGGAGGTAGAGACGAAGATGATGAGAGAGATCAATAAAACTTTTGTTTTGGATGGTATAGAGCGTGACTGAAAAATTTGTACTTTTGGATTCACATTCTTATACACGCCGTCTGAGTCACTTTCTCATTTGTTACGTTGATTTTGCACATCAGTTTACAGGAACTCAATAATTATTCCGCAGTTTTCAATTGAGCACTTATTGCCCAAACAAAAGCGTTTGTTTGTGAAAATTATAGTAATCAGTGGAAACGTCGAACATGCTATTTGTTGCACATGTAGTACAAACGCCATATTGAATTTGCGAACGTTGATTGTATTATCATTTTTATGTTTTACGCGCACACAATAAACCATTAATTATTGTTTTGGAACGGTTTCCGATTTATAGGTGACCTGCTTGGTTTATGGTATTTTATGTTTGTGATTATCCGTAGTGATTACGTCCTTCTAATTTCATAGTTACTAATTCAAGGTGTTTTATATTTTTGAATAAAAGTTTACAGCGGTAATTCGATAAAAAATGTTTTTTTTGCTTCTATAACTACAAGGGAGAAATATGGACGATTTGTTAAAATTGTATTTCTTATTGTTAAAACTGTTTTTCCGTTAACCAGCTGTCGTCCCCTTGTGAACGGCAGCCCTCAAAAGTCGAAACTTGTGCGAGCCAAGGATTAACGAGGTCTTACCTTTTAACGTGCGATTCCTAGCACGATGGCTCAACTGAGTTGAGAGGTATGATGCTAGGCCTTGTTTGAAGATCTTAACTTCCTTCCATAAATTCCTAATACCCGGGGATTCCTGACTGGACAATCTCCTGAAGTTGCATGTGAAAGAATATCTTCATAACCCTCTTAATTTAATGGGTTAACGTACAAGGACAATGAGAATTCAATTTCATTAATTCGTGGAAGAAATAATTCTCAACTTCTCGAAATTTATGAAGTTAGACCACTATCGATCACCAGTCAAAAACGGAGTAATGCTAAAAGACATGTATTCAGTAGAGAGGAGCACTGAAATACACTGAAACACAGAGCTATGTCACCCAAATCGAGCGGAAACTACGCGCGTGTGACTACCAAAGCTGAACATCTCGCCAAAACAGCATCACATAAAAAAAGTGCCAGAAACAAGAGCTTCAGTTACAGTTGTCACTGGAGATGATTGCAGCAATCGAAACGTTTCGATATTTTTGCCAAGAAAGACTACGGCAAAACCTAAGTATCAAACAGAACAGCCGTGGAAGCATTCCTATGTTTAACATTTGTTTTTCAGACAAAAGTAATTTTTTTCTGAATGGTCATCACAACTGCTGCTTCTGGAGCAACAATCCTGGAATATTTTGTGTATTTCGTACACAAAATCCATGTTTGTTGTTGTTTTTTCAGAAAACATATTTTTAGAAAACTTTTTACCGAGATTGGGCAGAAGTATGGAAAATAAGTCTTGGAAAGATGTTTACAACGAAACTTTTCCAAATAAAACCTATGAAATATTTCACAAAATAGTTCACCATTAAATTGAAGGGGCATTTCTTTTGAAATCCAATTGAAAAAAATCAAATTAATTCAACCCTGGTAAATTAACTACAGAGCTATGTGAACTGAAAAACCTAGTGTCCTTATATTCAGAATTCGCAAGAGCTGATGAAGGTTATATAGACAAATAACACAAGTATACAGAGAAAAACTGAAAAATAACTAAAAACAGAGTATAGATGATAGGATAACCAACGCGAATGATAAATCGAAGATTATGTGGCAAATTGTAAATCAGATTCAGAAAGAAGTAAATAATCATGATAATATCATAATTAATGAAGTTTCTGCAATTGATATGGCGAATAACTTCCAGAAACATTTCTCCAAAACATTTGAACAAGAATCATAGATTTAAATTTTTGGACAGTAGTATAATATTATGTCAAAACTCCATTTCCTGCCCCCTTTAACCGACCATGACATTGGTATTTTTGTAAAAATTATGAAGAATTCCAAAGCAAGTGGACATGACTAAATCTCGGTTAATCTTTTGATAAAATGTATCTATCAACTACGTTAAAATTTGACACATCATAAATATATCGTTGGAGCAAGGTATTTTTCCTGAAAAATTGAAAGTTGCACCTTTTACACCGATTTTAAAAAAAAAGTCATCCTGATTTTTAGTAAACTTATAGGGAAATTGAAGTCATATTCTATTTTGAACTTTTGAACATGAGAAATAAACCTATTATTTTTATTTTTATCGAAATCATATGATACATATACCCTCACGATTAAGCGAAACCGTCGCGGCGGCGCCCTCCTGCTCCGGCGCCCATGGAGGGGCCCATACCTGCCGCTCGCTTACTACGCCCCTGGCAACGGTCACCCTCACTTGACATTTTTTTTATGTACTTCAAACCGTGAATTATTGCGAGTGAAATTCAACTCACGATTGATCGACCAGAAAACTCTATCATCAAATATTATTATATCGATGACCCAAAAATAATTCTATTGAACACAGCATCCAATCCGAATCTCATTAATAGAATAATCGAGCTACCCCTCGCTGATAACAATAAATCGTTTCAATACGAGGCCCTCTTGAGCGAGTTGCGAAACAGACTGTAAATAATAGAAGTGGTCGTACGAAACGAGATAAAAGTATGATTGAGAGACCACTCTCCGCTCTAGGGACATATTCGGCTTGTCACATTTCTTTCGTATATGAAGATTGAACCGCAACCAACAAATAAATGCGACCACTTGACACCCCTCACAAGAACAATAGTGCAAGGTGGTTAGGCAATACTCCACTCATCTAACTGGCCATATTCCAGTGAAGTGACTACTATTACGTTGACGTCTGTCTCATCACAGTTTTTATGTGAATTTTATGTCAGTTATTTATTTTTTCTGAGTGATTTGGGAAGCACAAGGCACGTTTGAGAAAATACCCTTCATTATAAGAACAGGAGGTAAATCGGAATCAGTATCAAAGCTTTCGTAGTTTTATCAGCTGGGAGTTGAAACACAGAAAATAGTTGACCCGAACTGTGAACGTTTGCGCTCTCTAGATGTCATTTCTATTGTCTGCTTGTTGGTTCTAGAAACGCAAACTTCTTTCCTAAACTCAGTTTTTGGGGGTGTGCGGACATCAGGGAAATAACAATTTTAACAACAATTTTTGAACAATGTGATTTTTTTATAGATGTTAAAATGAGCGCCACTCCTCCCTAACTAGGAAACCGCCAAGAAATTCGGCATTGAGCAGAAAATTCAAAAGGTTGACGAGTATACTAGCGAGAGGTAATAACAAAAAAACATACTCGTGACGCTACTACTAAACTGATATCAATGGTATCAATAACCCTGATAACAATGATAATAATAACAGCCATACACCATTAACAAGGATATACGGATAAACAAAGACTGTCCCCTATAAGGGACTTGCAAAACAAATGAATACGCCGCTGTAACGTCACGGAGCCGTTTTAAAGAGTAGATAAATATACTCTTTTTCTTTCATATAGGCGTTTTAAGTTATGATGGTCTAGATCTGAAACAGGTGACCAGATGGGTCCACCTCAAATGTAATACTAAACTAACTCAATCAGAAATCTCGGTGAGCAACAAACAAAGAAGGTGGGACTATTTGTTTCTTTGAAATTCGCTTCAAAAACATGGTGCCCCCTGTCTGAAACCTTATAATTTTAATGCATCATTAAAATGCCCACTAACTGTTGTATTTCTTTTCAATTCACAATAACAAAGAATCAACAATCGTTTTTCGTTTCTCGTTCCGCGTTCCTCGTTCCTCGTTCCTCGTTCCTCGTTCCTCGTTCCTCGTTCCTCGTTCCTCGTTCCTCGTTCCTCGTTCCTCGTTCCTCGTTCCTCGTTCCTCGTTCCTCGTTCCTCGTTCCTCGTTCCTCGTTCCTCGTTCCTCGTTCCTCGTTCCTCGTTCCTCGTTCCTCGTTCCTCGTTCCTCGTTCCTCGTTCCTCGTTCCTCGTTCCTCGTTCCTCGTTCCTCGTTCCTAGTTCCTCGTTCCTAGTTCCTCGTTCCTCGTTCCTCGTTCCTCGTTCCTCGTTCCTCGTTCCTCGTTCCTCGTTCCTCGTTCCTCGTTCCTCGTTCCTCGTTCCTCGTTCCTCGTTCCTCGTTCCTCGTTCCTCGTTCCTCGTTCCTCGTTCCTCGTTCCTCGTTCCTCGTTCCTCGTTCCTCGTTCCTCGTTCCTCGTTCCTCGTTCCTCGTTCCTCGTTCCTCGTTCCTCGTTCCTCGTTCCTCGTTCCTCGTTCCTCGTTCCTCGTTCCTCGTTCCTCGTTCCTCGTTCCTCGTTCCTCGTTCCTCGTTCCTGGTTCCTCGTTCCTCGTTCCTCGTTCCTCGTTCCTCGTTCCTCGTTCCTCGTTCCTCGTTCCGCGTTCTCCGTTCCTCGTTCCCCGTTCCCCGTTCCCCGTTCCCCGTTCCCCGTTCCCCGTTCCCCGTTCCCCGTTCCCCGTTCTCCGTTCCCCGTTCTCCGTTCCTCGTTCCGAGGGTCACACTATCGCTAATGGATTGTTTTGGTCCAAGTCCCATGTTTTGCCAAAGGAGCGTCTGGCCATCATCAGTGATGTCGTTGCACTCGTCAGCACTTTTTTCATAAGTTTGTTTCCGGTGATCTTCGAATCAAGTATCAATCCCAGGTATTTTGTTTTTTTAATATCTATAAGCTATCACCAAAGATTCGCTATACGAAAAGCGTTTTACAAGCGATATAAACGACTCGAAGGTCATGAATGGCAGTAAAGATTTTTAATTAGAGCTCACGTTTCCCAATAAATTTGGAATCCAATACGTGGATATTTCACTCATTCATCACCTGAGAACCGAACACCAAACAGGTGATAGTCAACAACTGTACTGTCGAATCTGTGCCAAAACAAATGACGGCGATAAAATATTAAGTATAGATGCAGCACCTGCAAATATGATCGTAAATCTTACCGATTGTCGTACGCAATCATCGTTCACTGTAGCTCTGGAGTTGATTCTGGCCACTACTACACCTTGTCCGACGACAAAACGAACTGGGTCAAATTTGATAAAAGATGCATACATGAAATATCTTCATTCAAAATTGACTTTTTGGAGTACTCCGAAACTATTGGATATTTCTTACGAGGTTTCCCCGTGGGATGATATCTTCTGCACTACAGTTTCCGAAGATGTCCATCTTGATGCAAGCTAGGGCATTCAAACACTTTGTGGGAGCCAATTTCTTTCTTCCTTCAGAGAATCCGCATTGTGTGGAGTCTTGGTATATCCCCACCACATGCAGGTGTATTCTCAGGTGACAGTGCTCTGTTAGGAGTCCTAAGAGGGTTTGACCTCATCATCAGCATCATTCCGTGAATATTGCCTGAGGCATTTTCCCAGGAAGATTGATGATGGTTCTCAACCCATTTCTTCGTGTTCTGCTGAATGTTCCCAAATGGGATTCCACAGGATGGTTCCGGTACGATGAGAGTTGTTGCTGCTTCCGCTCTATGATGTGACTTCCCCATATTGTATAAAGGTGTGTTTGGTTAGAGTCATTTTGTCCGAAGGCATCTCAGGTGTGTTGGTTCTTACGCCCTCCATTATGTTGGAGTGGCCTAGATTGATGACCCTCCTTTGGTCCAGGTATTTCATTGTGGAGACTTCTATCATCGGCTCCGCTACGATATGCAAATCCAGAGGAGGAGAAAGTTCAAAATAACCTCCAGGCTACTCGTATTTGTGCTGGAATGCCCCCAAGCATGGCCAGTCTCCCTCTGCTTGTGACTACCACAGCGGGGCTTCATAAGTTATCGAGTGCCTCACTATCGCTCTGTTAAGTGATTGTTTGGCCATCATCAGTGATGTCCTTGAACTCAGCACTTTTTTCATAAGTTTGTTTCCGGTGAGCTTCGAATAAAGTACCTACATCTTTAGGAGTCTTCATTCAATAAATTCCGACTCTGCAGATGTTATGGTGTTGCAGGTTTTTCTGTAAAAGTGAATCCGCCACAGACTCCATTTAAGCCGGCCCGGAGTGCAATTATTTTTATGCTGTTATTTTGTTATTGTTGTGTTCACTATTTCAATGAAGTATGATTCACCAACGCCTCACAGAGATTTCCAAATTTTCATTTCTGTCTTCCCCAGCGAGAATACGAAGCAAGTTCAGTGGCAGCGGTTTGAAAAATTCTCTCTCCTGGGGCAAACACCTCTTGGCACTGCTGTGTATTCCTAATACAAACAATTGTTATTTCGCAGTCAACTCTCTGAGCGATTAATAACAATATGTTGTTTAGTCTTTGCGATTCGTAATATGATACGTTTTTAAGTATTAGTTATTGTTCAAAGTTGTTAACAAGCTCTGTTTGTTTGACAATCGTAAAAGTACACACGTGTTTTCTTGTGCCCCAAGTTCTAAACAAATTGGAGAATGAGCAGCTGCAATATGTCCCACGTCGTTTACTTGAGAAATTCGTGACTTTAAAATGATTGTAAATGTCGCTATAATGTTGCTGCGTTTAAAGACCGTACCGTACGTACCCCTACTGATATAAAAAGTGCATTGTAAACGAGCAGACTTGCATCGTATCTAGCAATCAGGCAGGACTGACGGCATTGATCTGCAACAAATTCCTCACAGTGGAGGAAATATTATATATGTGAAAAAGAACAGAAAACCTATAATCTGCAGTACCTCAGCAAGATCAAAACATAAGGAGTATGAGAAGAAGTATTTTTCCCTTCACCACACAAGTTATTCTATTCCAAGATGCGTATTTCCATAAGCAAGCAATTTTCATCAGTAGGCATTACTATGTCACACATTGAGTGACACCACAGGCGTCTTATATCCGATTTTCGACATGATTCAGCACCAACAATTTTCTCTTCACGCGAAAAGTTCGTTGGATATGCCATCTGCTCTTCAGTGCATACATACCAATGCGGTAATTTTTTTTAGTTCCACGAAAAAGAAAATCCTGTATTGTTCAGAGCACATCGTGTGGTCCTAGAAAAAGTAGGTAGGAATTGGTGTTCTTCTTTTATTTCGGAAGGCTATGCCCCAGGAAACAACGGATTTGTGCCTTATAAATCATAATCAATTGACGAAAAATAAAATATTTCTTGGAACAAAATATGAATTCATTACACATGAACATACCTAATAGTTGCCAAGATAACGGATGAGGAGAATGATAGTAGTGAAGAAGATGAAGGGTCAACAGATGAATCTGACTAAGATTAATTTCTTTTAATGTATAAATACAGCGTGAGTAAGAATAAGACTGACAAACTCCGAAAACAGATTCCTCACCTCATTTCGAGGTGAAAAGTTCCTCTCAAGGTATGTCCTAAAATGAATCCCCTCTGAGATACAAGGTGTCAAAAGTACGAAAAAAAAATTATTTAATTTTTTTAGAATTTACCAACGGCGCACCGCAAAAAAGTGAGAGAAAAAAAGGCATGACCCATAAAAAAATATCACCCTGTAGATTCTCGCAAACATTTGAGATGTCCATCGATGTGAGCCCTATAACGTAAGATACGTTTCAAATTTGAACAAGATGTCTCAAAAGCTGCAGGATCTATAAATAAAAAACAAAAAAAATCTTGAAATTTCAACATCGGTAACGAATCGTTTACGGACCTATGTTTATATGAACTTTTAGTCGTAAAATAAGCCGGGGAATGTCCCCTTTTCGGATGTACATGATGTTTAGGAACACCCTGTATATTAGTAGACTTCAAATGTTTTTTCGATATTGATATTACTGTAGTTACTTCTTCCTTGCGCTTAAGATGAAAAACAGAGGTAGTGTTATCATCTGATCTTCGGCATTTTCTGTTTATTCAAGAAATAATGACCTTTATTATTATTATTATTTTCTGAATTTTAAAAAACTCTTTTTAATCGAGAATAATACTTCTAAGGTGTGGAGACATTTGCACATTGACACCAATAAAGACTTGATTGAGTGATATTCGTTTTTGATCACATCACTCGTAGGCACGGACGTTACTCTTATTACTTTTTTTGTTCGCAAACTCTGATTCCGATCAACCATTGAAATTTTTTCGAATTCATATTTTATCAACAGTTCCAAAGGTTATTTCTTTATCATTGTATAAAATTCAAATGAAGAAATTCATTAAAACGGAGCAATCCTCCAAGGAGCAATAATCGAAATCTCGAACCGGAGCCATTTCAAGAAAGAAAAGGCATCAATCGGCCTTTCGTCACTCCCCTTTTCTTATCAGTTATTATTCCGAAGCTTTCTATCTTACGGTTTGGCCGCGTCTTCCTGATGTCATGCACGATGATTTGGTCGTGGTACATTTACATATCACGAGTGCTATGAAAGGGAATATTGTTATGACGCTCATTTATTTTAAGTAGACGCAATTTACATTCATTTTTTCACCAAACCAAATTTGCGTCTTGAACAGTTGATAAAGCTTATCTCGTGAAGTCGGGAATGGGGGACAGATCAGAATACGTTGCCAATCTAATGGAACTGAATGGATATCTAAAATAATATTTTGTTTTGAATAGAATATTCGAGGTCTGCACAAGAGGCGGAGTGAAAGAGAATTGATATTATTTTTATATTTGGCTTCAAGAAACTAGAAAGGCTGTCCTGTAATGTTGGGGAAAAACAATATAAAATACACAGAGGACATTAGGGAAATTCCATAAAAGGTAAAATTGAACATTATGAGGACTTTCCTGGAATAAGAAACTGACAGAGTGACATCCGGAAATTATCGAGCTTCACTACAAAGGGATGGGCTGAATAGGTCTGTCGAGTTCGTCTTGTATAAATAGCTTGATAGATGAAATTCAAAAAACATCTGCACTGGAGATATTTGTGGAATAAAGGCAAACAATCAAAATATTATAGCTTTATACATCATCGCAAGAAAATGAAAACTGTCATAAAATTGCAAATTATAGTGGCCGTATCAGCCCAGTCAAAGTTAAATGAGATTTACGGGTAATTGATAATTTTCATAGAGGAAATAGTTGTTAACCAAACGTACTAATTGATAATAATGTACCTCCCAGGTTACTGTTGATGATCTGGAAATTGAAAGTCGACTGATAATCGAGCATTATTTGACTTGGCTAATACATCGGCTTATTGTGTTCGCAACTTAATCATTGTGAAACATTAATATGTAGTTGATTACGTATCAAATGAGTGAAGTGTAACGGTGAAACCAACCTATCTGAAAACGTGAATACGTGATGCGCATTCGTAGCACAACGGATTATAGCCCGTAATGTATCCAGTGATAAGGCACTCAACATGAACGTACGCGCAATTCAAAATGTTCAGCTAGGTTGGTTCCACTGTACTGTTTTACGAGTAGGAAATGTTGACGCTGTAGGCGGAGTACGGCAATTCCTACGAGTAGAGAAAGCACGAGTTCCATACAGTATTTTTTCCTACAACTGTCTTAAAAAACAATCAATTCAGATTTTTGGGCAAAAATGAAATGAATTTATCCATCATCTCAGATCACTGAAAATGGAGATTGTCCTTTTTAAGACTCAGGTCCAGATTTGTTTGAATGTTTTTGAACAAATTTCACAGACCATTTTTAAACAGCTTCTATTCAGTGAATGTTTGCTGGCAAATGTATGTTGGTCTGTACAAGGCTTTTGTGGGCACATGTTTACTAACATTTATTTGCGGTCAAGTGTATAAAGGTCTGAACAGGGCTTTAGATGTATTGTTATTGTGAATATTCTGCAGTGATAAAAATGTTTTGGTAAAACTTGTTTTATATTAGTCAAAAATGGTGAAACATTTCTATATTAGTTATTTATAGGCAATTATTTGCCACAGAAAATAAGAACTGGCTCTTTGACAAGATTTCATTGTAAATTGGGTCTATCATTGTTGCCGCATAAAATTGTTTGTCGCCTAGCAGCAACCGTTAAAAAAGTGCACTTTTTACGCTTCTCCGTAAAATAATGAAATCATATATTGATATGGAAGTATTGTAATACTTTAGGGACAGAAACTACACAAAAAAGTGGACTTTCGTGACAGTTCTTGAAAAACCAATTGTGTGAAGAAATTGATACATCAGAAAGAAAAGACTGGATTTGGCGACAAAGTAGGATGACAGACGCAAGATAGATTGCTTATTAACTAGTTTACAAATAAGTGTACATTTATGGCATGTCATGTTACGTCTTGGATAGATACTGAACAAAAATCAGCTGACATAATCATTCTTCAGGAGCCTACATATCACATAGTCTTGTTCTAAGGAAATGATGCGGTAATTTTTATCAAGAATTATAAAAACAAACCTTATCTGGATCAAATATTAAGCACCAATTGAATATCAATATTTCAAAGAAAAGTTGTAAGTGTTTTCATAAATTCATTGGAATCAATTTGAGGTTTGATTAATTATGATGAAATATCGAAGTTAAAAGAAGCCACTTGATGATGATGAAATTGATACATGTTACTTGAACCCTGCTATTCTTCTGAAAACAAGACACCGCTAGCAACGAACAACCAGAAAAAAACCTTTATATTTGCTGATATCTTTACTGCGATTTCTACACTGGATTCATGGAGAAAACAACCCCAGATCGCTCCATTAACAGTCATATGCCTGAGATTCTTTCGTCAACGAACTAAGTATCAGCATAGGTCGAGGATATGATTGAATTCCACTAATCGTTCTCAAGAAATGTGCTCCCAAATTAACACCAAATATTTGCAACCTCTCTTATAATTTGGTGATATTCCTATCCAACCGAGAAAATGCAGGAGTACAGAGCCTACCTACCGAATATGTATTATATACTGGGGCTCCCTTTTTTCCGGGCCTCAACCTTAGGGGATGCATGGTGGATGTGACAACTGCAAGTTGGACCACCCAGCCAACTTAAGCTATGCTGCCTATCTGCAGAAAGCAGAGGCATACAAAGAAAGGAAAGAACCTGCCAACATAAATGAGGGTCCCTAACATTGAATTGCTCCAGAAATGCTGCATTCAAAGTTCAATGATAATTCTTTTTTTTTTCTGTTGTACTATTATACATCAACTCGTTCGTGACCAAGTGCATGGCATCCTAGGTAAACGTCACAATCATTTATCATCGTTTATAGTTCAAATTCCAGATTCCTCCATACAGCATAATCAGCATCTCTAATAGATTGAATATCAGTGTTATTTGAAATTTGACGATGTTTCACATCCATTAATTGATAAGATCTTATAGTTACTATCCAAATGAAGTGAAAATATATTGACCTTTTTTTAAAATATTATTTAAGAATATAACTTTCCTGGGCTGATCTAGATGATGAATTTATCTGGCTCATTATTTTTCGCGACGTATCTAGTTATTTGAAATTTTTTCCATCAAACAATCATCATCAAAGCATCATTAAGTACACAATTTTTGAGAATATTCAAGGAATATATTTGGTATTCTCAAGTTAATATTATAACCAAGGCCCACCAAAATATGTTAGTGCTAGAAGGATTGATGAGTGGGTATAAGTACATAGGCTAAGAAGTAACGATGAGGCCTGGTCCAAACTAATATATGTGTTTTTTTCGCATATATGTAAAGGTTCCTAATTACAATAATGTGTTGTCATCTTGCCGAAAATACGCAGCCGAAATACCTATCCGTAGAATACCGGATCTGCAAGGAAGAGATTTTTGCATTTGACAGGTGATTCAGCTTCATGCAACTTCCGGTCTCACCGGAAGTGATATAAACTTTCAATTTTAAATGATACACCAGGTGCATTTTCACTTCTCTTGTCTCCATTTGACATTCAAAATACATCCATGCGTCACTTGTCACTTTTTGAAATATAATTTTTATTGAAATTTATTTTTCAATCTAGAGACCATGAATTTAATCCAGTCACTAATCAATCTGGAATAATGTTGAGACTTGACTCAGTATTTTGGAGAATACTGTCTTCAATGCGACATGTTTCAGCTATCAAACAATTCACTTTTAGAATTTTTTTACGATTATGTTGATACCGTCCACTATTAGGTTTCAAAACAAACTTTCGTTGAAAAAGATTACTTGAGATCTTCCTTATAATAATTTTTTTTTCAAATTAAATTGAGATTCGAATGCATTGAGTAACCTGTGACCTACTTGAACATTACTTGTCGATATCTTATCTTACCTCGCTTGTGCAAAAGTAAATTACCTAACCTAACCTAACCTAACCTAACCTAACCTGTGACCTACTTGAACACTACTTGTCGATATCTTATCTTACCTCGCTTGTGCAAAAGTAAATGAGTAAACTATTGTGTACGTTATTGATTGAAAAACATGTTGATAATATTATTTATGAAAGAAGATTAGTGTTATTAGTTTTTGGATTGATGGTGTTGTTATATCAGTTGTGTAGGTCTCAGGTTACCGAATGAATTTTAATCTCATTTCAATCTCAAAAAAAAAAGATCTAACGATATATATGAGTTTGATGAGGAAAGTTTCTTTGAGACCCGACGAGCCACTACGTTGCCATTTTGACTGGAAACCGTAACTTATCTGTTTACCAAAACTATAGGACTAAAATCAATAATTTGAACGTACGATACCAATATGTCCAAAAATAGATAAGTTATAGGGACGAGTCACCTTCCGCGGAAAACCGGTATACGTAGTAAAAGCCCGGCCTAATAGACGAATTTCGAAATGGCGAAATTATCAACATGGAGATTTCTTTTTTTTTTTTCGTGAGAGTCACTCTGTAAATATTTGACACCATTGTGAATTAGATGGGTAAATGTAGCGTACGCGAACAAAATTATTTAATTATATCTACAAACATTATGGTGTTAAAATACACATTTAATTGTAGTAAGTAGTAGTAGTTCCATCCAGCCTGCTGTACCGCAACGAAACTAATAATACTAACTAGTCTGTCTTTTTTTCGGGTATATGTCATCAACTAAAACAGCAAATCTGTACCCTCTGCCCACTGAGCGTAAAATCCGATTTATCGAACAAAGAAATTTTTGGTAAACATTTTTATATAACAAGACCATAATTACGTGGTATAGCGTCAAGGGTTTTTGTCAGGGATAATGTAACATCAAAATTCACAGTGTAGAAATAATAACAGTTAATGAGAGATCACAATAAGGCTGAATCCTAGTTACATCGTCATTTGTGTCGATCGGTCATTATGCTTTCCCTTAGAGCTTATTATTTAGGGGACATTTGGATTATTATTTTTAGCAGGATGGTTAACGATTCCGGAAAAATATTAGTTGGTCTGAAAAAGTTATACGATATCCACGAGGGAAACGCTTCTATGTCATTTCTGATTACTGATTGTTTCAATCACGCAATTTAGAACTTGATTATAGTCATTAGAGCCGATTCAATTAAAAATGATTTCGAGCGTATTAATCGAAATAATTAAGCTACCCTTCATCGATGCTAATAAATTGCTATGAACTGAACCCTCTCGAATTGAAGAACAATGTGTTCGCCATGACGGAAATTATCTGTGGAAAATAATGATGTTACTCGCGATTTTGTTTTTTAACGGCGAAAGTAATTGAAAAATGCGGGAGACATATTGACCTTTCGGAATTTTCGGGGTGTGAAACCACTATGTTTTCAATCGATTGTAGTTTGCAGAGAGATAGAGAGAGAGAGTAGGATGGGAAGGAATAGGAACGATTGGGAAGAGAGGGGCAGAGAAAAACACATGGAGGTCACAGAGAGAAAGACAAAGAGGCAGAGTGAGAGACAGAGAGAGGCAGCTGAAGAAAACGAGCTAGATGAAAACAGAGAGAAAGGTATAGGAAGAAAGAGATAGAACAAGAAAGAAAAATAAATGAAGCGTAAGACATAAATAGTCTTATAGATAGAGCCAGAAAGGCAGTTGAAAAGAACTTCCTAGAAGAAGACAAAGAAATGACAAGACGAGGAAGCGATAGAGAGCATAGAAAGAGACGAATAAAAACAGATAATTACAGAGAGAGGAAACGAGAAAGAGAAAATAGAGAAAAAGAGAAATAAACGGAAAGAGGGTTATAAAAAAAGGGAAAAATAGAAAGAGATAAACAGATGAAGAGAGAACGCGAGAAACAGAGAAAGGTAGGAAGAGAGAAAGAGAGAGAAAAATAAATAGAAGGAAAGAGATAGAGAGAGACAAAAAGAGAGGAAGAGAGAAAGGAAGAAACAGACGAAGGAAAAAGAGTTAAAAAGAGAAAGAGATAAGGAAGTAAAGCCACGAAGAGAGGGGAAGAGAAAGGGGGAAAGAGAGAACGAGAGAAGGAGATAACGAGATACAGAGAGAAAGTTAGAGAAACACAGATATGTAGAAAGAAAAGAAGAACAAAGGAGAATGATAGAAAGAGAGAAAGGCAGGAAGAGAGAAAGAACATATGCTACACAATGGAAATGATGATAAAATTCAACATTACCATTTCTAGATGTTAAAACAACCAATTTTTATAACAAGGCATATCACACATCGTTTACAAGAGATCAATCTACATAAGAATGATCCGTACTTCTCAAACAATTCACTATACGACTCCATATCATACATTTTCTGCTCGTGAAATATGGAAAAATATGTGGAGTATTCCATTAAAAAAATTGGAATAGTGAGCGTATGGAGTGAGTGTGAAAGATATAGTGAATATGAAGACGCATAAAAACATCACCCTGTAAATGCTTTTGGACGTGTCTTCCCTTGACATAACGGCATCAATAGTGATATTAATGGTGGATAGATTTCATTGGAATACACTGTATATTTTTATTGTTTATCTTAGGTTATCTCCAGTGAGAGATATTTTTCGACTAAAGTATATTATTGAATAGAAAAAATGTCAACTACAATTTTCTGTTTGAAACCTCACTTTTTCAGTTTTTCAGTTCAACTTCACTTCCTCTTTTTTAAATTCAAAAAATGTATATGGATGAAAAGAGAATTGAATTATCCTTTCAACGATTGGACACTTGACCCCCTATCCTATTCAAAAATTTTAAGTTGATGTGCCCCCCGCGCCCTATATGTGAATCCATGTCTCCACTTTGTGCAAATGGCATGACTGCTTCCAAAATCTTAGAGATCAAGTTGTTTTCTCTACATTGTGGAATTATTCCATCAGTTTATTTGTTGCTCTCCGGTGAGTTCTCAAATCCCTCGCTATAATAATACAGATAATTTGACGTTCAAATCCTGTCATTTTCTCATAAAGGTAAATTTGTGGGTCATTTGATATTACACCATCTCAGAACCGAAATCATTGATATTCGGCTCATAATGGGACATGTGCGTGTTAGATCTATCCGCCATCTACTTATAATGAAGTGGAAGTGCGTTTCCCGCCTGCTTTTGACGACTTTCAAAACCCTCCAAACGAGCGCCTGGTACGATCTAACGTTGCAAGAAAAGGTTCAAAGAGGAGTATAATTTACTTTGGAAACTTCACTAATATTCATAAATTTTCCATCGAGGTTGATTGTGACAAATCGACGAAAGCTTTAATGCTTGGGATGGATATGTGATACAGGGTAGGACTTGATTTACTGAACTTTCATCAGATGACCTCGAAAAAATTCTATTTATTCCTCACGCATATATTATCGAACATGTTTTGAAAAGACTTAAAACGAAACACCATCATACATTTTGTCTACAGTTTGAAAAATATCATTCCATACGTTGCAGAAGAGATCCATCCCTTATGCTCACTTTGGAGCTCATTTACACAGTCACAATATTCATAGTGGATCAGCCTGAGCAAAGTTCATGTCACCAAGTTATTTTTAAAGTTGTCGTTGAAATCGTTGAAATTGTTTTTTCCGTTAACCAGATGTCTTCCATCTACGAACGGCATCCCTCAGAAGATGCGATTCTTAGCACTTTCTTGGGCAATCAGACAAAGATTCTGCAGTCGCTAGGCTAAATCCAAAATATTTTTTATTTTGAGCGGGGCCCAGCCGAGAAACAACATTTTGATATATTTTAGCTGTCTTCTATATTCCTTCCGTTGGGATATGTTGTTTAGAAAGTAACCAATTATCATCTGACAAAACGGAAGGAAATTTGGTTGGGGCCGAGGCCGGAAAAACATTTTTGAAAATTTTTCTCACGAAAATGACTTAGGTCAAAAATTAGCCGGTTTCCTATATTCTCACTTTTCAGTTCATTAGTTTCAGTTTGGCCCTTAGATAGCTGAAATCGAGGGGGAAGGAATGTTTAGCAGGGCCGGGTCACAGGGGGCAAAAGGGGGCACTCGAAAAACTCGCGGGACCGGCTATGTTCAAAAATTGGAAAAATTGGACTTTAAATAATGATTAAGCTCTAAAACTTTGAGTAGCACTTCTTTAGGGACCAAGAAAAGTAACCCCCCAAGGAAAGGAGTTTTCGTCCATGTGCACTTTAACACAGACGATTTTTTTTTCAGATCTTACGAAGTCAAGGAAATAGTCATAAAAAGGGCCATAATTGAAAGGGCTGGTAGGGGACAAAAAAAAATTTGTTTTTGAATTTAATGTCATCTGTATTATTGTAGTGTATTGACTTATTCAATATAATCTTCAATGATCTTACTGAAAACATTTTTTATTACTATTATTGCCATCACTCAGATCTCCAACCAATTTTTCGACCAAAATGTTGATTAGTAGAAATATTACAGTTTCGGAGAATTCGTGTAACGATTTTTTTGATACATTTTCGTCAGAAGAACGGAGAAATTGCTGTCAATATGCAACTTAATGGGAAGAAGAATTTTTTGTAGTAATATCATTCAATAAGACTCTGCAGACATGGTAAACTTGGAAAGCCCATACGTGGAAGCATGCTAATTATGACAAATGTGACAATGAAAATTCCGAGCCGACCCTGGATATGCATGATTACCAAATCATTTAGGGTGTTCGCTGAGCTAAGACAAATGATATTATAGATGCATTAGGTGGTAGTGCGGCTGCAATTCTGACCGGATAAGTAAATAAATACGGAAAAAAAAACAAACCAAGATAAATGGTTCTGGCTAGCAGCTCGAAAAAAATGTCTGGAAAGCTTTACCGAACTGCCAATTCCACTTTTCGCCTCATTGTGCACGAGATACACGGGAGAGAATTCAATATGTGAAATTGTACATAAAAAAGTCATCTGCGAGAATAATGGTTTTGGGAGAATGAGAAATAAATTTCTGTTTGACTAATAGAAAAATCTATCGCTGTTTGCGTCATGCCCTGAATACATTACGGGACTGGATTTACACATCAAGGTAACGGGGCGAAACGGATGTGATGAAGTTTGTCGTGCGTTCCGGAAAACAACAGCGACAACAGGATGACTCCAGAACGCTAAGGAATATTCAAAGTAGGAGAGGAATGGGGCGATTTCTGGATGATTTTAGTATAAAAACTCGACTGTGGTGTACGTAAATGAAGGATACGCTCCTTCAATAAACCTAAAAAAACGTATTAGAGAAATGCTTTCATTCAAATGCGCTGAAAAAAAGTAAATGAAACCCATCATTATGTCACATTATAAAATTTAAATTGATATAAAAGCTGGTCGCGAAAAGTAAGTGTTTCTTATAAATTAAATTTTAAATTTTCTTTTATCAAGATCTGATCTCGCGACAAGCTTTCATATCATTTAAAATTTTATAATGTGACAAAATGAGGGGTTTGATTTACTTTAAAGTTTATTTTCTTTTTTCAAGCGCATTTAAATAAAAGCTTTTCTCTAATTTTTTTTTTTATTTAACTTTGTGCTTTTTAGGATCAGAATTTGTTAACACATTCGTGGACAGTAGTCAAAAAATCACCACCATTTTTTTTACAGAATCGAGTTTATTTTTGTCCAAATGTGACGAATTGAATGGAATAAAAATTTTTGTTTCATGCTTTTTGACAAAAAACAGATAACGGCTATAGTTTTGCAACATTTCAAAAAAGAAGGAAGAGTACAAGCCCACCCACAGACGTTTCCAGTGAATCGATTTTCTCAATATTTTCTCAGAGATTTGCGAAAAACCAAAAAAGTTGTAATTTTTTCATTATTTCTTGTTTAAAAAATTCCACAAAGCAATTTTGCTGGGGCGAATGCTGGGGTTTTCATTTGCGAACTATCTTATAAAAAGTAGTATAGGCCATTTGCGTCATTTATTTTTTGTGAAAATAGCTTTTTATTTTCATCCACAGCTTGGCTTAGATGCATGAACTTGGTTGGCGATTTAGCGCAAATGATTCAGTTTCCGAAACGTACAACCAATTCAGTTTTACCCAGACTATTTTCTGAAAGAATGAGGACAACGCTTAAGAGAACGTTTTTTCCATTATAAACCCAACTTACGTAACAAAGAACCGATTTTTATCCTTCCGATTCGGTGGCGATACTATTCAAGCTATTCAGTTCTGCGTTCTAATCGTATTACTAACACTTCGTTCACATTAATTAGTGGTGTGTTTCGTCAAAGGTATCGATCATTTGTTGATTAACCAAGTGCAAAATTGAAAGTCACCGACACCTGGAATCAGTTGAGCCCTCATGTTTGTACTAATTATCTATACTACACTTTCCTTAATTATTTGACGGCAGTTTGCCACATGCCTTCGGAAAGTTTCATCTACCAGTCTTCTGGCAGTGACTGGGTTCTTCTTCAGTATTTATCTATGGATTATTCAAAGAATCGAAAACAACTGAGTTTGAAGTCATGTCCTAGGGCATAATATACCCTATTACTCATGTAAAAATTTGTTATTATTCGTCCTCTGCAGCCATATGAATGCCCAATTACGATTCGATGGATCTGCTTACTTTCTGAAAAAATCAGATAGATGATGAATTGTGTCATGTGTATCCGTCAGATATGATTCAATGGGCGTCAAGATATTGGACAGAGAAGTAGTTGTTTTTTGTATTCAAGGTCAATTTTGGTATATATCCAACAACATCCCAGAGAGCTCTCCGACTATAGCATCTTCTTCTTCCGAAGTCAAATATTTTCAATAGAGAAAATATTTGATCATATGGCGGAGGACCATTAAAACTGTTAATGAAAAATGGATTATATAATCCAGTCTTCCGCTTTGACCTATAAAAAAATATATATTTCTGTCTCCAACAGAAAACAACTACTTCTCCCTACCACCATTGTATTATAACTGTTATATTCTTGCCAAAGTTTTCTACAAGTACCACTTTGCAATGCTATTCAAATATTATGGCCTAAATTATGTTTCGATTTCAATGGGGAAACACCTAAACATACCTGTTACATGGTTCTTGCCATTTATCAGCAAAGGCTAGTTCACAAGTTCACCCAATCAGATTGAAAAGTAATTTCAGCTTTTTTGATGAAAATTCCTCAGAAAAAAATTGTATCGAAATGTATCGAAAAAATAAATTGTAGTTTCCAAAAAACTGAAAACATACGCTTTAATATTAATATGGACTCCAAAGTACAAAATAATATTTGAAAACCAACTCTAATTTTAAAAGAGCTTGAATGCTGTGATTATGAAAATGTAAGTGAAAAGCACTAATGTTCACAATACATCCAAATGATCATACTATTCAACATAGTTCATCTGAGAAATTCCATAAAGAAAGACCATTGAACAAATGACCGCGTAAAACACTGGCCTATAACAATACCTAACCTCACATATTACTCTTTTTGAACTGATGATTCTTTTTCAATCCCAAAGAGTACATTTCTGCTTGCTGAGTTAGAACAATAGTATATTGTGCAACAAGTGGAGAAAGTAACTTTTCCCACATGTTAGACACTATACTTTTTCTACGACTGCACAAATTTAAAGAATACAAGTACTCAATATTTATTTTTATCGTTAGAAAAACTAAAATAGCAAAGTATCCTACCTCTTAACAGTTGAATAATTTATTTTAAATTGACTTAATAAAACTATCAATTAAAATGAAAAAAAAAATAGCCTGTCCCGGGTGTAGAACCCGGACTGCCTGTGTGAGAAAAGCGAAAGAAATTCTGAAAATAGTTTACTTCTTTATCAAAACTACCATAAGAATTTAAAAAACTTCTATAGTAATCTGACAGTTCTTGACAGCTGTGACGTGATCGGCTGAGTTTCTGATACCTACTACCATTTTCTGAAACCGAAATAGTAGGAATTAGGTAAATCATCATAATATATGGCCAGGTAGCCGACTGGTCAGAAGCAGTTGATCCATGAAGTATACCATAACCGATAGTTCAAGTTCATTATGTCACATATGGCTTTGTTATGTTGTTTTGGACTTTTTTGTCCTTTGAATGAATTTTGTCACTTTGTGACCAAGTCTTCAATCCCCTTGCTACATTTCTTCTCGAATT
This sequence comes from Chrysolina haemoptera, assembly GCA_958298965.1. Classification (NCBI taxonomy): domain Eukaryota; kingdom Metazoa; phylum Arthropoda; class Insecta; order Coleoptera; family Chrysomelidae; genus Chrysolina; species Chrysolina haemoptera. Next base: position 8,363,251 of record OY282596.1, on the reverse strand, counting down.
CTCTTCGAAGGAAATCATACTAAATAAGTTTCGAGCACACGGTTTTGACTCGGATGCACACTATAAAATCCATTTATACAATCATATCTGCGTGCCTAACTTAATTCTCTTCATCTCCAACCCTGATGCTTAATTCCTATTCCAACTTTCGATCCGCGGACATAAAAACGGAATGGAATCAAGTAGGACCGAACAGTTAAGAATGAAATTCAGACATAAAAATGACGATCGGATATCGCACATAAAATGCAGTGATTTGGTGGAAACATAAACGTCAGTATGCATATTCTGCTCACAGGCTTTGAACGTCTTAAATAGCCCCAAAAATTGGATTTGCCGTTCAATAACCATAAAAATATATAGCATTTCCAAACTTCGTGTTTAATAGCTGTGGGGTTATGTTTATAAAATAATGCAGTAAAATGAACATTTTAAAGTCTAATACATAGGGCATTATAAGAAGATATAAACCTCGAAAGTTGTAAAAGTGCCAGTCCCGCTAGAATCGTAACCTTTCTCTCCGTCCCCGTCAATTGACCCAAGCACCCTAACTTCCTCACCCAAATTCGTAAAACAAGGTCTGCTGAACGCTTCATTCCTTCATTCATTATCTGAGGAGTTCTTTCATCCGGTTAACAATCGAAACATCGGATGAATTCCGGGCGTTTCTTCATGCTCAATAAAATTCTCGAAATGGAATTAAAAATAAAGTAAAGCAAATTGGAACTAGCATTGCACAACGAACAATTGGACTGAAAACTAACATTCAGGACGAGATATAACGACTATCCGAATGAATAGCTTTGGATTTGATGCTGAATTCGATATTTCTTTTTATCCATTTTCCTCGCGATGGAAAATTAGTCATGGGTCACTTCTTGACTAAGACTATCCCGATAGGCCAGTAGAGATAGACATGAAAAATCGAAAATTCAACAATAATTCCAAAAGTTTTCAAACTTTGGTCAAGTGAATGGGACATCGGGAAAGCAATAGATCTTAATTTGCAACCTCTTCCGAAGTACGCAACATTGTCAAAATGGCAGTTAACTTGAATTTTGCTGTATACTCGTTGAGAAAATTCCAAAAGTTCTGCAAACTTGGAGTAGTATAGAATATATTATTTCATATCAAGAATGAAGTTTGCAACCAATTCAAGTGAACGGAACATTTATTTTATGGGCCTATAATGTTTTTCTTTGATATACCATGAGAGAAAATTCCAAAAGTTCTGCAAACTTGACAGATACATCGAAAAAATATTCCGAACAGTTGTGTAGATTTGCGACCTTTTAAGTAGACCGGGACTTATATTTTTTTAATTCGTGGTAATTTTTTTGATTAAGGTGGTCTCGAAATAATTGCAAAAGTTTTGAAACTTTGTTGCATATACATCTATTCTGATGCATTCACAAATTTTCAACCTTGTACACGATCCGAAACTTTATGCAATTTTCAAAAATCTAATTTATTTGAAAAGAAGATTTTTGCAAATTGCATGAAGTTCCGGATAAAACTCAGTATATTCATCACTACACCAAATGTTCCAAACGGTGCATGGGGTATCATCTGATACTCTACCAATAAATGCTGGTTTTCCGCAGGTATCCATTCTAGCACTAACACTGTTCCTTCTTCACATTAATGATTTGTTGGGAGCTACCTCATGTCCAGTGAACAGCTTTGCTGATGATAGTACCCATATACCGCTTTCTCTTCCAAGTGAATGCAGAAATGAACGGGGAAGAATCGTGAATGAAATAATACGGACTTTGCCAACATTCTAGAATGGGGATCCAACAATTTGATGGAACTCAATGCGAATGAAAACCAAGCATGTCTTTTCTCCAGAAGGGCCAATCTCACAGTAGCCAGCGTAACTATATCAGGAGAATCTTTACCAATGAAATCTTCCAATTCAAAGCTCGGTGTTACCATCAGCAGTACCCTCCCATGGAAGAACCATGTGAGGTCCATTGCCAAGAGTGCCTCTCAAAAACTTGGATTTCTGTTTCGTGCCGAGAAGTATTTTACTTCTCGTCAACTGATTATGATTTATAGAACACAGATTTTACCTATTTTGGAATACTGTTCCCATATATGGAGTGCAGCACCCAAAAACACACTGAAACTTTTAGATTCGGTCCAAAAGAGAGTCATTCGTCTCGTCGGTACTGACAAGATCCCTTACTTCTCTGGAAGATCGCAGAAAGGTTGGCGATCTGTCTCTGTTTTATAGATATTTTCATGGATGGTCTTCCAAAATATCATCAATCGCTCCACCGTTAGCGACCTCATCGAGATTGAACTCAGTTCTCACATCCATATGCCGTCCCTTTGGAGACATGTCGCACATCTGCTTCCCAGGGCTTGTTTTTCCATAGAAGGGCAAAGCTTTGGCACTCACTGCCTCGGGTGGTGTTCTCTGAGGCATACAGGCTTCAGAAATTTAATTCCTACCTACTTTCCCTCGGCTCTCACGATGTTCTTTGAACAATACAGGATTTTCCTTTTCGTGGGAACCAAAACTTACAAAAAAAAACAATAATTTTCACTAATATTTTCTTAATTTAAAGAGTTGGCATCTATTTTCGAAATTACTGTAATCAGATATTTGGGTTTGCCCCGTCTTAATATGAGCGCTTGTTTTGAGAGATGCTGTATATTTCTATGTGAGATTTCATGTATGAATTATCACTATGTGTACGGTCCATACAACATCTTAAATTTTGGCTTATATGTGGCTCAATTACATTTGCATGATGAACAAACAATCCGGGCACTCATTGATTGGAGCTTAAGTCGTGTGCAGCAGTTAATTTCGTTCCTCAATTAGTGAGGATGATGGAAAGATTATGAGAAAGAGTTAATTGGAAATTGTTCCGCTGCGTTCATATGCAAGAATCTGTGTTGATGCAGAAAAACTCCCGAGATTCAACCTCTCATAATAATTGGCCGTCGTTACTGAAGCCAGAATTCATACTGATGTGAATTCATTCAGCGTACGCCGAAATCCATTATAAAGGGTGGTTAGATCATGAGCTTTATTAGACTACCCCTAACTCCCACTCGACAGGATGGCTGGTTTCACAATCAGAAGTTACCTTGTTCGTTAATCAACTTCAATCTATCAGGGTTACTCCATTAATACTTTCTGTTTTATGGAACATTTCGGGGCATTATCAAATTAATCCATTTTTGATCATTAGTTATTTGGGTGAAAGGTGAACACGGCCAATTCTGAGCTACGCGTCAACTGAATATAAAAATGGGCCGCAGAAAGGGACAATTATAAACGACAGGGCGGGGTCCCTTTTACAGACCCTTGAAAGTCAACGGGCAACTCGTATGAGCTAGGGATGACGAGGGCCTTATACTTTAACGTGCAATCTCAAGCAGGATGAGAGTCTTCTGCATTCGTCCGCCGTGTTAGGGAAAACCGGTATAATTTTCAGATATGGGACAAGTATGTCCATCATTCCACCAAGGACCTCTATGATCAGAACCTACATTTCAATAGAATGGTTCAAGTAAAGGTACGTTTCGCTTGGAGCGACCATATTGCAGCCATTGATAGCAAAGCGGTAATCGCGGACTGATAACCAACTAGCGGTGATCGCCAATTGGAGCCCAATAAAAACCTGTGTCAGCGATTGGGTTAATAGAACTAATACATTGCTGTTGATATACCTCTTGCTGGAATAAATTGACGATTATGGGAAATTGTGGAGAGGTCGGTATTTCCGGTTTTATCGAATTTATTCGTTTCATTACATTATTATTTACAAGGTAACAAATGCACCACCTTTCAATAATCGCTCACGACTACGATTAAATCTGCTCTCGGATCAGACGCCCGCGATGATCGCTAGCGACGCTAGCGATGATTGGCCGAAGGAAAACGAAACAATTACAAAACTGAAAATGCAGTGCTCTGCAATCGCCGAGCCACTGTCGTTCTGCGATCATCGCAATAGTCGTTCCAAGCAAAACGTACATTTTAAAACAAAATTCGACGTGTCCGAGGATATTTCGGAAATTCATGTCCTTTTCCAGATAATGAATTTATTCCCCAATTTAGGTACACACTGTATAATAATGGAACCAGCAATATTGAAAATACAGTATCAATGCGTATGAAATATGCGGCTTTGTTCCTTTATTTGAGTGAGAGGTGGCCGGTCGACTGTCTCATATTGACCAACCCCTGAAAAAGATGATAAATGTTAAACGATGAATAAACTCTGCGCTTCAGCTTGATGGATGATGGATTTTGTGTAACTGGTATCCTTCTGGTTGACGGATCACTATTAACAAACTTCTAATGGCCGATGACAATATTTACATACAGATATAAATGATAGGGTGCATTTTAATTGTCCTTCCTCACTTCGCATATAACTCGATGGGTGCAATTGTTCAATGTCAATTTGAAGCACTTTTTTTTTCATTGAGTTTTTTACCTATGAATTTGTGCACCTGAACTACTCTTATTTGGAACAAGAGAACAGAGGAGTGGGGGATAATCATCATAATAAAATAATGAATAAGCAGTAAGGCCAAGTAACATCTAAGGTAACACACGAAGTAGAAGCCCCCACAACCTACTCCCTTGGATTGGGGGTCAAAATCAAGACGGTGGGAACATAAACGAGAATTTGTCAATCAATGAAACCACAACGAACAAGGATTCTTTGAGAGGACTAAGGAACTGCAGGACAACCTCCTGCGTTGCTACGAGAGTATTAAGCCCGCCCGAATGGGAAGCATGGCGAGAATGGATGTCTCATGGTACGACAAAAAAAAAGGAAAAAATAATTTAAAAAATACTTAGATCATACTGTAGTTTCCCTTCAAAAACTTCAAAAGGATTATTCACCTTCGGGGTTTAGAGTATGTCAGAGCTCCTATCTCAAACGGAGAGGAGGCATGAGCGAAACGGAGAGGAGGCATGAGCGAAGCCCAAAACACTTCCTTGTGGAATTCCACACTCCACAACTCGTTTTTCACTGATGAAAGTATCAATCTTAACATACTGTTCATGTTCGCTTAGGCAAATTTTCATGAGATTGAACTTATTTTCTCTGAAACTTAGGGCATGCAAGGCCTCCAACAGCTGTGGTTAAGTGGTTAAGTGGTTAACAGTATTGAAGACCTAAGCAAGATCCAAAAATACACAGACCGGATACGCCTTCTTCAGAGCCAAATTGGTTTTTTAAAGTTATTTTATTTTTTTTTGATTTATGGAACTATTCCTTTCTCAATTAGTTTTCCAATAATTTTGCATTACTTGTTATTAATGTAATTCGCCTTTAATTGGAGATTTAACTTTTATAGCCTTTTTATGGACTGGCTTAATTGAACATTTTCAATTTCATTTTCTTCAAGAGAAAAGCAATTGTATGTTTAATTTGGTCTGACCTAATTCCATCAATACCAGGTGCTTTTTTTCATTTTCAGCGATGTTATTGTTTCAGTTATTTTTTTTCCGTTGTAAGAGTAAGAAAAATTGGTTGTGATAAGAAATTTCTTTTGATATGAGAAATGAGAGTTTGCTGAATATTCTTTGCATGGTTCCGCCCAACTAGTGAAAAAGAAACAACCTTCTTCATCACACTTATTTTCTTGCCTCTGTTGATTTTCTAGAAACATTTTCTGTAGATGAGCAAAAAATGTGTTGAAATATGGGAGATGATATGAGTGCATTCATTGTTGATGGTACGAATTGTACCGTTACTAATAGTCGTAGTTACGAAGTGTCACCGTTACGAAGTGTCGCCCTTGCGAAGTGTCGCCCTTGCGAAGGGTCGCCCTTACGAATTGTCGCCCTTGCGAAGTGTCGCCGTTACGAATTGTCCCTGTTACGAATTGTCGCCGAAACGAATTATCCGTTACCATTGGTGGCGTTACGAATTGTCGCGTTACGATATGTCATAAAACTGTTTACTTCCTCTCCATATCTAAAATGATTTGTTTCTTGAAAAATTGTTATCACTGCGGTTTGAAACTTATTCTGCGTAAATAAGTTTTGAAATTGAAATACTGTACACATCTAGATATATGAATAAATAAATGGATGAGTTTTTATTTATATTTGAAACGTTAATAATCATTAATTTACTTGAATCCAGTAAGTAAGTTCGAGAGAGAAGCTATCGCCAACCGTTTTGTCTAATAAATGTATTCATAAAAAGTAATACCTTCCTTAAAATACCTGCTGGAGATATCAAATAATAGGTATGTGCAGAGAGGGCAATCAGAGTGCACCCCATCATTAATAACTGTATGTAAATATTGTCATCGGCTATTAGAAGTTTGTTAACAATGATCCGTCAACTAGAAGGATACCAGTTATGCAACGATAATAATATATCAAGCTAATGCAGTGTTTATTCTTCTCTTCATTCATCACTTTTTTAGGGGTTTGGTTTAGGCAAACGTGAGAGACCGTTTACGTACTAAACACTGTTAGTTCAGTTGGCAGGTACTCTTAGAAACGAAAAATTCCCAAGTTAATGAAATTTTAGTGTGTTGTTTGCACACGTTTAGTGATATCAAATACGAGTTTTCGACCTCGAGGATGTGGAAAATTTTTAGTGGCCAAAAAATGGAAGATAATAAAATTTCCTGGCTTGTTCCTCTAATAAAAGGTAAAGCTTTAGAATTCACTGCTCCAGGGGGTGTTCCTTGATGTATACATTCTGCAAATTCAAGAAGAACACAAATTCCTAAGTGCTTACTTTCCCTCGGCCCTCAGGATGTTCTCTGAACATTACAGAGAATTGAAAAATGCTTGAACTTGTCAAGTGGACTTCCCCCAAAGTGAAAGCCAAAATTCTTGTCCATCAGTTCACGCTTTATTCTGGGATCAGAAAAGGATAATCGCACAAATTCAAAAATTTCATTCAGAATTAGGCGCATGAGAACGTCAAATAAGGTATATTGGGATAATTTCGGTATCGTCAGCAAAATGCGTACAAATATGAATGACCTTGAAACAGGCAAGTTGTGCCATCTATAGCAGATAAATATGTTATCTTATCTCAGAGGTGAAATTATTTACTTCGAATCATTTTATACGTTTCGCAATCAAGATACATGCAGTCTATCTATAGCCAGGTTCCACTGCATGACGCGCTGATTATCGCACATGAGGATGATTAATATATATTGTTTTCCAAATTTGCTAATTCCGTTAACTCAGCAAAACAGAGTTGAACAAAACTTTGATGCGCGATAAGTTATTGTCTGTTTCTGTCACCGTTCAAGTCGTAGTCTAAAAAAAATCTTTTTATAATTTCAATTCGCTGGTTTTGGCTTACACCCCATGAAAGTTGCGATTACTTTTGAAAAATTCATTTTGTAAAATTTGTTTATGAATCTCCTAGGTTTTTTAGAGAAAACCACTCAAAAGCGAACAAGGGAGATCCTGAACTACAGCTTACGTTCAAGTGGATTCCGAACCACTTTAGTTCCTTCCTCCTTCCTCCTTCCTCCTTCCTCCTTCCTCCTTCCTCCTTCCTCCTTCCTCCTTCCTCCTTCCTCCTTCCTCCTTCCTCCTTCCTCCTTCCTCCTTCCTCCTTCCTCCTTCCTCCTTCCTCCTTCCTCCTTCCTCCTTCCTCCTTCCTCCTTCCTCCTTCCTCCTTCCTCCTTCCGCCTTCCTCCTTCCTCCTTCCTCCTTCCTCCTTCCTCCTTCCTCCTTCCTCCTTCCTCCTTCCTCCTTCCTCCTTCCTCCTTCCTCCTTCCTCCTTCCTCCTTCCTCCTTCCTCCTTCCTCCTTCCTCCTTCCTCCTTCCTCCTTCCTCCTTCCTCCTTCCTCCTTCCTCCTTCCTCCTTCCTCCTTCCTCCTTCCTCCTTCCTCCTTCCTCCTTCCTCCTTCCTCCTTCCTCCTTCCTCCTTCCTCCTTCCTCCTTCCTCCTTCCTCCTTCCTCCTTCCTCCTTCCTCCTTCCTCCTTCCTCCTTCCTCCTTCCTCCTTCCTCCTTCCTCCTTCCTCCTTCCTCCTTCCTCCTTCCTCCTTCCTCCTTCCTCCTTCCTCCTTCCTCCTTCCTCCTTCCTCCTTCCTCCTTCCTCCTTCCTCCTTCCTCCTTCCTCCTTCCTCCTTCCTCCTTCCTCCTTCCTCCTTCCTCCTTCCTCCTTCCTCCTTCCTCCTTCCTCCTTCCTCCTTCCTCCTTCCTCCTTCCTCCTTCCTCCTTCCTCCTTCCTCCTTCCTCCTTCCTCCTTCCTCCTTCCTCCTTCCTCCTTCCTCCTTCCTCCTTCCTCCTTCCTCCTTCCTCCTTCCTCCTTCCTCCTTCCTCCTTCCTCCTGCCTCCTGCCTCCTTCCTCCTTCCTCCTTCCTCCTTCCTCCTTCCTCCTTCCTCCTTCCTCCTTCCTCCTTCCTCCTTCCTCCTTCCTCCTTCCTCCTTCCTCCTTCCTCCTTCCTCCTTCCTCCTTCCTCCTTCCTCCTTCCTCCTTCCTCCTTCCTCCTTCCTCCTTCCTCCTTCCTCCTTCCTCCTTCCTCCTTCCTCCTTCCTCCTTCCTCCTTCCTCCTTCCTCCTTCCTCCTTCCTCCTTCCTCCTTCCTCCTTCCTCCTTCCTCCTTCCTCCTTCCTCCTTCCTCCTTCCTCCTTCCTCCTTCCTCCTTCCTCCTTCCTCCTTCACCACAAAGCCTGACTTCACGTTTGATACCCGATTAACAGTCGAATCCAAAACAGCACCTTCGATACATTCACTTGCGACTATCCTATTGACTGCGCCATATATGAGTTTTGGTTGTATGAGGCCATTTTTAAAATCTTACTTTTATTGAAAGATCGGAAAAAGACAAGAACAAAACTAAGACTTAATAATGAAAGAATCTCATAGTCAGCTGTTCACATGAAAATGGGCGATATAGTCCACTCAAAATAAATTGTTGATATTTCGAAAAACTTTTCAAAATTTCTTTCGAAATAAACATTTTTATCGAAAACACCAATAGACAATAAAAAAATAATGTAGCCCTCCTGAGGTTTCGCGGGTTCTTTCATTTGAATCCCCCCCCCCCGTGTTGAGTTTCGAATAATATCAGGAGAAATTATTTGTTTAATGGTTGTTGACGTAATGGGATACTGGAGCGAGTACAACAAAAAATAAAGTTATATATAGTCGGAAGTGCACTCTTTGAATAGAAACTTTTTGAGAGTCTCTCTGTCACTGTACCGACAAGAGGTTTCTGAAAGGCTAAGCGCCTTTTTGCTCATGCACGGCTAGCCGTAGAGCAGTGGCGCATCAAAGATTAATTTTCCTGGGTTCTGGGCTATTGTTTTATTCACATTATTTCATGGGATGGTTCGATGTTATATGAAAATGTCAGCGTATTAGATCAAAACTGTGGCAAAGATTATTATGATTAGTAAACTGTTACAGGCTGGAACAGACAATCTGTCATACCGCTTCCACTTTCGATACTACCAAGAAAAAGAGACATATTTCTGTAGTTGAATGCTAGGAAAGACGATGGCCTCGCCTTTCAAAATGCGATTCCAGGCACTATAAGCCCGATGTAACTAACAAATTGAAATTATTATAAAATTTAATTTGATACTTTTCTTGAAAATGTACACATAATTTGATAATTCACATGACTTGTGTAGTGGCTGACTTGTTGTTCATCTCAGAAAAAGCTCGCAGCAAAACATCGGGTTCATATATCAATCTCACTTTTCGCAATTGCCCCTACGAGCCCCGTTTTTTGAAATACCACAAGATTTTTTGTCAAAGGCGTTTGGCGGAGTCGACTGGACCCATTTCTGGCAGCGTATCTAACCGAATGTATTGATTTCCATTAGTGGCCTTGAGAAGAACCTAGTGAAATAGATGTTTGTTTTTATACTGAATTCTGAATACCTGGGGCGATACTGCAGCAAACGTAGAAAATATTCACGATCGCCAACCAACCCCGTAGAATATTCATTCCTTAACAAGTGATTGAATGAAATACATGCAAAATGCATAGGACAGCAAGTGTTGTAGAATATTTGTTCAATATCAAGAGAGAGAGTATTACCATTCTGTTATCAAATTTGATTTCAGAATTAGCAAATTCTATAACGGTTTTTCTAGATAAAAAATTCTTTTTAAACATAGGTATTCATTTTCTCTACACAATAAAAAAAGTCAGGAAAACCAGAAAACGTTTAACTTGGACCATTTTTTCCGTGCAGTGGACAACAGTATTAGTTGGAAATTTCTTTCGTCACGCTACTGGAATTATTGGATTTCAAAATCTCATTTGCAAAACGTACACGCACAAGTGGATGGTAATACATAGGTTAGATATAGTGGCCACTAGTGGCTACATAAGATGTTCAAAGCTACTGGGTTACAAGGTACTTCACAACCGTGAAGCACTTCTGCTGGACGCTAATGGCTAACTTTTGTTCGTAACAAACGATCCTGAAAACTAATGACAATGCCAGCATTACAATTCTCGATTTGCATATTAATTTATAAATAGAAACCATATCTGCAAACCATTATAGTACAGTTCGATTTATGACAAGGCGATGAGATACCATCAATAATGAATGGTATGAGTAGTTTGTCAGTAGAATGGATCTGCGTTCGATTATACAGTATGTTCAAAGTAATATTATTGAAAAATGGGAAATTTTTACGGGAGAAAGAAAAGAATTGCTAGAATGGGAGGTTAGTCAAGAAGGAGTTAATGACAGAAATAGAACTGCCTACCGTCAAGCGCCAAAGCAGCTCTTCCGGGCGAGGAGCAGGTACTCGAGGTGACACACCAACGAAAAATTTGAAGATTCACTTCTGTAACATCCGGGACTCAACAAGAACATCAATGATGTCCACCATAACTTACAGGCGGAACAACATGATATTCTGGCTCTAACAGAAACACGAGTCCTCCACCAACAAGGTCCACGTAGTTTGTCCTGGTTACGAACTCCATTTTCGGTTAAGATTCAAAGGTTGCGTTTATCTTTACTCTAAGACCAATAATGGCAACGCGAAGAGATTTTGGAGCCGAAAGACTTCTACATGATGTGGTTCAAGCTGGCTAATACCAATCACACCAATTCCTACTTACTTTCTTCCATCTCTCAACAATACAATACAGGATTTTCCTTTTCGTGGGAACTAGGACTTGAAAATTGAAATTGGAGTGCAGACCTGAATGAGTGGATATAGAGATGCAGAAATGCTACAAACTTCTCAACTCAGACGTCTCCACACGATGGGGGAAACGTCGAAAGTGGACAAAAAAGCAACCAGTTTTATGAGATCCTATTTTGACGGAGTACAACAATTATTGAACGCTAATCTTCCTACGAGAATAGGGTAACGCATTTATTCACCCACCTCCACTTGAAAAAGCGTAATTAAATCTACAGGAGAAGGCAATTTTGGCGATATCAGTTTGTAACCACATTTTGTTGCACCTGCCAAGCCAATTTTTATATGGCAATTTCACAGGGAGATGGATAGGAAGGCGAGGACCAGTAGAATGGCCTGCTAGATCTTCTGATCTATAACCATTAGACTTATTTTTATGTACATATTTTAAATCCAAAGTTTATATATCACACAACCCAATGCTCTTGATGATCTACGAAGAAGAAATTTAGATGAGTGTCGAACGGTGATTAAAAAAAATTATGAGAAGTGTGCGAAGAAAATTCGGAAATCGCTTATACATTTATGGAACTGAATGATTCACGTTTCGAACCCTACATGCGATGGTAACATTTCAGGTGATGAAAAATAAAAATATTATCTTGATAGCACATACTTTTCATTAAAACTTCAACAGCACTTTATCGATTCTCAATTCCATGACACCGATGTATTTGTGATGGAATTTCCTTCAAAATGATGTATCACAAGTATAGTAGTCCTACTGAATATTCTAAAGTAGGGTTGCTGGAGATGAAGTGATTGACAGCACAATGATGACGTGGAAGAGTTCCTCCTCGTAATAAAAATCGACGGGTCTGAGTGATCTTCAATTTTTTCTACGACTTCGGAGATAAGTAGGGAAACAAGTTTTATCTGGGACACACTGTATATACTGCTCATTTTTCACCGATTACATCCAATATACACCTTTCAAGGATTGAATAACCTGAAGAAGACGGCAGTGTTGCAAAATTGGAGTTTGAGAGGTTCAATGTTGCGAGTTCGAGAAACCCAGAATTCATAGCGCAAAATATTCGCAAGAAATCCTGAAAACTGCGCATGTTTTTCAGACTCTTGACTGCAATAAACAGGCTAACAAACTTACTGGAACAATTCTATATTTCAAGGTCAAATTCGCCCAATTTTGTTTAATTATAGTTTTTATTGCAAAATTTATACAGTTTATATTCTGATTATGACAACAACTGATATTATTAGTTTAGCGCAATATAACATTTCTTGTTCGTTCCAGTATTTCAGTTTTTTTATCTTTCTACTAGGAGGTATTTTCGCACTACATTGACTGTATTAGTTTTATCTCTTCTTTTTAGATTCATTCCAAATGGAGTGTGGAGAGTGCTTGGCAGGTAATGTTTGAAAATCATTAGGACTGCCAACAATGTCATCTACCCTTCATCATAAGCGATAATAATTAAAACCCAGATTTTGTGCGATACTTATAATGTGTTTCGAAGACAGTTATACGAGTAATTGTTTACTTATGCTGATGGACATTATTGAACGGAGGTCATACGGGTGGGTGTTTAGGTACAGGGTGTTTCAGATACGGAAAAATGCGGTTAATTATATTGACGGTATTTAGAAAATGTGGAAATTATGCGATTTCGTTTATTTCATTTAACAGGCCAATACGATATACCACTTTCAAAAAAAAAACAACAACACTACAGATGAAATTTCGGAAGTTGACATTATTTTTCGTAAATTTACTCCATGAGTTTTTAAATTCATCATTAGTTGAATAAGGAGTGCTAATCGATGGATCCATCGATGAATTTAAAAACTTGCCCAAACTAAACACCTCTTTTCGGAATCTTCAATTTTTTACAACTTTTGCAATTGTTTAGGTTCATCTGCACATTTATCTACAGAGCAAGAATTAATAGGCCAGTGAAGAAAAATCGAAAATTTAACAATAATTCCAAAAGTTTAAAAACTTTGGTCAAGTGAATTGTACATCCAGAAAGCAATAATTGTCAGTTTGCAACCTTTTCCAAAGTACACAACAGTCTCGAAATAATTGCAAAAATTTTGAAACTTTTTTGAAAATATTTATTCTGATGCATTCCCAAATTTGCAAACTTGTACATGATCCAGAACTTCATGCAATTTTGAAAAATCTAATTTAATTTTCAAATTGGATATTTGCAAATTGGTCAATGGGTCCAATATAGCTTGAATTATGGTTTTTCTGGTTCCTAGGCCATCGTTATTGTGCGATGTACTCGATGTTTCGCCAACACGTGTGGTTGGCATTTTCAAGAGAGATGTTTACAGTTACTCCGTTCACTGTTCACTGAATAGGTCCATCAGAAGTTTATGGTATATTTACTACGTCCAATGTCCATTTTGTTCCAATCAATTTATATCCAACTTTAGTACAAACTGGACTTCCATTGGATGTATAATTTTGTGGGAAACGGATATCCCTCTGGAAATGAAAAGACATCCAATGGATATTTGTTATGTCCATTCTGGGATGCTTTGGACGTCCATATTTGTGTCCTAGAGACCTCCGCGGTACCAAATCAATACATGTTTGGGACAGGGACGTTCCCAAGAATGTCCAATTGATATCCTTCGAGGACGTCTCTGGGAATAATCTATATCAGTGTGAGGTTGAAAAATATTTACTACCTCAGATGTCCTAAGGACGTTTGCAGTACCAAAACGGAAAATGTTCCCGATGGTCCAGATGTACTCCCGATTGATGTACTTTGCGGAGACGTCCAATGAATGTCTCAGGTGGATGTCCACTGAATATCCTTGAAGAACATACAATTCTGGTGAGGAGTCGAGACATTGGTACTTCCTACGAATGGCGGAACGAGCCCTGAGAAGTCAAAGACTTGAATTTTGTTACTAAAAATTTCTTTTCAGGGGCATGGTTCTCCTGGTGTTTTCTGAAGATTCCATTTTTTTTCGTCCAAAGCAGAACAAGAAGAAAAAAATTGTATTGAGCCACAAATATGTTCAATCTGGCATTCATTTTACCTATACAATGTACCAATTAACAGTCACTCAAAACACCAATATGTTTGTCTCATATAATTGAAATGCCCCATATAAATGCATAATTCAACATTTCATAAATCTTGAAATTGGTTGATGTGGAAACTACTAGGGTACCTATATCTGACACTTATTGAAACAAACAATGAGATATCACATCAAACAAACAAATCGTTATAACATCGTGTATGCATACATGTAAGCTAATGTGTATACAAGCTGGCATATCTGTACTGTTACGTCTAATCTCGACACACCTTGATAGAAGTTGCTTGAGAACTTTAGAACTTTTGAATGACATTAATTTCTGGTCGCTCATAACTGTTTTTCTAGGACCTTACCGTGACTGGTATGACATTTCAGTGGGTGATTTCAGGGGTGATGATGAGATTATTGATGAGACACCAAAACAATTTTTCAAATTTCAGCAGTCAAGAAATTCATGCAATGTTCAGAGAACATCGTTAGGCAAGTAGGTAGGAATTGGTGTTCTTTTTTAATTCCTACAGGCTGTATACCCCAGGGAACACCTCCCGAGGCAGAGTGTTCCAAAGCTTAGCCGTTCGTTGAAAAAACGAGCCCTGAAAAAGAGATGTTCGGCATGTCTCCAAAGTAACAACATATGGATGTGAGGACTGAGCTCGGCGGGCAAGTCTCGATGGGACAGTTAAAGGATAAATGGTAAATCAGAAAACCATTGTCCATGAAAATATCTATAAAACAGATACAGATCGCCAACATTTCTTCGGTGTTCTGTTCTGTTCTGAGGTTATCTTGAACGGTAGAGCGCGGGTCATCGATATCTGAAGGCAACCAACGCAGGGCAAGGTTGTGGTTTCGATGGGTGACTAACGGACGACCTGCTTTCGGGATCTATTCTCCTCGGATCATGCTAAGAATGGCAGTTTGAAAGGTGAGACCAGGGGGGGGGGTAAATGGGGTAATTACCCCGCCCCCAAGCCTATTCCAAAATACTCATACTGCCGTTCTAAGATCTGAGGATGAACGCAGTATGTTTCAAAATATCGTAATTTGAGTGTTTCAAATACTTTTATTCGCATTTCTTACACACCGAACTACTCTTTTGCTTATTTTTATTATTTCATATGTCTATTGTGTCTATTGGAAATATATTCATATTTTACTTTTCTCAGAGGAGAATATTTATATTGATTATCCCCCCATACCAGTACCCTCGATCCGGCACTGAATCATTAGCTCGCACAAAATTCGACTGCTGTATGATTACAATAAACAATTGCAACTGGGTCTTCTTGGAAGAACGTTGCACAATTATCTGTCAGATGTAATTCAATGTCCGTCGTGGTATTACCAGGGAAGTAGTTGTTTTCTAGCAGATGTTTGCCTCATATTTTCTACATGGTGGAAATATTTGGAGAGAAGGGTACTTCGACATTGTCGAGTTTACTATTTCATTTATTTGATACTCTCCGGCAAAAATTCTCGAACTCTGTTCACTTCCTGGTGTCTTTGCCACCGAGGATTGCTTGTTGCTTTCCCCACAGGTGGCGCTGTGACTGTCTTTTACTGTAAGTCGCTGCTTCATTTGTGAGGAATTATTAGTTATACAGTGGATTATGATTCATTGAGCTGGGGCAGGACGACTCTAATGTTGTCCGACCTACCCTGTCACTGACGAGCGGCAAGAATCACGAAACGCGTCTGCAGGTGGTCTTCCCCAGCTAAATGAAGGATAATCTGCTATATGATTACAATGAGCAATTGCAACTGGGTATTCTTGGAAGAACGTTGTAGAAATATCTGTCAGATGTAATTCAATGTCCGTTGTGGTATTAGCCAGGGAAGTAGTTGTTTTCTGTTAGATGTTTGCCTCATATTTTCTACATAGTGGAAATATTTGGAGTGAAGATTTTACTATTTCATTTAAGTAATTTTTTGTAGATAATCCACAAAAAATACACACGTAGTCTTATGGAAAAAAGCTTTGTTTGTCCCCCCATCGTATATTTTTGACAATTGTAAAATTACATCAATGACAGTGCTCTATTGGAAAAGGTAACGCAATGATTTACATTTCGTTACATACGTTTGAAATGTGTGAAGAAACCAAGAAATCGTGAATTGGTGATATCCCAACTAAGAAGTCGCTCTATACTCTATTTCAAGAATGACGTAGAGTATAGTAGAACAAACTTCAACTACTAGATTATTTCTTTTAGTTTATTGAACGATGAAATGATGGTCCATATCGTTCTTTTCAATTAATACAGTGAATTCAGGGTCAATTTGTTCCCATAACTTTATATTATTGTTTGGAAAATGTTTGATGTTATTAACGTGTTTTTATGAACATATACTTAGAGTGTTCATTGGCTTATAGTAATGGAAGTACATAGAGAGCAAAATATATAAAAAAATGGACATTTTAAGCGAAAATTCAGAATTGTGGGGTAATTTTGATGCCAGGTATGTTCTCCCAAAGTTAATTTTATGTATGCAATGAAAATCCAGCTGTTCCAACACACCGAGAGAAATATCTATTAGCTGTAATACAAAATTATATAACCGTTAAAAGATTTTTTGAATTGAATAGGCGCCAGCATAGTTCGCTTTTCAGTATGATCAAGGTCTTTTTTCAAAACAATTGTATTACTCACTTAATACGTATTTAAATATTGTTTTTTCCATACCATCTTTTAACTGCAATCGTGTTCTTTGTCAAAACTAAAAGGTAACCTTTAGAGACAAAAAGAACGTTTTGAAAAACGTGTTGAAAATGTTCACATTTTGCATTCATTCGAGAAAATTTAGTGGTTACAATATTTCAATTAGCAGCTATAAGATTTTTCTGGAAAAATACTTGTATAACTAGATTTTTCTGGGTGCAGTAATAAAAAATGTACCGAGTTCAACTGTCAAAAAATCATTTACAATTATCCCACTGCAAATTACCATCAGAACGCCAATGTTCGTGGTTGGGTTGGGTTTGGTTTCCTCCGAATCTTTCACACTCAGCATTGTTTTCGACGGTGAAATTGTGGAGACTCAGTGGATTTTAAACGGCACAGGTTTTCTGGTTATCAGTGACCTTGTCCTATTCTTTGAAACTTGCACTGACTTGTCAAGTCGCATTTGGGTGCACGTGCATTGTTTGCATAGACTGAAAAAGATGTTTCGGTCATAAAGCGTCATTACGGCTTTCGGATATCAGTGATATGGGTCAACTTGACCTTGGTAAAAAGTGCACCATCAAGGCAGATACTAATAACTGTGTAATAACCGAAAGTGTTTAGAAAATATTCGACACAGGGTGGACGATGGAATATGTGTGCCATAACTTCAATGCGAAGAAATAAAATAAGACATTCACAAACTAAAAACTAGTGTAAAATATTAAATTCTGGAAATTCTGGAAATAAGGGATTCTGGTAGGTTATCGGTAATTATCGAAAAAAAAAAATCGATTTTGTGGAACAAATTAGTTATGTTGCTTTACAAGGTTTCCTAGTGCAACATGATTGTTGGAGAAAAAAAACAATTTTGTGGTAATCATCGATAAAACGATTTCACTAATAAAAAATTCCTCGAAACAACTTTTTCCGTTCATATTGTCGTTTAATGTTGAATCGCCATTGTCTGTTGTTTTCCTTCATTCAAACTCATCCCCAGCCCACTACCCAAACCAATTTAGGGAAAACCTGAAATCGAAATCAAAATTTGTACAATTTTAGGTTATGTTACATCCTCAGATTGGTTCAATTGATTACATTATTTTTTAATTTTCATTGCATTTGAATAAAAGCTTGTCTCTATTTTTTTTTTATATTTTATTTCCAGCTTTTTAGTTACCTAGTACAAATCAATCAATATATTTCTGATAAAGAATGGTTATTACAAGTCCTGTTTCCTATGAGTTTTGAGCTGTCTAGCACTTGAATGAGGAGGCCATCTAAATATTGACTCCTGAAGACGTCATCTTCAATTTATGAATTTTAACAATGCATTCATGATCTTCCATCCCAAATACTCCCACATACCAATTTTGAAGAGAGTCAGACCATAATCACAAAACTCGTCCGCCATCTTGGAGCCGTCATATTGGATTCATGAATTTTTGGAACAAAATCATAATCTCCGACCTCGAAAACCCCCACATAGGTACCAATTCAGAATCGAATCGGATCATAATCACAAAACTCATCCGCCATAGTGGAGCCGCCATTTTTATTTTTCAGGGAAAGTTAAATAAAAGCTTGTAAAATAATAAAAACTATCCATAATTTGTTAAAATTACTAGTTTGACGTGAACTAACAGTGAATGCATGTCACTGTTTTGGTCAAAGTTCGGTGTTGTCATTATCAAGCGCACACCTATATTTCACATCAACATTGTTGCAGAACAAACAAATATTCTTTATCTACAAAATATTCAAATGACAAAATTTTCTATTCTTCCTACATAAGCACGCCTCTGTATGTAAATCTTCACCAGGCAGTCTTATTTCTTTTTCTGCGTTTCATACAAAATAAGAATACAAATGGACTACAAATATTTGACATGGATTTAACATCTGTTTAGAACTGACCTGAAAAGGTTCCCTCTTCTTTTCTCAGAAATTTTAAAAGTTTCTCGGAGGCATTATACGTTAGAACACCTGATACTTATCAGGGACTTGTAGACACTTTTATATTATGGGCAATGACTTCGTCAGTTTTATGCTTTTTTGATTTTATCAAAGGAAGATGGGTATTAAGTCTTTCACGAAGCTCAGTTTTACACGAAAGGATTTGAGAGGGTAATATGGGTGTTCGTTGAGTTAAATTTAATGGGGATATTACGTTTTTTGCACCTCAACAGCAGAGTGTTAAGTGTGCTATATTCGTTACATAATAATAGTAAATAAATTCAGAGAATGACAAAGTTAGTTTTCGCAATATCGTTTAGGAATGTTATTCTTTATGGAATATTGTATTTAGTAGTAATAAATAGGGAATTGTATGTATTAATGTTGGAAGAAAATCGAAAATTGACTTAAAATTTTTCTATACCAAGTAACAGAGAGGAAAATAAAAATGATTTCTAAATCACTAATGTTCGAGATGTAAATCTACTTTACTTTAAATCATTTTAAGAAGTACAAAATAGTACAAAATAATTATTGGGAGGAGAAGATTTGGGTAAAAAAAACATAGATACCTATGCAGTTATAGAATATGTGTCCCAAAAGTATCTCAGATATACTAAGAATTCTGTTGATGAAGTTAAACAGTTTTTCATTTTAAGAAAAGTTCAACACTCTCCTTCACAATAATACCTAATTTCTATCGAAAGAAAACATAAAATACTCGGTGCAAAAATTATGTGGGATGAAGAAGAAATTTCACCAATCTGTCTCACGACAATACTGACGTAATTTAATACAATTCAGTCGAATAAATATTTGCCGTTTCATAACAAAGCATCGGAACAGCTTTATGATTCATCTTCTGGTTTTATAGCGATTTTTCGTTGAGTCAGTTAGCTTTCTTCCACTATGTCTTTATCAACATGTGCTGATTTGAACAGAACGTCGAAGTTTAGTACCTATATCAATCGGAAAAGCACTCCTGACAAAAGAAAGATAAAGGACGAATTGCAGAATATATGTTCAATAAATATTACGATTCAAATAATGGGTGAAACAACTGATTTCTCAATTTCATTTCCGGAATAAATGGATGTGACAGTAGGCACTTTTTAGTCTTTGTATGAAACGAATATTTTCACAGAAATAATAAACGATTTTATTCATGCTTGTATGTTATATTTGTTATATTTTCACTTCTTTTGTCTCCATTTGACATTTTGATTAAAACTTTGTGTCACTTGTCACTTTTTGTGATTAAAGTTTGTTTATTTTTCAATCTAGAGGGCTATGGATATGATCAAATTGAAAAGTCAAATGCATTGAGTAACCTGTGACCTACAAAGACAAAATAAAATGATTTAGGTGTTTCGAAAAAAAAAAAAAAAAAAAAAACATGTCGATATCGTATCTTATCTCGCTTCTACAAAAGTGAAAAAATATTAATAACATAATTTATGCAAGGATATATGTTATTGGTTCTGTTATATCAATTGTGTTGGTAACACAGGTTTACCGATAAATTTCAAAATCATTTCGATCTCAACAGAAGATCTAACGTAATATTTTTGAGTTTGTTGTCCAAAGTTTGTTCGAGACCTAATAGTATGCGGTATCAAATTAATGGTAATTACATTTTTTTTCCTGACCCGATGAGCCACTATGTTGCCATTTGAAAAAAAAATGTATTAATAATTTGAAAATTAAATTTCATCCAAGCATTTTGACTTAAAACCGTAAGTTGTATTTTTTCCAAAACTTTACGAGTAAAATTAATAATTTGAAGATATCCATAGCCCTCTGGATTGAATTATGAATAAAACAAATTGGTTACAAAAATTAACAAGTGGTACATGGTTGTATTCGAAATGTCATATGGAGACAAAAGAACTGAAAATATACCAGGTATTTCATTTAAAAATCGAAAGTTTATATCTCTCCCAGTATAACCGGAAATTGTATGAAGCTGAGCCACTTTTCAAAAAATGCACTTTTATGTCTCATACAGATCCGTCAAATTTCATTTTCATATCTTCAAAAATACAAAAGTTATGGAGGCGAGCCACATTCTGTGGACACCCGGTAGAGGTTATCGCGATATTATTCAAAAGTAAATTTCAAAGATATAGGCGATTATTTGTGTATAGTCATCAGATAAATGAAGTGGACCTTTTCTCGTGTTATCAAATAAATGAAATGGAAGGCGCACAATTTCAACACCCCAATCAATGATATTGGTAATCATGAATTCACAAGTAGATACTAATGGCATTTATGAAAAAAATTGCTAATCAGTTATCGCTCATGGATTCAGAGAAAAGTTAAATGGCTCTTATCTTCCGTTTTTTTTATGAAAATCAACAGGATATGATGCATGGATATTGAAATATTTTTTATCAAACAATCAAATATGGATTTATCAAGCTCCCGTTATTTTTTTATCAACCTTGTTGAATTTTGGGAGTATCTTCGGTACAATTATGATGAATCTCATTAAAAATTGGCAAGTGTTGAAATAGGTTAGTAGTAATAGATAATTCATAATAATTATATTATATGTGTTTTGTGTGTGTTGCATGTTTTGTGTTTATTTTGTATGTGACTTGTGTTTGTTGCAAACTTGATTCGTGATGTGATATAATATATGTAATACTACTACAAGTTTGCAGAAATTTTGGAATGTCAACGAGTATACAGCAAAATTCAAGTTAATTGCAGTTTACAATATTGCGGACTTTGAAACAGATTGCAAAATTTTTTAGTTTGTTTTTAAACCTTTCCCGACCTTGTATTGAAGTTTGAAAACATTTGGAATTATTGTTAAATTTTCAATTTTTAATGTATCTCGACATACTGTCCTAAAAATACTAAAATGTATACTTATTAAGAGACAATTGACATTATTGGGAAAGTGAAAAATTCCTATTAAAGCTCAACACGCCTTATGGAAAAACAACCGCAACAAGAATTTGGTGCAAAAATGGTCAAGCTCGGCACAGAGATTAAAAGAATCACTTTTAAAATGTTTAAACTTGGCACTTGAATAATAATACCTCCCTCTGCTTGCAAGAAGTAGACTGATGTAACATTAAATGCGATATTAATTTAACATACTGCAGTTTGCAATTTCCACGCACTCAATTGTCCACGTAAGGTTAGTTCGTTCTGGTTATATCAGAGTAAATAATTACTCCTTCTTTTTTCCAGGGTAAAAAAACTCTAGTTGGTTACGACTTGACCTGCAACAACTTCATACCGAGTTTGTAATATAATTTAAAATGTATTAGGATTAAAAGATTTTTCTAACGTTCTAATGGTACACATTGAACACCTTATTGTGAAACAACATCGTGATATTAATTGTTTCGTTAAACATTTTTTCATGACACTAAGGTAAAACACGATTAAAATTTCCACAAAATGTATTGTCTTTGCGACATGTTTCGATACACCGTATCTTTTTCAAGCGAATGTACTACATAATGTACATGTACATGTACATGCGAAACATGTCGCAAAGACGATAAATTTTGTGGAAATTTTAATCGTGTTTTACTTTAGTGTCATAACTATGGATTTCCATCAAGTAAAGGCCACGTCAATCCAAAATTTTAAAAAAAATTGTCAACACTGGGTACTGAAGAATATCTGAACTTTCTATGCCAAAGATTTTTCAATCCGTTCTAAATTGTCATGACTACCTGTTTAGTAAAAAGTATATTTCACTAATTTTTCTTGTATTTGTCTATTCATTCTACTCATTAATTTTTTATTCTGAATCTGGCCAACATTCACTATAACTTCGTTGAATAAATCTAATCCAATCCATCTCTCATACGAATTTTGATATAAAAATTGTCTGAAATGGGTATCAACAAATTAAACTAATTACACAATTATTATAACCTCACGATTATATTGATAATGTACCAAATCGCATCCAATTGTTTTTCCTAAACATGTTGATGTTTATGAAATGAATCATGCAATTTCATTAAATTCTATCGGAGAACTTCAATCAGCAACGAGAGGAAGATAACAAGCCGACTACTGGGGCTTTAATTTATGAAATCAGGTAGGTACTGTGTGGCCTCCTAAGTGTACCTGCCTTTATATTTATAACAATTTCCACGTGTATACCTGATCTTCGAGAGGTGAGTCATCACGATGTTCAGACGAATGGCAGACACTGGCCAATGGATGACTCAACCATCCACCAGCTAGTGGTCAAGGCCAACGGCCTCAATTCTAACACTCATTTCTTTTTTGCCAATGCGCTTTTAAGGAAAATCGCATTGTTTAACATAATTCTGATTCACAAGGTGCATTTGTTATGACACAATCGTGTTGCGTTCTTCCTCTTAAGATGAGGTGATTTACCTATGTTGAATGAACTGAATCGTGGTGATAAGCCTAGGCGGTGATTTGACGTTTTATGCATGTAACTCACAGTTCAAATGGCACAACCAATTGAAATTTATACAAAAATATGTTTTGAGGTATATCCCAGGTATTAGGATAAAATTTATTCAATTAAATGTAATTTAATTCAAATTAATTCAAAAATACAAAAGCGTTTTAAATGGAAACTAATATCAAGATGAAAATCTTGATTGAAGTTCGGGACTTGAAGTAATGGAGCATTTGCAGTTTCAGTTGGAGGAAAACCCGTGAAAAAACCCACAACACCATCAGAATTCAGATTTTCAACTCTCTTGTAGAAAAAGACACATGCTCCCTGGGAGATGAGAGAATCCATCTTGAATGATACACCGGAGTCATCGAAAAGGTGCCAACAATTAGAATAAGGGTGTTTGCAATTTGCTGTATAGTGTCCATTGGACAACCCTTCGAAGCAGAAGCTGGTGCGAACAAGGGAGAAATGAATCATAGTTATGTCAAAGTAGTAGAATGAAGGTAGTTTGAAAGAATTAATATTATTTGTATCTGTGAAGAACAAAAAATAAAGTATTGAAAAGTTATTAAAGAAAAGGAGTATATTTTCAATGAACTCAATTTTTGATGATTCCTCAGTCTCTCTTTTTACGTTGACCCTCAAACTGGAAAATATATCATTCAAAGAGCGCCAGATTCAATAATTATTGGAAACTTATTAATTTATTATAATTCCCAGTATTTAATTGCATTCAGAAAACATTTTTCCTATTGAAATATACAGGGTGTTAATTAAGTATGTTGACAAACTTCGGGAGGAGATTCTTGAAAGTTTTCAGGACGAAAATGCATATAAACATATGTTCGAAACGGTTTGGTTTTCGAAATACAGGGTGATGAAAATACATTTTTTTCAAGATTTTTTGGAGTTATCTTCGACATTTTCGACAATAATCATTTCAAATTGGACAAGTATCGAAGGGTGATTCTTTCAAATTAGGCAAGTACAATCCATTCAATTAATAATAAAATAAATAAAATAATTCACATGGTCCTCCTTTTTCCAGAGTCAAGGCTTGTTCAACCCTTCTGTCACCAGTGGGAGATTGAGAGACATTAGAAAATAAAACGATGTCAATTATTATAAATTGGAAACAAATATTTTTTCAAAATTAGAAAAATCTACGATGAATAAAAATTATAAAATTAAAAATGATCTAGGTTATTCTGTGAGTAACAAACTCAAAAGCTTCCGCGGATACAAAATAGTTAATCTTGTACAGGAAGATATAATACCCACAGAAAAGTAGGACCCTGTGAATTATTTAAGAAATGAGTTATTCTGTATCGTGTGTACTGCTGAATTGTACTCGCCTAATTTTAACTGATTATTGTCGAAAATGTCGAGGTCTACTCCAAAAAATACGTAAAAAAATTATTTTTATCACCCTGTATCTCGAAAACCAAGCCGTTTGGGACATATGTTTTATGAACTTTTTGTCTTGAAAACTTTCAAAGAATCACCTCCCGAAGTTTGTCAACGTACTTAATCAACACTCTGTAGAATTATTAGTGATTATCGCTAGGTATTGTATGGGTTTGAATTAATTAAGGTTGACGCGTGTATAAATGAAATCAAACACCGCTCCTCAAGAATAAATTGACGCGAGATGCCAATTAAAGCTTATTAATCATATGGTTCATGATATTTCAGAAATCAAGCCTTCACTATAATTACAGTTCGAAAGTTATCAATTTCAGAATGACAAATGACTAAATTAGTCTAATACCCTTTTAATGAGTTATCTACCCCTTCGCCACCAAAAAAAACTTGTTAAAAATAAACGACTAACGTATTAATTTACTGGGCGGACTTCACGCAGGGAGTTAGTAGATGTAAGTATATACAGCGGGTGGAAGCAAACAGAACCAGTAGAGTGACAACAACAATAGTCGGGATTATTCCAATGATTTTTGGAAAGTTACAAACAATACCTAAGTTTTAAAGCTCCAATGTCATGAATAATTATAAATCCATATCTGTCATCAACAATTTTGCCACAGCCGTCTTAATCTCTCGAGCCGTGGTGAGAAAATTGGCAACACCGCATGGAAAGCAATTTGACGTCCTACTCATTAATTCTTCAATGTGAATTTCTCGGCTTATTCGAAAAACTAGGTAAAAAACATACGAAAATGAATTTTTAGAGAAAAGAACTACGATTGATGTGTTTATTTAATTTTTTTCATCACGAACTGGAATAGCAATATATTCAATTTCTCAAGTATGGGAAATCTGTCAAGTATTGTTTTTCCATGCCCTAAAATTCCCATTTCGGGAGATTTTTTTAAACTTTTTTCTGTCAAGTGCAAAAACCACATAGATGATCCCTGATTTTTTTTTCAGATTTTTCCTTTGAAATCTGATGGAAGTAATATGTTATTGGAAGGTACATTATACAGAATGTACCAAACTGAGGTAGTTGACATTTTCACCTAACTTTTCTACCAAATATGATATTATTGTTAAATTGTACATGTAAACAGGTATCTGAATACGATGCTCAGAGTTCGTGTAACTTGAATGACGCTTGAAAACTTGATACATGAACACAAAATTAGGCAAGTAAACATAAAAACTCGTCATGTACTCATCATATGTTTTGATCATCGAAATGTGTGTGTGCATCTATGTGTTATTTATAAATATCACCTTTTTTCATCTCATGAATTTATACTTCTTTCCTTCTATCTTCAATTTTATTACGGATCGAAAATGTTATATAATTGCCGTTTTTTTAAATCATCAAAGTATTCAGCTTATTCAAGTAGATATTCAGTGCAGTTCAGTTAGACAAATAAACGAAAAAAAAATCTAGTTTGATTAGAATTGACATGCAAGAAAATCTGAAATATTTTTTTACGCCTTGTACGGCATTGGAATGTTAGGGAACTCTTTGTCAAAGGAATGTATTGATCCTTATATTTGCGTGATTCAGTTAGGTATAAAACAAGATCAATAAATTCCTTGCAACACTCTCATTGACAAATCGATACATTCCAGGGAAATACGCTATGAAGAATTCATTATAAGGAACAAAAGAATTGAGTTCAGTTTGCCTGAGCAATGTTCAAGCTCTATATTCAGAAATTTCATAAAGCTCCTTTTAGGTTTTGACTGTTGATAATTAATAGACCAAGAGGCAAGAAGTATCTGATGGTCTCTCTACCGTATAAATGTCCTTTTAGTAGAGTATTTTAATTTACGATACAGAAAAAGTCAGTCATATCTTTTTTACTGCCTCTCCTCAGGCATTTCATTATACAGTCCTCAATTTTAATTTTCATTATGCCATCTCTACAGAACCTGAGAAAAAAATAATTAATTGGGTTAAAATTACAGAAATATTTAATACAGATCTGTTTTGTTAAAACTACTATTGCATACAACCAACGAAAGGTTAGATTCCTGTGAAGCAGAATTGGCAGTTTCTACATACACATTGTTTGTGGAAACACACATTTCTGAATGATTTTGGAATGAGTAGGATACGCTGGTTGAATGCTCAAGCTTATAGTCATTAGACGAAGAGTAAGCCCCATTCAATTGCATTCAAAATGTGCTTTTATAATATTTGCTAGAAAAAAATGTTATACAACTCGTGCTCTTCACTCATTTATTATTCGTTTCAAATAGGTAGAAGCTTATGAGAATACTTATCTGTTCACAAGAAATCCAAATGATCACACTATCTTTTATACATCTAAAAAATGCCATAAAAAAAGACCATTAGACACTTCTCTTTCTGACGATTGCGAGATCATCACCATATTATATGTAATGAATGCCTCATCGGATAGTATTCCGAAGAGGTCGTCCACTAGGGTTAACCTAAGCAGTGATAATAAGTCATCTTGAATATAATTCCTCTATGATGGCCTCTCCCAGTGTGGCCATTATCGACTTGTTTTTCAGTCCAGCCTCTATTCATCTGCACAGAGTGGGTGGAATTTCTCTTCTTGTCATGGCATTTACAATAGATGTCACTGAGACATCATTGACTGCTCCTCCGATGTCTAGGAAAGTAGCTATTGCAATCTTTTTATCATAGAGTGGCTTGGAAAAGAACCTTTTGAGATCAGAGTGCTGAGTATGTTGAATTTACTTGCTAGTAAGAGTATTGTCAAATCTCCAGTCAATACTGCTCTTGTGATTTCTGTGGCTAGCTCCTAGTGGCTAGTGTGGTCCAGCTGTGCCTCAGGGATCTATGGTTCACCCAAATCCATCGGAAACGATGCACAAGAAAGGTAAGACCCTATTCCTTCCTTGTTTCTGTTTGGGATCCATTCTCTTTCTTGAGGAGCTCCACTGTACTGGCTGTACTATCCTTGGCAAGTACTCTATGGAGACAAAATCTGGTATCTCTGGAACATGCTGGTGATTCGTCTACCTATTCAAGGAACTTTCTTTACGAGTTTCTCTTTGATTTTCAGATTTTTCATTGTAACCTGTATCCCAGTTTTGATTAATCTAGGCTTCATTGATTAGCCTTCTCACCTCGGCTCTCAATATCTCGAGGTACTGGTTCCACCATATTGATTCACCTCGGTATTTCTTTGTTTTTTTTTGGAACAGTTTTCGTGGCAGGCATTTATAATTGCCTCGAAGCTAAAGCTGAGATATGTTTATGGATTTTTAATGAAATATTTTTTCGTTAGTGATCAACAAATAAATTCCATTGCTTTGCAGGTGAATTCATTGCTGAACAAGTCGAGCTGTCTGAGCAGTTTCTGTCAGGCGATCTTTACTAGCTATTGCGTTTCAGTGGGCCAATCTGTACCCTGTAATCTATAAATTTCCAATGTACCGGTGTTACAGCTATGAATCAATATTGTAATACGAATGCTCTTCTATAGAAACAGAAAAATGACGCCCTTCACGATGATCAGATTATTATTCGAATGAAATATATACAGCGCAGATTAAGAAAAACGGAACGACAGACCCCTCAAGGGACTTTGGGTCCCTTGCTTTGCTACATAATCCGCTCAACCACAGTTTTTTAGCTTAATGTTATCCAAATTATATTACCTTTCATAATTTTCCTATTACCTTAATACTGATTGAGTCTGCCAAGTTGCAAGCTGTACTTAAAGCTCTATAGTAACTTCATGAGATTTGATTAAACCGTTCACCGTCTCATCCGAATTAAATTTCAGCACGGACTTGAATTGGCGTATCAGTCGGCGAGAGCTTATGGATATTCAATCAGCCGGCGGTCAGTATGACTGAATAAATTAATCATGTTGAGTACTTTTCATATAATTAAACTGATTAAAAATGTGGAATTGCAGGGATTCGAATCCGCGCCTAATTTCTAATCGATTGTGTTGCTGACTGGGCCACTAATTTCTTCTATTTGAAGAATTTCGATAGTATCTGGCGCGTTCAAATCTTCTGTTGAAATGTGGAAAATCTAAGCTGCTTGTTCAGAGGAGATTGCTAAAGACCAGTTTCTGCCGAACCAGAGTTCGTCAGATAATCTACATTTTGTAGTATTCGGTACGAATGTCTCCATTACCTGAAATTGTCTCAGTACGTTATACTGAAAAAAACGCACTCTTTCCGAATAAAAAAAACTGAGAAAAACCTTTTAAAACCATCCAAGTCGACTGAGTTGTAATTCTTCAGAAAATATTTTTTTTATGAGGAACTAGTACTTATATGATGGACTAGAATGGCAGAGATGGAAGGGTGATCAGAGTCCAAAATTGTATTCCGTATATGATTCAAGATTTCTGCTGCCCAAAAAGTGTGTAAGAAGACTGGACCTTGGTATCAAGAATACATCTGTGTTGCTCAACATCTCAAAAGCCCATCCAACACAAAATTATCTCAGGGACAGATAGTAGTGACTTTCATTATTAACGCAAAAACATCTATACGGTCAGTTCGATACATATATTTGATTCAAAATGTGACTCAATAAACCCACTTTCCATTTATAATTTAAAAACAAATGCACATCAATATCCTTTCAATGTTACAATGCGGAATTGAATACGCTCACTTTCCGACTCTCCAATATGTCACAATTACTTTTTATTTATAATTCTTAAATGAAGTCACGCCTACGATTTTTTACGTTATAATTGAGAGTAACAGCGTTGACCGTGGCTCACGGTCAGACTTAGAATTAACATTGTGTTGTGTGCTCAGTTGGGTACATCTTCGCCAATGTCCAGAGTGGATGTAGACTTATAGGGTGTAGTGATAATGAATGTTCTCAAAATAATAGATCAATTTTCTTAAATGGCGAATTCCATCAATAATGTCATTGATTGTTCCTCAATGCATGACTTATTGCAGTCTTTTCAGTTCTGTATTATTGACAGGTCTCAATAATAATGAACAGAAATGATGAAAACGGCAATAATTATAAC
Source organism: Chrysolina haemoptera (assembly GCA_958298965.1). Classification (NCBI taxonomy): domain Eukaryota; kingdom Metazoa; phylum Arthropoda; class Insecta; order Coleoptera; family Chrysomelidae; genus Chrysolina; species Chrysolina haemoptera. The sequence goes on along the minus strand of OY282596.1, from coordinate 8,333,616 downwards.
GATAATAGTATATTGTACAATGGGCATGAAATGACATACATTTCCCACGAGTAGGTATATGAAATTTTTGTAGTACGAGCGTACATTTGCTTCGAGAATATTACACTAATATTATTTTTTAAATATTGGACCAATATCGCCGAATCTTCATATTTTTTGTCTCGCCAATATTATTATTTGAATATTTTGCCAATATGGGTGTGCTACTTGGGATTCACCAAACTTGAATTAATTCCCTCATATATTTAACACAAGGATGGTACCGCCACTGTCTAAACCTTCACCTCTGGAAGTGAACAAAAACTACCAGACCTCGAGAGTGGGAAATAAACGAATGAGCTCTCAGTTGTCATATAGAATTTTTCCTGGCAGTTCCTCTCTTTGTTTTGTGTTTATGTAAAAGCAAAAACCATTGGAATCTCCAAAATTCCACGTAAGAAAAAGAAGTTAGAATAAGTGCCTATCAAATCCATCAGAAGTCATTTAGGATGAGTGGCTATATTTTTACCATCCTTGTGGTTATTTTTTACAAAGTTACAGCCTATTGCATTAGTCTCACACACGTCATAACAAATATTTGTACAAAAAAAGACATGGAATATGTTTGAAATATTTATCAGAAATCATATAACACATATAATTCACTCTATTCTATTCGATAATGTTAAGTCAGTTATCATCATTTGTTATTGGGACACTTTGGAATAAGATCTTCAAAAAAAGCAACAATAAAAAATATCGATGATCTGAACGTATTTTCCAAAAACACTAGACCATACACGATAGCGAAGGCCTCAGCTTGACCTGCCTCGTCTAGTTTGGTGCAAAATTTGAGCCATTGTGATGACTTCAGGTGTTGGATGCTTTTGTTGAATAAAGTTTGATTTGAGTGATACACATTCGAAGAAATCGCTAAATGGTTCATTAGGTGGTAAGTAGAGGCGGCAAAGAAATTTGGCTTGATTGGTATTGGTATTGATAGTTTAACCACATCACGTCAAAGTCCTTTGGCTCCAAATTAACCTTCGCGTTGACATGGACGGTTAGTGTCAGAATTGAGGCAAACACCAGCTTTGAATTTTAATCGAGAGTAAGATGTATAAGATAAGATTGCGTGAATCATATCAAATCAAAGTCTTTCGGCTCCAGATTGTCTTCACTTGGCCAAACATTTGAAATACTTCAAAATCAACTCAGTACTGATTGTAATCTCAATGAATAATGACAAGTTCTACACGTGCTTTTCTGTACGCAAACCTATACTTTTTCTATTCCAACTGAAATTGCTTTTCACATATTCATACCATAATAGGTGTGTACGTATTCGTGTCTCTCAATGAAAACACCAATTTGAGAGTAACCCCAGTTGGCATATCACTTCATTATTCAGCTTTCCCCGCCAAGTAATCATCATTGCAATGACATACAATTACGACAATGTACTCTGTAGACTATTTGGCTTGACTTTTTCACAAACTACATAAACCATTGTTTGCCGTAACACCCCCAATTGTAAAAAAGCTTTTAACAAGCCCATTACGGCCAACTGACGGCTCAATAATTGGTGGATACATTTTTATTCCTCATAATTAATAACCCTAGTTAACAAACGCTGCACTATTGTTCATTTATTGATTTTATGTAATTGGTGGATTGGACTTTTTGTTTCTGCTGTACTTTGATATTGTATCAACCACGGACAAAAGTTGTAGCCGTACATGACATGAGACTCGCATTGATAAACTCTTTCCTGATTGTAATAATAGGTTTTCAATAAATTCTCAGAGTGAAACGGGTCGTCACGTGAAGGGTTCGAAACACGATCATGCTTAATTAGAACTGGAAAAAGTCGAGAAATTCTGGGAACTCGTATTTTCTAGAGATTCTATAGGCACTGGAATCAGATATTAGAAGACCACCTTTATATAAACGGTTTTATTCAGCTTCCCCTGTAAGTTTTTTGGGTCCAATCTAGAAATTTTACCACCTTCCTGTTGACCGATTACTCTGTAATTTAGTACACATCTTCAGTTCTGATGACAATACAAAAATATGTATCCTCATTATTGTTGATTCAAAATGACCGCCACCACAAAATAGTGGATTAGGTACTTTTTTTTCAATCCCCTCAGGTATCAAATGAAAAAAGCGATTGACTAGTAGAATTTTTTCCCAATCCCGTCAATATGGATATCAAATAAAAGGACTTGACTATTAGAATACAGTACACCATGAAAAATTTCAAATCCATAATGGCCTCCACCAAAAAATGGCGAAAAACATATTTTTTTCAACCCTCTCAATATGGGTATCAAATTAAAGGAATTGATTTGTAGAATACAGTACAAAATGAAAAAATTCATACATTTGCTTCGAGAATATTACACTAATATTATTTTTTAAATATTGGACCAATATCGCCGAATCTTCATATTTTTTGTCTCGCAACATGAAAAAATTCCAAATCTCAGGTGGAGTTTAGACAGTCAATACATTAAAATTGAAATCCAGGTAGGTATCTAATCAAAATAATTGACAATGTCGACTCAGAATCGTGATTCAAGCATGAACCCAAAAAACTGACAGAGGAAAGAAACCTTATTATTATGAGGCACTAAATGAACTAAATGAAATGAGAAATATTGAGTAACTAAATAAAAAACTGAAAACTTGAAAACAAAATAAGTAAAATATAGTTTGAATTGAACGGTTTCATTGTGAAGAAATATAATAATGACACAGATAACGAAGGTACTAGGTACCAGCCATCACACTACTCTTCTCGCCAATCTAGGGCATTGATCTGACTAAAATAAAATCGTGGGGCGCGTCTGTTATCTACAGTCAACCCCTCATATCACGTCCCACAATTTTATTTAGTATGATCAATGCCCTAGATTGATGAGGAGAGTGGTATGATGACTGGTGTCTGGTACCTATCTGCTTACCTGCTTATTTTTCAGTTTTTGTATCCGTTAGTTCAAACCCCAGTAGGAGTACATAATTGGTATTTTTTTTAGATTTAAATTCTTATTTTTTATGAAAATCTGGTTGAGTGTTTAAGATAATTTGCCGCCTGGTGCTATGATTGAGGAATCTCTGTTGAGAGGTAATACAATATAAAGTTGGAATTTCTACTTAGATGTCGGAATCTCGAGATCCCGCGATGGAAATCGAGATTTAAAAAAAAAGAAAACACCGTGGCCCTTCTACGCCTCCGTTGACACCTTTTCTGTTCTCAACAAATGTTTAATAGTTACCCCAACTTGTGACACACCGTTTGCACTTTCGAAAGTTATCATTGAAGGTTTAAATACCTCAAGATAACATCATTCGACTATAATTAGATGGAACGATAAAGCGATGTCCTAACGGTTTGGATGAAATCGAAACAAAAATAATTTCGGTGAGCATTGACATTCTATGTATGATTCATAGTGAAAATGATTCACTATGTAAGCGGTGATAAATTTAAAGCAATTATAATACCTACAACAAAACAGTCATTGGAGGACAATATCGCATTGCTATTTATTATTCACACAAGAGGTATTAAATGGGTCAGTACCTACTGACAGTACCTAAAGCGATATTTTGCGTTAGGTTGTTGATGCGTACAGTGACACATCCGATATAACAGGCGGAAGGTGAAGTGATTTTTTAAAAATGCCTTGATCTGAAAGCATAAAGATTTTGTGATTTGGTTGGTTTTTTCCCTGTACCCTTCATTAGTATTTTGAAATAACCTGAGAAACTTCATGAATATTGCTGCTGTCGGGCCTTGGGATATGCCAACCACTTTGTGAATATATTGTTATGATATGATTTATTATGAGGTAATAGGTATTTTGTGAAATTTGGACTTCAATATCATATAAAAAAATGGAGAAAAACACGCAAAAATGCTTTACCTGAACTGGAACGTCTTTATCCTCACAAATTGCCACAATTAGAAACTAGCAAATTCAACAAGAGGGGTAGCAGGTGAGGTCCTAGCCAAATTCGACGTTTCGATAACTGAAGTCATCCCACATAGAAAAACCTATAAGAAATTGAAATTGTAAAATCAACAATGTCGAAGTACCCTCCTCTCCAAATATTTCCACCATGTGGAAAATATGAGGCAAATCTGACAGAAAACAACTACTTCCTTGGCTAATACCACAACGGACATTGAATTATATCTGACAGTATTGGTGCAACGTTCTTCCAAGAAGACTCAATTGCAAATGCGTATTGTAATTATACAGCAAATTATCCTTCATTTTGGCTGGGGAAGACCACCTGCAGACGCATTTGGCGGTTTTTGCCGCTCGTCGTGACAAGGTAGGTCGGACAACATTAGGGTCATCCTACCCCAGCCCAATGAATTATAACCGACTGTATAACTAATATTTCCTCACAAATGAAGCAGCGACTTAGAGTAAAAGTCAGTCGTAGCGCCACCCGTGGGGAAAAAACCAACAAGCATTCCTCAGTAATAAAATTCCGACTTCGAAGTCGGAAAATAAAAAAATTCCGGAATTTAATTATTGTCCACGCTTGACATTGAACCGCATCTGATCGATATTGTGAAAAGACTCTAACTAAAAGAAAATCTGAGGTAAACATTTGCATTTTCATTCAGATAGTTGATAGAATCACTCATTGAAAACGTTCATTTCATTGATGTAAAGACCGCACCCCTTACATTAGATCTCCATCAGGGAGATAAGAAGAATTGGGAAGCAGACTCTTCAGAAACAGTTTCACACAGCAAGGGTGGAAATGATGAAAATATTTCTTCTGTTTTACCGACGTTATCGCAGAAGAAATATTTAGATATTTCATCAGATTTGGTTCAATGTCCAACGTGGCTTTAGCCAGGGAAGTAGTTGTTTTTTGTTAGATATTACAGATAAATCACATTCTTCAATTTGAATGGAGAATGTTCCTCTTTTCAATATCAATACCTCCCAAAAGGTTATTTTGAACGAAGGAGAATAGCGACTAAAGTTTCCACAACTGATTTTATGAATAAGCTGTTCATATTTCCAAACAAAAATCAAAATGCAATGCCCATGACAGGTTTATCTTAAAAAACAATTTCCAACTTGTTATTGCAGAAGAACATTTCCATCATTTCCATTTTTTCCATTCTTGCTATGTGAAATTACTTCTAAAGAACCCAATCCTTCCGATTTCCCTGATTAGCTTGGAAGAGCAAAATAGATTCTCGTCCGACTCAAAAGTCGGAATTTAGTGAAAAATCTTTAAAAAAAAATGTATGGTCCTTCTACGCCTTCGTAGAATCCTACCAAGTTAGATCTTCATTCTAGAATTTTTGCTATAATTCATAATTATAGTTCCGGAGGCACTGTAGCTTCACAAGTCTCATTGAACTACATTATTATGTATAGTCTATTTATTATCAAACGGTAGTTCAATTTATTTCCTAACTGCGCGACTAGCAGCATATTATTAACCCTCATCAATTTACACCCGAGTCATGCTTCCAAATGATACGTGATATGGCCAGCCATTACTTGTCGTTTTATATTAAGCAATACTTTTGCGTCTCAGCTCAGAATACGCGTATGGCATTTGTCATACATCATCATTGTTTACTTTCAATTTGTTGACCTCTGACTAGAAAAGTGAAACATCTCGTGGATTTGGTGTGACATCATCGTACTCATTGCCCAGAGTTTCAGGCCAAGTGTTAAAGAGCCTTTAACACGGTGCTACTGAAGATGCAGTGACAGGAAAAACGGAACAATGAATCCGTGGCAGTTATTTATTCGGAGGGATTCTATGTTTACATTGGGAAGCTCGTGAGAAATATAGTGAGACGAATCGTCTTCACCATAACGGTGGAATGTTCTTCGAAAGTGATGTTTCACAATGTTGCGATTTTTGTGTTCTATTAATATACAGGTGAATAATTCACTTGGCAAATTCGTCCACATTATAATCACCGAAATGAGTAGGAGTGGTTAGAATTTCATAAATTGTTTTCTACTGAACACTTCTTTTCTTTCTCCCTTATATGGAATACCTTAATACATCTGTCTTCGTGGAAAATGATCCTGAATATCCAATCACTCGTCATGACGGATTCTCAGTAATGATAATCACCAGGTACAGAACGAAACAAAAAAAGAGTTATTGTTAATATTATTTTTAAATCACTAGCGGTCGTAGTTGTTAGGAAAATCAGAAAATTCCAAAGTTTGGAGTTTGAAAAATTACTGATAATACGTTGGGTTGGTTCAAAATACTATACGAATATTGCTATTCGGACTACCGAAATAATTTTTTTGTAAATGCTGAAAAATATATCGAAAACAAAAAACAATCGAGAGACAAGATGTGTGGGAAATATTTCTGCCTCCATTTTGGAAAATAGTACCAGTAGCCGAAGATTGGATTTTAAAAAAATATTTCAAATTACTACCGTTTGGTTATTAGTAAAAATACTGCCACGAATACTTATATTACCCCAATTCGAAACATCGTTATACACTTACAGGGTACAGGATAGTCCAAGTATTATGCCCAGCTACTAATTACCTTCGTTCTGAGAATCTTCCTTATATTGATTATTTTACCAGTCTTGGTTGAACTAAACATCATTGTTATTCTCAAAAATGTACCCATAAAGGTGGGTCCACATTGCTCCTGTTTGTTCTCGTGCTCACGCTCGTGCTCTCGCTCGTGTTTTCGCTCGTGCTCTCGCTCGTGTTTTCGCTCGTGCTCTCGCTCGTGCTCTCGCTCGTGCTCTCGCTCGTGCCCTCGCTCGTGTTTTCGCTCGTGCTCTCGCTCGTACTCTCGCTCGTATTTTCGCTCGTTGTCTCGCTCGTGCTCTCGCTCGTGCTCGTGAGCGCACTTATGCTCTTGCTTGTTGTGTCTGTACTATTCGTCAAGATCGTTCTATTCGAAAGCAAAACTTTCACATTGGAGTTCTGTGTTTGCGCTTTTGCGGTTCGGACAGGGATGACGAATTATTGTTAGCAGCGGCTGCCAGTACGTTATTAAACGAAGAGAACACGAAAAATTGACAAAAAGACACCGGTGTGAAAACAGAAACGGTCGTCGCGCCAGAAATGAATTGATAGTATATGCCCAAGGATGTCATAGGTTACTTCTTCGAAATCTTCCGAATTGGGTTGGAACTACCTACATTATCATCATGAGAAGGATGATGATGAATGGCAATTTACACCCAAACATATGATGATGGTAATTTTGATAAAAAATAAGATCATATTTCTCAGTGGCTGTGAGAGTTATATACATGATGAGATACAAGACCTTTTCATTAAATTTCTTTTTCACCCATATTCAGAGAAAACCTATCTACCCCATTTCATATTAAAAAAAAAAATTGTTCGTACTTTAGACAACCTGTATCAGAGATGGGCTATATTTTAGAATATATATTAATAGAAACTTTTCAACTAGAAATTTTATCTGATTTTTAGTCTCATTTCTAGCCTCGTTCAATATACTGAAGTTTGTTTCAAAAAATTTCGATTTTCCTTGTTTCGTTTCTGCTTAATTTTTCGTTAATTCTTATAAGTTTCTCGTCATCTTTGTTTAAAAATGTTCTGTGTCTTCTCTCTTCATATTTTCTATATATTTTTCCAAATCTATAAAGTATATATTCCAAAAAGTTATAGGTTATTAATCATACCACGAATTATATTTAGGACGACAATATATCGATTTGAAATAAAGAAAAATCGTGTCTCATCTATGTTACCTATAAATAAACAAAAACTAAGCAGGTTTATCACCGTGAAAATCAGCGACAAGCTATATTTTCACTGTAATTCCGATTCTATTGGATGAATTTCAAAACATAAATTCCACTGATTGGTTGTTAAGCAATGACATATATTGTCATGACAAAAAATTACCATGCCTTGAAATATCGGAAGCGCAGAAGTTAAATCTTATTTTAAAATAACCAGGACAAAGGACATACTTTGTAAGAACCTATTTCTAATAACTAATGATTTTCTATAACTTTTCCCATAAACTATATGGTTCTTTTAACTGTAAGTCTATCGGAGTTTATGGGCCCAATAAAAATGTTTAGTAGTTTGCGTTGACCCAATGATTTGGCAATCTAAAAGCCAAGTAGTGGATCTCGTGTTAAAGTGAACCAGCAACCCCAGCGAGGTGAGTCATTATTTTGGAATGTCCGGTCGACCGGGTCGACCGATATTCTCAAACTAATTGCCTATTCTCAAGCTACACGGGTTGTGAAAAAAACGGATGGGTTGCTACAAATAATATGGTGCACAACAAAACGAACAAAAGACTTGTTGATTGAATTTGCATAATTTTTGTTTTGGTTCAGACAGCTTGGAGATCGAGCTGTGATGTGAAGGACAGGAGAATAGTTGTTATAATAATAATGAAGTGAAATTGTGATGTCAGTGTGTGGTACGTATTGATGAACTAAGATCGTGACAGACGAGAAGATCGTGGGGAAATTTGTATCAGTTTGAATTTTCTAATCGGAATTTACCTACCTATTTGTTTAAAAAATATATTGCTCTGTTATACCTTGCATACATACTATTGAACTTTCTTTGGATGACTGTTTTAGTTTAATACAAATTTCCAGTCACATCTTCACAAGATGCTTGTCTGAAGTAGGTATACCGGGTGTTCGCGGAAAGCGGCTCGCTCCTATAACTTTTTTCTTTTTGCAGATTGTGGAACGAAATTCGGAGTATCTGTGTACGTCCTGAAATTGCAGTTTTTGACAAACGAGATTATTCTGAAGGAAAATAAGTGAATCAATGTTCCAAAATGGACTAGTTATTCGAAAGTTAGATCAACGTTATTAATAAATATCGACATCAACAAATATGTCAAATTCATTTCATATCTGCAATAAAAATCTGAATGGTTGTCTTTTCTGACAGTTGTAATAAAAACATGTACCTATGAAAATCGTGAGTTACGTGTTTTTTTTTACTCGTAGATATTGTCGTACTCGGCCTACGGCGTCATGCTTCAGTATTTTCTACTCGTGAAAAAGTATTAATTAATTCACTTGATACATAAAAAACTATTATGCAAAGATAAATATTTTGGATCGATGGTTTTGTTGTATCAGTTGTGTTGGTCACAGGTTACTCGATGCATTGGAACTTGCTTTATCTCAACAGGAAAGATCTAACGTAATATTTTTAGGTTTGTTGACGAAAGTTTGTATGAGATTTAAATGAAAGTGTGCGATGAAAAATAATCATAATAAAATGGTCATTTTTGCTGACCCTAGCAAAAGCTTTTACTATAGGTTTGTCTCTCTCATTAATTAACAAAATAGATAGATCGGTTTCAAGAAATCTAAGTAAAAGCAATTGCTTATGGTTTACTCATTAGACCCATTGTGGTTGCAAGAAATAACAAATGTACATGCTTCTTCAATATTAATTATATAACTTTTACATTCTCTTATTGACTATTAGGACCCGAAACTGTTCTGTAACCAGACTAATAATATCCTGACCATAACAAGAAAATATATCGTATATGACGAACTAGGTATACGTATCGCCCTATATCATATATATTCACATACATGGACCTAAAAATTCTCTTCAGATCAGGTTCCTATTCAGATTCTACCCAGTACGGACAGTACTTAGTCTCGTCGGTGATAACTCGCTCACAATCTCTCATAATTTTCTGAAATATAGCAGACAATTTTACAGTCTATCGTTCTTCATCGTATATTTTCGTGGTAAATGTTCCTAATGGAATATGGTTTATCGCTTCGCCCTCAGTAGTTTCATTAAGACTGATAAGACTAGATCAGTCTTCCCATACTCCTCCAGCATGAGACCTATTGCGTAGGAAGGTATTCTTCGAAGTGTACAATCTTCAAAAATTTGATATTACATTGACTTTCAATGAAGGTACAGTTGTGTGCATAAAAAAGTCGTACAAGGCATTACACTAATTGCATTGTATTGCACTAGCTAATTGAGCGAAAAAAATTTTGAAAGCGCGTTACTGACAAAATTAATTAGAATTTTGACTTTACTTGTCAAAGTCGTTAATTCAATTAAGATTGACAAGTCTGGCTCACAATAGGCTGTACGACTTTTTTATGCACACAACTGTACCTACCTACTGTCTGTGTGTAATGTGATTGCATTTGCTGCCTAATTTCAGTACCTACGATGGTGATGCAACTTGGTGGATTTTCAAAAAAATTATCGTCTGCTTTTAATATTGACAAGTCTGGCTCACAATAGGCTGTACGACTTTTTTATGCACACAACTGTACCTACCTACTGTCTGTGTGTAATGTGATTGCATTTGCTGCCTAATTTCAGTACCTCCGATGGTGATGCAACTTGGTGGATTTTCAAAAAAATTATCATCTGCTATTAAGTGATTTGTGTCACAATAAAAGTGGGTACTTTAAAAATTATTTTTTATCTGCTTTATTGCACTTCCATTCAGAGTGATTCCGTAATATTTTTCGGTGCCATTTATGATTTATCGATCGATCGTAAATATATATGAAATTAGGTTAAAGCGTAACATTTTTCTTATCTCTTGACTGAAGTGGTTAATAACACGTTGATGTCAAAGCGTTCTGCTAAACAACGTATGTTGAAAATTTACGCAACAGGCCATTCTTAAACAAAGAAATCACTCATAATGGATTCGACAGTTCATGACATCGGAATATAACGGTAATACAACACCAGATTTAATTGATATTTATAAGTGACTTCAATGTCGATAAACACCAATTATTATTATTTAACAGTGAACCCTTGATGGATTTCCAGTAATAGAATTTTTCTATTCATATCACTTTTACATTTAGCGTACGGATATATAAGTGACCCACTAAATGATAGATTATTCACAGATTCGTGAACTTTAACAGCAAATTTTCACTTATGATTGCACTAGAGCTTCAAATATTACTGGAAATTTTGACGAGTGAGAATGTTCTAAAAAATATTCGTGTTCGAGAAAAAAAATATGTTTTTAATTGAAGCTAGAGTGGTATATTAGGTAAGAAAATTTCAAACCGAAATATTATTGAAAAAATACTGGGATAATGACGGTTTTTCATTGTTTTGAAAGTCAAATACTAGGGTTTGTATATAGATTCAAAAGGATAATAGTCTTCTTTAGTAAATATCTAAGCAGCTATAGGTATCCAGATATCAATATTGGTGGTTTTGTTTCTAAATCTGTTCTGAATTTCCATTCCACATATTCTAAATATGTATAATTTATATACAATTAAATAAATGTGGATTATATATTATCTGAGAAATATTTTGGACCAAGACTCCAGGTGAGATTACGCTAAATTATATACAAAATACTGACTTTAGATATAAAAATAATAATAAGGCAGTTTGTGGTGGTTCAAACCATTATTTTTGACTAACTTGAATCCACTGAAATTGGTGGACATATATTTTGCTAGGAGGAACTCGAGGCAGTATTTAGTATTAATAAAATTCACATGCATATCATTCAAATTAACCTACTTCAGTCAAACAAAATAATAAAAATAAGTCAGTAGGTCAACTTCTCAGTTTTTTACAAATTCGTTTTACTGGAGTTGGTAGAAAGTGACATAAATATTATAATTGTTACCGAAAGTTCTAGAAATAGAGTAGCGTTCACAAAAGTCATCCGTAATTGCGCGTGGAATCAATTCAAGTTGAATAAAATAACTTAAAGAATATTCTTAAAAACAAGCTTTCATTCATGAAACATTGAACCAAAAAGAGATAAATTATTTTAAAGCTTCATTTGAAGTGTAATTATGTTTTAATATTGAAATTTTAAAAAGTTCTTTGTTTTCAATTTTTAATCCAATATTTCATAAATGAGAGCTTTTCTCCAAAAAGATTTTATTTCACCGTAATTTTTGACGTCTGAAAAGGTCGAAATTTCTTTAAAATTTTCTCATGTTCCCCATCTAGCTTTTGATGATATAGGGTGTAAAAATGAATTGCAAATTTTGAACCGGAAAGACATCAGACATACGAACAAAGTAAGTTGAATGAAAGCTTGTAAAAACAGGTTTTCATTGGAGAAAATTTAGTTACGATAATTTGCGAATGGCTTCAAATATTTCTAATCTCTGAACAACTAGCAAAAGGTCGATTATGAATTAGCCATAAAAAAAATAGGTCCAGAATAATAGAAATTTTCGAAACATGTCTATTTGGCACTCATCAAGAATCACCCTGTATATTACACTCTGAGAGTTGTTTATCACGTAATAGTAAAAACTATTGTGAAAACCAGTCTGCAACAGATTATCAATTGTTTGAAATTTATCCAAAAAACAATTTTGAAATTCTGAATTTTCAAGACCAACCTTGTATATTTCCTGATATCTTTCGCCAATTCAGTGAGAACTTTCGTATCCATGAAACCCTGCAGCAGGACATTATGGACCGAGTAACCACTAACCACTAACGGGCGATATGGAACAAATTCAGGGCCCTGCAGGTTTCAATTCAATCAAGGATCATTAAACAATCATAAAAAAGACAAAAGACAGAAACTCAATCTAGCGACCGCCATCACTCGACCGGGATGGAAGGAAATCCAATTGATTTATCAGGTGGAAAGCAGTATCAAAAGTTCTCAGGTCCAAGTGATGAGATGTTGGGTATTGATTGCAAAGGGCAGACCAAGGGTGAGTTATAGTTATGGTTATAGCTTGATCTGAGAGCGGTCGACATTTCGGTAGATTACTTTATTATATCTCCGCAGCCTCATGGAAGCCTTACCTCGCCGATATGTGAGATGATGGCCCATAACTGCCCCTAGCTGACAGTTTGTTTCATGTTACGGCAGTTGATTTAAGCAATACACTCTCCATTGATTGTTATTGGTCTGTTTTCGGCGGAGACGAGCCAGCCTCTTTGTTTCTACCACTATTTCATTCGAGCTCTTGATGAAATGTATATTGCTCTATAAATAATGCGTCACTAAATACGAATTTATGGCCGGCCGGTGTAATATATTTGCGGACCCAATAATTACGGTATAAATATGGATTGAATGTCTGCGGATGAACATAAACGAACTTGGAGAAAACACATAAGGAAACGATAAGGAAGTTATTTGTTCATTCCGAGACAGTTTTTCGGATGCTGAATTAACTTCTGTACATAGATTACAATATGATCCATGGTATTAATGCATTAACCGTCGGATTTATTTTATGATTTTACTCGTCACACTTAAGTATCCATTTCATTGGGAAAATGAAAAACTCTTTGAAAAAAAGCTTTAATTGAAATGCATCAAAAAAAGAAAATAAACTTTGAATTAAATCGAACCCATCATTTTGTTACAATAAAAAGTTTCATATGATATAAAAGCTTGTCCCAACTATTTTTGAATATAGGTTAGAGAGCGAGCTCACCGACAGACATATTCTTCATCGTAATTTTCCATGTATCTTGGAGGGGGGACAGACAGAAGGGTAAATTTTTTTGAAACAATATTACAACCGTCACATATTTTCACTATACAGGGTGTATCCTAAATGATGTCATTAATTTCAAATTTCAAAAAAGTTCATATAAACGTATGTCCTAACTTGCTTCGTTTCCGAGTAACAGGGTGTCAAAGTCAAAATTCTTTTCGCCGATTTTGATTATACTTTTTTTCATAAAATATGACGAGGAATCACCTCCCGAAATTAACGATATCATTTAAGATACGTGTATATAAGGATTTTTTCGATTTCCATTTCGCGAGTTTTCCTGATATTTTTCGTGACGGGGAAGGGGGGCGAGCTCCCGGATCGATTTTTTTTCATCATCATTTTCCGTGTCCGAAACTGTTGAACATTTTCCGAATTCCTTCGCGTTCTGATGGGGGCAAAGGGTGTGCTTTTTTTTAAATCATATCATATTGAAAAGGGGAACATTCTCCATGAAAATTGAAAAATGAAAAATATGATTTTTTTGTAATATCTAACAGAAAACAACTACTTCCAATTCTGTCAATCTCCCTGATGAGCTTGGCAAAGCGAAATAGATTTTCGTCGACCAAAATGTATTGGGGATTGAATCCGAGAGAAGCGAATCTTGCTTCATTGAAATGAACGATTTCTGTGAATGATATTTTTTAATAACATTCTCTCCATCTAAGTTATTTAATGAATTTTCAATGAAAACTAGAGATAATTAAGAAAAATCAACTATCTCAATGAAAATGCGGATTTTTACTTTCAGATTTTTTCTTTTCAGTTATTTAGAGTCTTTTCACAATATCTATCTGATGTAGTTCAATGTCCAGCGTGGCTTTAGCCGGGGAAGTAGTTGTTTTCTGTTAGATATTACAAAAAAAATCATAGTTTTCATTTTTCTATTTCCATGGAGAATGTTCCCCTTTTCAACATAAATACCTCCCAAGAGGTTATCTTGAACGATGGAAAATAGCTACTAAAGTTTGTCTTTCAGCCGCAGATGATTCTCCCTTTGTGCATAATATATGTTGTCTTGACTAGGTGTTTTAAATGATGGGTTCACCACGATAGGAGTAGCAAGGTGTCCGATCTCCAAACTTGTGATTGAATACTTCTTGGCCCGTGTACTCATACTCTATATTTATATTTCTGGTATGTTTTCCAGTTCTAGAATACTTCATCTTACGCATACTATGTGCGTTAGGATTTTCTCTTGTAACCTCTGAAGAACGGCTGGTGAGGTCTTCGTGTTCTGAATGCCTAGAGGTGTCCAACACTCATTTCCGAGATGAAGCCCTACTCCTTTCGATTTCTTGAATGGGGAAGCTTGATTTATAGGATTTGATAATTAATTGACTGATTTGAATGAGATTTGTAACTGGGAATTAGCTGTCTTGCCAGTTCCACTGCGATTTTGCAAGTCCACTGTGGAGTGTCCTTGAGTGCAAACCGCTCAGCTTGGTTTTCTAACTATCTGAAAGCCCTTCGCAAAGATAAAATGTGCTTTCCGGAAGATCCTGCATGGGCTTTCTCTTGAACCTTATGTGTTTGTTGAGCTAGCAATGACCCGTGAGTAAACTCACAACCTTAAGTTTGTGACTCAATAGGTATGCTGTGAATTTGGGCTGGTGTTCTTCAACGAAATCCTCCACCTGCCTCATGTATGGGTAGTTATCCCACCATTCTAGCGTTTTGGCCTGCATCCCCTTCTCTATGTATGTCTTTGTAAAGGCTCCGGTCCTAATAGAGATCTTGATGCTTCTCCTCGCGCAGTTGTGTCAGAACCTACTCATTCATCACCTGAGACCTGAACACCTAACAGGTGATAGTCAACTGTACTGTCGAATCTGCGCCAAAGGAACCGACAGCAATAGTAACGAGTATAGCTGAAGCACCTGCAAATCTGAGCAAAACTTTGCAGCTTTTTAGTTATGACTCTGCATCTCGAAGATGTATTGAACTATTTCAACGTATCAAGCTAGAAGAACATTCCAATCTAGCTGATAGCAGTTACGAGCTTCACGTAATCATCGTCCACTGTGGTTCTGGAGTTGATCCTATGCACTACTTCACCTCAGCCTAAGACAGAACTGACTGGCACAAATTTGATGAAAGTTGCGTAAATAGAATATCTTCTTTCGAACTGGACCTCTTGGATCCTCTGAAGACACTATACATCCTATTTTTACAGTAGAGTAGATATTCCAAGGACCTCACCAGATATTTTCAACCAAAAAATTCCAACTGTTCAGATGATGTGGTGTTGCAGGTTTTCCGGGTTCTCCGTGCAAATGTAAAAGTGAATGCTACCAAATTCATTCAAGCCGCCCCGGAGCGCCGATTGATTTTTTATGTTTTTACTTCAGTATTTTTGTTTTAAATATTTCAGTAAAATATACTGCTAATGAAACGAACATGCGAACGATGGGGGAATGTGGAACCACCCATAATGACATTATGAGATCACTTCGCTAGGACCATTTGCTACAGTCCATCCATTGGGCCGAACATGGATTGTTTCAAGTAGGCAGGTATCTTTATATTTTGTATCTATTACAAATATTTACGTTAAAATAATGGCTTGATTGGATTGAATTAGAATATTTCGTGGCGATGTTACTGAAAGGCAGCTGGTTGAAGAAGAAAACAAGTTTTCAAGAATTAACAACAAATTTGAACAGGATAGCTTAAAACCATCGTACACCCTGTAGAACAATTCTGATGACATCATAATCATCTATATCATTCCAGTGGTGAATAAATTGGGGATGTGGACAACCATCTTTTGAGAGCTCTCGAAACAAAATTCCCAATATATCGCCAGTTTCCTGTGAATATACTCGATGGACATCATTTCAATAGAGACCAATACAACTTTGATTTATGCCCAACTTTTGAATACGAGTGAAATGATTCGAATTTGAATGATTCGCCTATGCAGTCGAGCTCCGCTCCAAAGTTTCTCCCTAAAAAAGGACATTCGACTGCCATATTTCATTTAAATTACACGCAGATGACCATCTACAATGTTATAAAATGTAAATGTGGCCAATGACGGTCTGATAACCCTTGTAAGTCCAGCCATATCGGGATGCTTCATTTACCTCTCATGACTTTAAATCGCCTTCGTGTTCGTACAAGCCACGTCGAAAAGCGACTCGTGGTGTTGGCAATAAATATATATGGCCGAGATATTTATTGGGTAAGCGTAGTCAATTCCGGAATTGGGGGTCATCAAAAGTTCTCGGAAAATATTGCACTTCCATAAACCCATGCAGAGTTGTAGTCTAATAAAACAAAGCCAGTGATTGATTTTCAAAAATCCGGAACTGGTGAACATCATTCTTGTATTCTTGTGGATTCATTAGATGCTCCGAGATATTACCAGTCATAATCATTAATTGATTTGATCAAAAAACATAGTTTAGGAGAAAACGAATTCTGAAATGAATAAAAATATGTATGTGTGTACGAGGATGGTTTGATAACTTCTCGAATTTGAAATGAGGAAACAAAAAAAACTAAATCTGCAGTACGAAGGCAAATGAGCTGCTCAGTGGAATAGTGGCCCAACACTTTTGAGAAAAGATGCAATTTAATTTGTTATTTCCAAACTAAACAATATTATGCCATATTAACCAGGTCATATAACATATCAAAACTAAAATTAAAATCAACTTTTCATCGAAATAAACCCAGGAATAAAAAAACTACAGTGTGGCTAAAGCTATTATGTTTCCAGAAAATAATGATAAGGCGTCAGTAAGCTCATCAAGTTCTTGCTCCTATTGGTCCATTTCATCGTCAACAGCAGCAGAATTAGTGTTCGAATCAATATAAAACTAATGATGAACTTGAGGAATATAAGGAAATACCCTCCTGGGTACAGCAATTCTAACTCAACTTTTCCTCCAGTATTGAATGGTGCTATCAATTCGTATCTACATTGATGTACTTATAAAATGTTTTATAGGGCTGATATCGAGAAAATCGAATCCACTGAAATTTCAACCACTCAACTTTCGTCCTCTGTTCCCTTATTGCATTTACTGTCTAATGGTAATGAATTTTCCCAGTGATTCGGTGCTTCTGAAGTCATTTTTCTCCATCTTATTCACCTCCAATTGGGCCAACTTTTTTTGGCAGACTCTATGACTCGCCCAGTCAGCCGTTAGAAAAATATTTTCGTGATATTTCTTTTTTTTCAATAATCCTGAAGTCACGTTCGCATGCCAAGTAATTTTGTTCGATGGCATCTCAATATACTGAAGGATGATTCAGGATCACTTCTTGGCAAATCTTTGATGTGAGTGTCATGGCACACCACAGTGACTCCGAGCTTTGCCAGTCTTTGTGAACTAGCCAGCCTCCCTCTGGTCGTCAATTGTTTCAGGTTTGGCAAACACAGCAGGGCTCCATACGTTATGTAAGCAAATATAAGCCAAAAAAAATGTGTGGTTATAATTTGTGAGAGAATTGCCTGGCCATCATTAGTAATTCTCTTTCTAGCTCTTGTTAACCTTTTCTCCAGATTCTGTTCCAGATGAGCTTTGAATCTTGGTTTAACCCCAGGCTGCAAATATTTTTTGGTTCTCGGGGGAGTCAAGTGTCTTGATGTATTATTTCAGATATACTTCCAGATCAAGGTCTGAAAAACATTATAAATTCAGATATTACCTGTCGTAAGTCTGTTTTCACTCACCAAAACCAATTTTTTGGAATTTCAATAATAATAATTGGAATTAATAGTGTCTGATAATTAGACATTCGTTCAGTGAATAATTCAATGATGCAACAGACACTACACTGTATAGCATTAGTTAACCGAAACAATTCTCTTAATGATATAAATACGTCATTGCTAATTCACCAGTAGAACTGTTTAAACTGTCACTTGAAACGAAGTAAATTTTTTACGGAAGTGAACATGGTGAATATTTTACATAAAACCTATGAAAACTTAAAAATTACATAATTTCTAGCCAAGTAAACTTAGTACACTTGGTTCACAAGATGTCCTCGGAACATTATTCAATTTCTCTTTTCGGGTAAAAGTTTTATTTATGTCGTTGTATTTTATATTTCACATCATGTTCAATCCGAACATTTAGAGAAATGAGTGAAGTTGTTTGTTACCTTTGCATGTATTTTCCCAATAAGGCTAAGCTGGAGTACTAACACACCTGGTGAGTCCACTGACACATACCATTATTTTCGCAAAATCCCTATCAATTCAGTTGCAACTTTGTATCAAATTTTAATGTGAAGAGACACATTAATTTTATGACGCGTATTACACTCAATTTATTGTCATGTCCGAGACCAAATGTTTTCATTCAATCACATGAAACCGGTATGATAATAAAAAAGTGCTCGAACAATCACTACGATCAGTGGCAGTCTAGCTAGAACAGAAGTCGAAGAAATACAATAGATTTTTCAAAAGTTTTTCTCAATGTTTAAGGTATATTGTTCCAGCAAATCATCATATCGATACCGATACCTGGTAACACATGAAGTATTTCTTCATTAACCTCACTTAAAGACCTATTTACATAGCTGACATGACATGACATGAAAACATGATGCGCACTCGTCGCACAACGACCTATGGTCCGTAATATATCCAATAGTGGGTTCCTTTCTGGTTCAGAACTAATTCTGAGCAGTCGCACATTTAAGTTGAAGATGCCTACTTACCTAAAATTTGCCAGATTTCAACTGAGCTACTACTTTGGACGGTTCTGAGAGAGTTCTAGGTTAGGTTAGGCTTGATAAGGCATTCAGCACGAACATACGCGCAATTTCAATTACGGCTAGATTTGTCGAACTGTACAAATCTTAGTTTTTTTATGTCGTGGATACCACAGGTAGAATGTTACGAAATCGTATACTAGACTGTGTGATAATGAGGTAGGTTGATAACTATATTTATCTTTTGATATATGATTATACAGGGTGAACTACGACCACTTAACGAAAATTGTACAGTGTGCTTTCCCCACCAAAAAATTACCTTTCGTACGTGTAAGAAAGCGCCGGCCCTAGACATATAAAATCTAATTCAGTATTTCTCCGCTCCTTCTCTTTCATCAAAAGTGATACGGAAGCTGATGATTTCAAAGAAGTTTCAGTATGTCAGTTGATAGAAAAATGCAAAAATATGTGATTTTTGCAAAGCACAAAATTAAAGTAAAAGTAAATGAAATTGCTGTCGAATTAACTTTCCGAGAATGCAAACACATTGTTCTTTTACATACAATTTATCAGTTACCATAGCTCTTTTTTTTTCGTCAGCCGGATGTTATGAATAACACCTACAAGCGAACTGAGGGCACGCGAACGATAACATCATCTTGTAGGAAATTTTCTCAGCTTTCTTTATATAAACCTATGTATTCAATGAATGTGTCTCGTTATGGTCGCAAAATTCGTAAAAGGTGCACTAGGATCCGGCATCCTAACACATAAAACCGCTAACGAAAAATACTTCCAAAAATTCTAGAATTTTTTCCCGTATTCTACGCCATAAATTCAACATAAGACAGTATTCTAAAAGTGAAAAATGATAAATTTAAAATCGGTCCAACTCAAAGTGCACACGTTCGTAAAAATGCCTACCAAATCTATGTTCGATTAGCAATCGATTTCAAATTCGGTCAGCGTATAGAAAAATATTGAATTTAACGAATATATAATAGAAAAAAATTAGAATTTTTTTTGCGGGAAAACGGCAGCTGCAACCTCTAAATAACATTTTCAACCGACGACTGAATCGAAATAGAGCAATTCTGCGAACGCCAATCGATTCAGCATGCCGAAATTAGTATATACTGTGATTTTCGAGTCGATCGGCACAAAATGAATTTTCAACCGAAAAAACATCAAAGGGTTATACCTTAAAAATTACCAAAAATATAAAATGATCAGATTCACTTGAAATCACTACCGATATACTCAAAAATTAATGCTGATTCCGAAAATGTATGATTTGAATATGTTCGGATACACGGTGTACCATAAAACAAAGATAAATCTGCAACAAAAATTGTATCGCACGAATCCGGCATCCTAGCACTCAAAACCACCTATGACACCTACAAGCGAACTGTCAGGCCAGCAAACAATAACATCCTCTTGTAGGAAATTTTCTTAGCTTTTCTTCTATACGTATAGGTATAAAACGAATGTGTCTCGTTATGGTCGCAAAATGTGATGTAAAAGTTGCGCTGGGACCCGGCATCGTAGCACATAAAACCGCCAACGAAAATTACGATAGTCCTAGAAGGTTTTCAATATTTTTCTCGTAAACTGCGCCATCATTTTAATAGTTATTTGGTGGCTTGAGGGGGGGCTGCAGCTCCAAAGCCCCCCCTTGGCTGCGCCAATGTCTATGTGTTTCTTTATGAATGTCTTGCCAAATTAAGGCATTTGTGCATTTATATATTCTATTTCATTTACTCCTAGTTTCCCCCTCTGTTTCTCATTCGTTATATTTTGCGCTAATCATTCATTATGATCTTCTCAATTATCTTCAGATCTCGGGCGGTGTCTTCAGGTTTTCTGTTGTTTTGCATTTTGATACTGTTCTCTTCTAATATATTCATTCTAGTTTTTCTTCACTAATTTCGATTCCAAGTTCTTTTGTCGTTTGTCGTGTTAGCTATTATGTATATATCATCTGCATACCGCTGTTTTCATTGTGGAGTTTTGCCTTTGTCATGATTTTCTCTGGTACGATATTGAACAATAAAGCGTCACCTCATTCTGCACCCATGTTTTTTATCTTCATTCAAATCTGTTCTCACGTGTTTTGGAGTAGGAACTAACTACAATTTATTTAACTCTATTTTTTCAGTTCTTCTATAATTTGTAATTGTTTAATCATTGTTTCTCTATTAATTCAATGAAATGCACTTTGGAAATCTGCAATTATTTATTTCATCTTATAATGTAATCTCCTCAATTGAAGATATATCTTCTGCGTAGAATTTTAGTTTCTTGTCCAACAGGTTTGATACCACTTATACCTACATTAAGTAATAGGAGATTTAATAAGCACTGTATTTTCATAATTTTTTTACCATCTGGCGTTTTTCTGTGACAATCGATAAATTTTTCATAAACAGCCCGTGTTTTTTCACACCTATTTGAACTTAAAATTGATAACCTGATCTGATTCCTCACGGTAAATACCTCATGCATGATTCGCGTAATTTTCCTACATCGAGTACTCACTATAAACTGTATATCAAGTAAACACACTCGGCATTTGACACGTATTAAACATAAATGTTATTTCCACGATTTTTTCGGTCTAAGTAGCACGTGCGGCTTTTAACGATAACCAGACGATTCAAATTCACTCGCTGAAAATATTATAGGTCCATTTCGAATAATAGGATTATTATTTTAAGCTTATAAAAAGCTGGAGTAGAATCGGCTCCATCTTGATTATGTCACATTTTGTCAGCAGATGGCTTTCAGAGGGGATTCATAAATAGATGAGGTGAAATTGTATACATATTTTTATACAATGTTGTGACGATGATAAAAACGTAAACAGAGATTTGCATAGAAAGTAAGGCTGAGGTACAATCATTACATAATAAGTAGCATGATCAGATACGGAATAATGATTCATAGTAATAATAATAATAATTTTCCTGTCCAGGCCCTGATGGGTTGAGAATATATAGCTTGAAAAAACTCCAAGCACCCATCTGGCAAAAGTTTTCAAGTCAAGGCCGATCCTAGGGTATCGACCACCGCGAGCAAAGACTTATTGTGTCGCACCTCTGAAAGATTTTTCGTATTTTCACTGATACTGTTATGAATATACAGTTTAACACTGTCTAACAAATTTATTTCCATACTATTTCTACAATTTATGTCGAACTGTCAATGCAAATTCATATTTTACAATTATCTGATCACTGATTTAATCTTCGATCCGGCGTGTGCCAATGATTATCCACATTGTATGATTCCTGAATAACCCAGGCTTTTCTCAGTTACCGGATGAGAAAAATTACACTAGTTAGTTTTCTGTTGAGAAGTTGCTCATTGTGCCGATGGCTGAATTATACCTGGTAAAGATACAATTATACAGCAACTGATAAATATTTTGAAGGAATAGGTATGTGATTGTACATACATTTCTATCGTTATATCGCAATACTTTTTTATTTTGAATCATTTCATTTGAAGCCATAACATTCACATTATATCAAAGTGTATCGTTAGTATATCGTAAGTGTCAGATTCAAGTACCAAACGACAACACTCTAGAGAAAATTGCCCAGCATACCTTACTCAGCGAATATAGTGAATGGACTACATTTATGACGAACCCTGTATACAGGTATGCAGACGAACCCTGTATACAGGTATGCAGACGAACCTGAAAGTATAATTTCTTCATTTGACTAGTCAGTTCGTGTACCATCTTAATTCGTTATGCAGTTTCGTATCCCGAAGGGTCAGAATATTTTCATCCATCACGTCTGTTGCTGATACTATAGGGGTATGACACATTCGCAGGTGTTTCATCGCAGGTACCTTTGAAAATGGGAGAGAACGTACATTTCTCATACTCCAGGAAAATTAGGCAGAATAGAGGAATTAATGAGATCACGAATATTACTCCCGAAAAGGAAGATATATGCGAATTTGTTGTGAAACGACTGAAACTATATGGAAACTCAGTTATCATTCAAAGAACTGAATTTTTTTGTTTAAGTATATTTTTATGACATGACACTAAATACTTATTTATGTAGAGGTATCAACTTTCCTAGTCACTTCAATGCTTCCAAAAATACTGGAGTTCCTTCCTCGTTGATCTACAAAATAAACAAACAAAATTTTTCAAATAAACAGAATAAAATAATTTAATAAGATACCTACTTGAAAACTTCAATTTTATGGAGTAGTAAAATACTTGATAGAAAGAGAATTTCGAAAGTTTACAGTGAGCCAGCCAAATTATGTCCATATTTGGGAATACTTTTATGAATTCATTGTAATGTACAACTGTAAACTTTTGAAATATTTCAAAACCATATATCGAGAAAATATGGCTTAAAATAAAGAGTGGTTAAAATGGTCATCCCCTACCGCACAGGCTTTGCCTTTGGGTACTCTCCATGAGTGTTAATAATGGAGTAGTACTAGTACTTTGCTCATATCTCCGTATTATTATTATTACAATTATTATTATCAGTCTGGTATCCATTCTCGTGGTATTATTGAAGACTAGTATTTTGACATTTGATCTTATAAATTTTATGATTCTTTTATTAATGCTCATTTTTGTCCGCATTTTATATTCGTTTGATGCTAAGAAAATGTTGATTTATGTATTCGTCTATTTCATCTCATTATTATTTTTATTTTTTTTGTAAGTAGACCTCCCACTCTACCGCTATTCATCAAGTCAATATTTTCGATTCTATAAAATTGTACCATTTAAACCTAAAAAGAAATTCCAGTTTTTTGTCTGTCCTCCCAAGTTTGTTTGTTTCATTAATCAGTATTAAGCTTCGCCAACGCGGATCCCTTTATCACCTACCCGAAATACTGCGATTGTGCAAAGTAAATGTGGGATTTATCAGTAGTTCTGTAATGGTGATGTATGAGGATCACGGTTTGACAAACCTGTGACAGTTAATCTCTGGGTTTAGCGCAAATTTGCATATGTTAATTCCGACGAGGAATAACGCAGGGTATTACACGATCCGTGGTTGTGCTAATCACATCAGGCTCTGCATTTTCATGGACCGAGAATTTCTTTGAATTCTGGAGCTATATCCGCGATATCTCTTCATCATTCGAATTTGTTTCCCGCTTTTAAAACAGTCCCTGATTGCTGATATGATTACAACTAATACGGATAACACGGTGTGGTGGATTGAGTTTTTGTCGCATATTTCGCATACAACACATCCCATAAAAAAGAAAAGTCATCGGAAGCTCCTGTTCTGATTTAGACTTGGGACGTCATCAGAATCTGTACACTAGGCTCAACATGAATAATTTGGTCGTAGTAAGGGAAAGTAGTTGTTTTATGTTGGATATTTGCCTACATAACTCCTGTTGTATACGATGTTGTGAGCTGTTGGCGTCCAAATCTAATTTTGAATATGAGGTGGTGCTGTAGGTTTTCCGGGTTTTCCAGCAGCTGAAAAAGGAATACGCCACGCTTGGGAGGATTGCAGAGTCAATCTTGTCTGAGTGCCCCCAGGGACACGAAAACCACCCCAACATCCGTATTGCTCAACCAGCTGCCACTACACATATACATTCGAAACGAAGCCAGATCAGATATGATCAGATGACCTTTCCCACAGACAACCTGGTCTGTTTCACAAACTTATCCTAACTGGAGGGGGAATAATCCGAAGTAGGAGTTTACTATGAGAACGGAGAGAGAAGAGACTATGCGCTAGGTTCTCCAAAAACAGCTTTTTAAGCAGAGGTATATGCCAACCTGGATGCAAACAGAACTTAGAATCTTGGCGGGAGTTCTAACCGACCACTTCTGCTTCAGGAGACATCTGACTCTCATCAGAGTTGAGGCAGATCCACTATGCGTGGAATGTGGTGAGAAGGAGGACTCTTTGCACGTCATGTGCGAATGTGGAATATATGGCAGGCTCAGACAAAATGTCTTCGGAGCTGCCACTACTAAGGCAGAGGAATTGCAATCGTTGCAATGGAAGGATATTTGGACCTTCATAAGAAGGTCTAAAAGGATCGAGCAGGTATCTGCCAAGGGATGAGTAAAGATGCCGGTGTTTGCAAAAAGGCCCACTGGGGCCTTGCTGCTGACGCTTGTGTTCCCACCAATTAGCATTACTTTAAGGAGCAGACTGTTTACAGGCAAGCAACTGCAAGAAAAATGCACGGAAGGAGTAAACACAGATGGCTCAAGAACTGATGATGGTTCAGGAGCCGGCATATATCGAGCCAAGAATCTCACTGAGCTTATGCAAATTTGTGACGGTGTTTGACAAAGAAAACTTTCTTCTCCAAAACTCTAACAGATATAATTCAGTGGTCGTGGGGGAGAGTAGGTGTTGGAAAGTTGCCGAAGAAATAAAAATAAAAGTAATAGCCATCCTCCACCGTGCTATGCTTTTGGGTACTCTCCACGAGTATTTTTAAGTTTTAATATCATTACTTTCATTATTATTAATATTAGTTTAATGGCCGACCACCAAGTAGTGTGTATTTTTTAGATACACTGACCCAGAGGAAAAACTTTCTGACACTATGCTACTTCATTTCAGGGTCTTCCTTTGTGGACTTTCACCGGCACTGCCACTGAACAAAACATAATTTTTCATAATTATCCCATGCAAATGCATCTGACGGTGAAATAACTGTCTTTCACGAACAAGATCAAATGTTGAGTCTGGCTGTAACACAATTGGAGATAAATCATATTATCCTTTGTGCGCTGGAACAACTTATCAAGAGGACTGTACAACAAGAGAATCTGTCTTGGATATTAGAATGATGCTACCGGTCTTAACAACTGAGAGGAGCCCGAGGCGAATTTTTAAACATTGAACAGGTCCGCTAGAATTGAAAAAGAATTCAACAAAAAAAATAAAATTGGACTCCTATTATTCATTTCTTCGGCAGACTCCATAAACGGCGTGACCAAAGATTAATAATGGTGTGATTTTAGTAACGGGGTATTGGTTATGTGTGAATGATATCATAAAATCGCTAGGTGGAAATACATTATTTTTTACTGTGGCTTGATGTGAGTAGATAAAGTAGTTTTTCTCAATTTCTCTTTTGTGAAGGAAAGGAGGGTGTGCTTTTCTGGGCCAACTGCTCCCGGTAATAAGATTTTGCACACTTTTTGTTCTATAAAAATTTCAACTTCCAAACCATTCTGGAACATCTTCAAATGGATTCTTCTACATCAGGTTTGTCAAGGCAAAAAATAATAAAATATATATTTTAACAAGAAAGCGTACGTGTTTATCCTGGGTTTCAATGTACAATAAATGGAAAATGTCAGTTCTGACAATTAGTAATTGAATTAATTCAAGAGCAATGTTGCCAATATTGTACCAATATCGCTCAACATTTAAGGCCAATATTGCTTCAAGAATATTACACCAATATTATTTTTAAAATATTGGCCCAATATTGATGAATGTTCACATTTTTTTTCTCGCCAATATTGTTATTTGAATATTTTGCCAATATTTTCACAATATTGTACCAATACTGTCCAAATATGAGTGTGCTACTTGTGTTGCATTATCTGTTGGGAATAATAGGTGTAAAAGTGCTGCCAACGTATATCTTGTTATAGAAAAAATAGCTATGGCCCACATTCCCATGGCTTTTTCCCCTTGACCTTGTGTCCGCCATAAAGTTGGCTACATATGGGAAACAATTTTTTTTACTATTTCCCTAGAGTAACTCACCTCAGTCTAAAAGTTCAGTCAAAAAATCTTCTTGAATGTTTCCGATATTGGAAAACAAATACATTTTACGCTTTAGAAAAGTTTTTGTAATGGACATCAAATTTTCCCAGTAATCATTGAAAAATAAAAGTTAAATGTTAGAAACCGTGTTTTATTTGAATAACTACCAGAGTTTTTCAACATTACTACTCGAATATTTTTGGTTCTAATTTCTTATTCATAACTTTGTTTATTAATATTTTCCATTTATAATTTTGCTCGCGTGACATGTGGTATATCCCCACCGCCATCACGGAGCTAAAGTGGTTAGGAATCCACTTTTTAAGCTGTAGGTCCCGTTTCTTCTTGCTCGGACAAGCTCTGCTTTTGAGGAGTTTTCTACGAAAACCTGGGAGATTCTCAATAACAAATTTTAACAAACAAACAAAAGATGTGATAAGCTTGGTATGAATTAATTTGCATCAATATTTTCAATAAAACTTAAAATAATTTGTGCATTATTGAAATTAATTTTGAATTTTCTCTTCATTACAAATGAATAAAATAGATAAATTAAGTTAAAAAAATTTTATTTCACATTTTTTTTACGCTACTGGTAATTATTTTTTCAGTATCAACTGTAGTACCTAGTCTCGCATAAAAATATTCCCAACGCGATCATTTTCTCACAAGGCTGGGCCACTCATAGTTGAAAAAGCAAACTCAATTTAAAGGAAGTGTACCATCGGCAAACAAGAAACATAACACGATCTCGGTACCTAACGCACTTATACTGTTAGTACCTTCTCCCGGTACTACAAACAGTGATTCATACGTTCGTAGCTTGTCTGATAGGTGAGTCATACCTGAACCTCATTTCCCCAAACAACCTGATAACTTGTATTCAAGTGATTTTTACAATAGACGCAAAAAATTTCAGATTATGACTCATAGAGCAAAAAATAGATAAATACACGAGTTTGAATATGCGAAAGTTTATAAGGGCAATACAGTACAAATTTTCTGAAATAATTAGAGGATTACATACATTTGTTGAAATATGTAACTCTCAAATAGTAGTTTGAATTAATCTCATAGATTTTTTAATGGGTGTAGACGATTTTCAAGGCGTGAAAAGTGTCACTATTATTTTTGTATAATTTTTGTTTCAGGCTGCCAAGTTGGATTTGCATGATGAAATGTCCAGGAATCAGGTTAGAGCAAATGACAATTTGACTACAACCAAACATCAGTTAAAACAAACAGATTCAAAAAAAAAATTCTTCACAACCGTTACAGAATTTTCCAATTCTTAATTGAAATTTGATAACAGAATGGTAACATTCTTGCTCTTGATATTGAACGAATATTCTACAATACTGCTGCTGTCTTATATATTCTGCGTGTATTTCATTCCATCACTTGTTATGGAATGAATATTCTAACACTGTTGAAGCAATAATAACTCTAGCCTTGACTGGCATCATAGTGACAAGATGTGAATTGAAATAATAATAATAATAATAATAATGTGCTGTCAGCATGTCCAGCATGTGCGGTCTCAGCCTATATCCACAGGCATAAGGCATTTTTGGTAAAACTTATTTTTATTTAATTCTTAATTTTCATTAATTCATTCAATTTGTCAATTTCACCGCAAACAAATAGTTGTCTACTTTAGCGGTTGTCTCTGCTGTTTATTTTATGTACTCTGAAATATGAATTACTACTATATTTATTTATTTATGAAATAAACAATATTATTATTATTATTATAACGCGGCCCTACGAGTGTTGTACTACCATCTACGACACTCGTACGGTATAGACAAGACACCGGTGTTGCCTTATGCTCCGGGGGATATTGAGTCCGTTGTGGAGAATGAGAAGTGCCGAATATATTGGAACTACTCATTCCTCACCCTCAGGAAAATACAAGCCAATAAGTCTGATGTAGTACTCCTCGACCATCACACGATTTTCGTCATGGAGTTTTCGGCTCCTGGCGAAACGAACGTTGTCCGAAAAGAGGAGGAGAAACGGACTAAATATCGAGACTTACTCTTTGAACTCCGCAGGCTCTACCCAAACCATTCTGTTAAAATGGTGGTTCTGATTATAGGGGTTTGGTGGAATGATGGACACACTGCTCTCGAACTTAAAAATCATACCGGCTTGCCGTAATATGCCAGAAATCTTAGCTGGACGAATGCAGAAGGTCGTCATTCTTGGTTCACTGCATCTGCTCAGGGCACATGATTCTCGGACCCAGTAATCACTTATCCCACGGACGTGGGGAGTGGTTATCTGGGTAGGGCGCGCTGGAGGACAGGGCCTGACTGGAACATCCTTTTAGGAAAAAAGATAATAATAATAAATTGTCTTTATTCAAATAGAATGAATGGGCGAAGTGTCGGCAAAATGCTGTTTTACAACTCAAAATAATTTTACGTTGCGGCTTTCCGTTTGATTATATGTAAAATTTGTGATTGTGGAGAAAGCACAGTATGTTACTCGGTTAGAATGAAAATTAGCGATGCTAGTGGTTTCTCTCGCTCTCCTCTGGCTCGCGCTCGGCACTTCCCACTCGCAACGAATTTTATTTCTAACCTCATTACAAAATATACTAGGTTTTCACCATACTGGTCATCAACAAACATGTACAAATACAGGATGGCTCGAGGTTTTCGTCAGATAATATCTCGGAACTCGAGAGTAGTAGAGAATCAAAATTCTGCCAATTATGGGCAGTTGGACCCTTCAGAACACCGGAGTCCCCGGGTGTTGGCTGTGGACAGTCGTGGTTGCCTTATACCCCCGATCGTTATGGAAAACGGTAATTTGCTCCTCACACCGCACATACCTTACAGATCACATACAGCCGGACAAATGCACACCTTGATGCGTACGAGCCACTTAATACCACAAACTAGACTCCAATGTTCCGGGGCACGTACCTCTGTCATAGCTTCACGCTTCACTCACGGAGACAGAGGTGGGATATCGACCCTTGTCAAGAATTTGGTTACTACACGAGATGGAAAAATAGATCCCTGGCAGTCCCATTCACACGAGACCCCTTGCCCCTGAGAGGCCAACATCTAAAATGAGGGGCTCTCCTGCACACCATTCAGTACCATTATTCTACAAGCTTCCGCTTGTGACCTGGAATGGTCGCAGTTTGTTCCAGCTTTCGAATCTAAAGCCATGGCAACATGTAGCCCAGAATTCTGGCAACTTCAACACCGTGTGGTCTAACGTTAACGTATTTGACAACATGATTCCCAATAAACAAATTCCATATTTTAGATATTCCATGAAGTGGTTTTGGGCTCCATATCTACTCTGTTGTTCAGGTCGCCAAACTGAGTAGAACCGATTATTTTCAAAATTCTGGTGATTTTCATCAGTTGAAACTACTCACTTGCATGCATGTGCTCTACCACATTCAACCACAGAAAATTGGGAATTGAGGAAGTTAAAAGGTTTATACAGACACACGAACCTACAGACAAAACAAAAAGTTATAGAGAGAGTGTTGTATTCTACCTGGTCTAGAAGAAACCAGTATTAGAACGGAACTGCATGATCCATATATTTTAAATGATCAATGGAGACTAGAGACTAGAGACCTGAAATTACGTGTCAATACAATTATGAATGTCAAGAAAATTCATTCCGAATAACGGTGAGGAAGGGCAATTTATAATTTCGAAAGAAAATTATTCTTGATGACATACGGTTATTTAAGAATTACAGCCGGAGAGAATAACCAGTAGGCGATCTTGTACATGGAAAGGTAGTTATTAAAAGTTGAGATCGCCCACTGTTTTTAAAGAACTCATTTCGTAGTTGCTACTTGAATTACCCAAAGATCTGGTTTTGGATTGCGTACAATTTATTTCGAAGAGCTCGCAGTGTAACACCAGTGGCGGACCAAAAGAAAGAAGAAACAATTTGAATATTGAACTTTAGGTAAGCTGCATGAACGTTCCTAAAGGTTGACTAGTTGCTGGAGACATCAAGAGAGCCATTTTATCATCAACATTTTTTCCACATATTAACAATCTGTACTTTTATTGTTTCAATTTTTTTCAGTTCTGCGCATGATAACCCTGCAGATAAAAATAACAGTTATCAGAATATTTACTGTATAAAAAGTGTATGGTAAAAAGGAAACATTATTCTGAAATGACAAGGAGATTACAGCAGATAACTGGAAATGCTCACTCAAGACGGTGTAAATTTGCAAACCTTCAACATATTATTTTACTATTATGAAAGTAACAATTCGGTTAGAAATTACCATCATACACCCCTATTGTTAATCTGGAGCTTGTTCTCTCAACAGGAGAAAATGTTAATAACTGATAAGTTTAGTGATCCAAAAATTGCTTCTTTAGAAATTTTGTTGGGGCTGGGATCAGTGGAATCGAAAAAAAACTATTGTTTTTTGCCAACGTTTCGAATTTCATTGAATTCAGCATCAGGGCTCTGTAACAATGAATTTTCACAGAAAAAATTATAACTATATAGTAGAATATACAAATAGAATGGAAATTATTATTATTACTTGCCACGATTCATTATAAACCTCCGAGAAACAAAATGTTTAATAAATACTCAAGAGAACTTACCAAAATTGTTTGTTTTTCTGGGTTAAAATCCTTAAACTATTTTTAAAATGAACAGACATAATAGATAACAACGTACCAAGGACAATAACACATATATCCATCAACAAGGAAACAAAACACTGAATTAAAATTTGGAGACGTCGTGAAGCGATCGATACGATCATTGTTAGAGAGCCCTGATGATGAATTCAATGAAATTCGAAACGTTGACAAAAAAACAATAGTTTTTCTTCGATTCTACTGATCCCAACCCCAACAAAATTTCTAAAGAAAATGTTAATGTTCACATAAAGTTTCTCAAAGAAATGTCTTTGAACTCCAAGAACTTCTTATGGAGATTTTTAGACAGAGCTCTTCCACTATATTCTAGACGCTATCTATAACTTTCTGTCTATCTATTTCTCTGGCAAATACGATCAGAGAGGATTTAGGGGGGTTGAGACAATGTTTTTTGACATTGAAACCAACTGTTTTATGTCTTCGTTAAGTGAGTATTCATGTCTTGAGAGTGGTTCAATTCTGGCCGAGTAGTATAGGTTTGTGTCGTCCCCATAAGTATGAATTTGACAATAAATCATAACTCATTTAATGCAAAGGCTAGAGTTTCTGAATATTGTTTCTGATATTGTCGATCATTGATAATTCCTAAGCGTTCTAGATATTTCATGAGCTCGATGTTGATGGTTCTTGCCTCGACCTTAGAGAAAAAACAGGAAAGATTCAACAGTCGTAGAGGGCAGCAGTTGTTTTTTGTTGGATAATTTCCGACAAAAATACCTAATTCATAGGTTGATGCCAAATATTGTATCATTGAATCGATTTTCTTATTATTGGTTTGAATTTTTGAATACTAAAACTGAAGTGCCAAAACATCGGCATTCCGAATATACCTCGTCACCAAATCCAAATTCACTCATTTCAGCCACTCTCAAGATATTCGACCATCTCTGTATATTTTATTTTATTGGTTCAACTATAGAATCCACCAAATGATTTCAAAATACGCCCCAGCTCTCATAAATCAAATCATGCATTCATTGTGCCTGAAAGCAAGTGACTCGTTTTTTTAAATTTATCCGCGTTCAGGCTGTCATTCATATAATTGTTGACTGAAACTTTAAAGCGTTCCATCCGTATGAAATGGCATTTATTATATTATCCGGAATGTCATAGTTGAAATTTTATTAAATGAGGGTTATTAATATTCCCCTTTGTTGAATTTCACAGCAGTATACAATATTTTGTACACTATCAGTGCATAAAAGATAAAATCCATAAAAATCCGGCATACACAACACGAAATAATTATGTTTTACAAAGCACAGGATCAAAATAGGCATTTGCAAGCAGGGCCGGTATAAGGATTTCAACAGCCCTGAAAGAAATAGATCATTGAACTGAATGTAGGTATGATATTTTTTCGTTCAGATATGAATTATCAGTTACAATCTAAATATGTTTGGGTACTCAACGTACGTTTCAGTAGGAATGTTACCATCAGCAGAAACAATCATAAAAAGGTAGGTACCATATACCATATATAAATATAAAATTCGGCTTGTTCATGATAATAGTAATAATATCCCCTGAGGACCAGAACCTAGAAAGAATAGATCTCATGAAGGGTCTGCCTGTCACCCACAAGGTGAACCAAAGCAGGGACCTCTAGAACCTTTTCGAGGGGAGCCAAGACAACCGTCACAAGAGCGCCAACTAGAGAAAACCCCAAGGGTACGGAGGTGGGCACCCCGGAAAAGGGAACCAGAGGAAACGACGGGACACTCAAACACAAATTTTCAAGGGAACCTTCAAAGGTTTTCCCTAACCACCACCCTGGGGCATTTCCCAAGTATGATCTGGCTGTTGTAAGCGGCGACTACACGATCACGCATATAAGGGGAACCGAGCAGGGACCTGTGGAAACCATTAGAGGGTAGCCAGGCTGATCGTCCTAAGGGTGCATCTGAGATGGCAAACCCAGTTGCGGAGGTGAGTACCACGAAAAATAAACCAGAGGAACCGAATCACAACTCAACAGGGGAATCTCCCAAGGGACTCCCGAAACTACGGCTGAAAGAACCTACACAGGTTGCAGGGGATTCAAAAGACGCCCGTCTGTACCAGAAGAATTAAAATTATAGTAATAATGATAATGTTCAATCATTATCATCATCATATCAAATATATGTATTTATATTGAGCATATTAATTTATCAAATTATTGTTCACTCAGTTATTGACCATAATGAACTAACATATTTATAAGTTTCTCTATGGAGGTTTTGGTTTTGCATACATAGAAATGTATTAGTTCAGTGACAGGTACAAGAGGAAGAACAGATGATCTTCTTTTTTTCTGAATTGTCTGTTCTCAATTATCAAGTCTTCCAATGAAATAATCCATTATTATTATTAACCCGAGTTTTTTTTTTATTGGTGGAAATCAAATCCGTAATCCGGTCCTGCCTAGAAACCATTTGTCAGGGATGAATTTCACAAGTGGATGACATATTACCTCGAAAACTAAAATTGTTTAATTCACCAGTATAGTCGTGTAATTAATGATATTTTGTGGCAATTTTGATGTTCGAGCCCTTAATCCCTGTGATGGCGCTCTGTGTAACTTCGATTAATTCATTTCAGAGGGCTTTTCCAAGTCCTCGAATCCAATTAGGTATAAGTCACAATGGATTGTTGGATTCGTTCATCAATAAAATGACTTGCACCTTCCGTGGACATATTTTCTACATTTCGTATTCGAGAACGTGAATTGTGCATTTTGCACAAATGGCTTTCCATCAGATAACCTTTTTATCGGGAGGCAGTTTATCAACATACATTCAACGACATTTTTTACACCCCAATGTTATTGCTCCTTCGAGATGACGTTCCATAAAGATAAAATATAGGGTGCGTTCACAAAAAAGTCTCGATTCACTGATCTCGATGAGGCTGTGTGATTAGACTTTACTTGTTGGATGGGGCCCATAAAAAACAATGCTGTACAAAAACAGGAAAATTATTTAAGAATTAAATTCTAAGCAACTTTTTTAAGTAACTTTTTTCGATAACTTGCCTCCTTACCCCACTTTTTTCCAGTGATCACGTGGCGTTTGTCAAAATTTCAGGTTATCAGGAAAAAAAATCTCGCCAGAAAACAAATAAGTAGGACAAATATCATATACTTACCTTGGCGTTGGAATGTACAATGAATTACTAGAAATATACAAATTTCACATCCTCGGACTGATAAAAAAATAATAATAAAAGACTACTTACATGTGATAGATAGACATAAAATACATTCACTTTTCGAAAATTGAATACTGCTGTCTATTTCTTCTGTAAATATATGTATTTGTTTGAAAGTATGTGTGTGTAAAAATATATTTAAATTTTATAATTATTTTAAATCTTCAGATTACTATTTTACTTGAATGATAAATGTAATTATTTCTTTGGGAAACATTCTGTACAACAGACGAGAAATATGACCCATGCGCATCCGTTTATTTGCAAATGACACCCAGAGTTTTATGCCATTAATGTAAACATTTTAATGTGAATAAACTTATTATTATTATTATTATAATCGGATATGCACAATCGATCACTAAAAAATGGAGGATGATTTTAGATACATAGAAAATTGGTTTCGATATAATACACTAACTCTAAATTTGGAGAAAACAAAATACTTACCGTTCTCCTCATATTCCAGTGGATTACCAAATATGGGTCCTTTAATAATCGGACCAAATTCAAAAATCCCTGAAGCTGACTCTATCAAATATTTAGGCATTGTTATTGACCGACACCTCAAGTGGGACCTTCACATAAAAAATATAGTCAATAAGTTGAGAGGTATGTTATATAGATTTAAATACATGAAAGATTACCTTGATGTAAAACACCTCGCAATATTGTATCATGCACTTGTTCAATCACATCTGACATACGGTATTGTGGGCTGGGGGGGTGTGAATGACAACAATTTAGAAAATTTGAACGTTATTCAAAGATGGATACTAAGAACTATATATGGTAAGCCTCTTAGATTTTCTAACGATAAACTACACGACGAATCGGGAATATTTGATATCAGACAACTCTTCTGTCTTAACATACTAATCAACGTCAAAAAAAACAAAATTACTCTTAACCCCGTCACACACTCCCACAGCACAAGAAACAAAACAACCTCGTTGAGCGTACCTCGCTGTTGTAAAACCATCGGGCAACGTCACTGTGATTTTCTTGCTCCGAAACTTTATGGCTTATTACCTGTTGAGATTAGAACTTTACAGAGCATCAATTTATTCAAGAAAAAAACAAAAAAATGGATTTTTGCTTTTGGAAGGAACAAACTACATGATTTTGTCAACCAAAAACTCATTTGTTAAATGGACAGGCATTTTATATCTTATATTCTTCAATAGAAATAACGAATGGTCTATTTATTATTGATACTTCTAATAATATTGTTATTTAGTAATACTCATATTCCTACGAGTTTTTATCGTGTTAGTCTGGATATATCTTTGTATATATGTGCATATATAATTATACGTACGCACATATCACTAACTATATTTATATTACTATATCTTAACACTTCTGTAGTTTTATACTTATACAGTTTTAGATTTTTAAAGTTATACATTCTTACTTTTACACTTATATTTTGATACTTTGATAAGTTTTACACTTTTACATTTTACTTTTAACAATTCTACATTTTTAAATTCTTAAATTTTTACATTCCTACATCTAATATTTTTACATCTTTACGGTTTACACACACCTTTACATATTATATTTTACATTTTTATATTTATATATTGTTATATTTTCAAATTTAGTCATAACAAATCATGTTCATTTAGTTCTGTACTAATGGAAAGTCAAAAAACAAACAAGAAACCACGTACAAGCGATAGTTCCCTGGAACTAAAGCTTCTGTGGTATCCCGTTTATTTGCTGTACGCACCTCATCAAATTCTCTGTAATTCTTTCTTGGTGAATAAACTTTATTATTATTATTATTATTATTATAATAAAATTCTGTCCCATATATGTTACATAAACTTCGAGGAAATCGCTGAAAACAAAGATGTCGATAACAATTTTTTTCCATGAAAAAGAAAATCCTGTTTTCCAAGGGAAAGTAGGCAGGGATTGGTGTTCTTCTTGAATTTCTGATGGCTGTATGCCTCAGGGAACAGCTCCCGAGGCAGCGAGTTACAAGGCTTTGCCGTTCGTTGAAAAAAAAAAGAGATGTTTGGCATGTCTCCAAAGTGACAGAATATCGATGTGAGGACTTAGATCGACGGGTCAGTCTCGATAGGACGGTGGAATGTTTGATGATATTTCGAAAGAGCCATCATCCATATGAAAATAGATATAAAACAGAGACAGATCGCCAAGCTTTCTGTGGTGTTCCAGAGAAGTGAACAAGGTTGTGAGCGAAGTATCACCATGAGACGAATGGTTCTTTTTTCCTACAGGATCTAAACGTTTGAATGTGTGTTTGATTGCTTAACTCCATATACATTATCGGAAAATTTTCATCTTGGGTATGGTGGTTTCATGAGAGCGTAAAGAATAGCTTGCTATATGTTGAGAGAGCATTACAATTTCTCCTCTATTCGCTCGTGGAAGGGATATCGACGTGAGCTGTTAATTTATCGGGTGGGGTAACAGGATAGGCACATAGTGGTGCGTCTCTCTTATTTATGTGGTATTACCTTATCATTGCTTTCCTTATTGCTCGCGTAGATTTCTGTCTATACACTAGATGAAAATTTTCCGATAACAGCCACGCTTTTAATAAAATCTAATTTTTTTAATTTAGTGCTCTCTGGTGCGGAGAAAATGAGAAAGTTTTGTCATTATCATTCAGATACAAATGTTCCAGTGTGGTCAAGCTATTTTTAAAATAATAATTTGATATTTTTATACACAAAGGAAAATATTTAAAAAAAAATAGCTAGTTTTAATTCTCTCGCTTTATCTCTTCAAACTCGGCTTGTGTGTATGAAATTGAATTCTAAGCAACTTTTTCAAATAACTTTTTTTGATATCTTGCCATTTAACCACATCTTTTGCCTTTTCATAGTATCTCTTTTTCAAATTTGCCGCCATACGTGACATGTGTCAAATTCGATTATTAGGTCGTCGGACATGCAATATACTTTTTTCCATATGGTACATACTTTTTGGCGGTCACTGCATAAGATTAGAATAGCATAAGTGGTTTAGTAAGGTTTGAGCTTTGTTGGCGACACGCGCGTCTAGTGAAATTGACATGGTTTTGGTGTTTTTGGTAGTTGCTATTTTTTTAATTCTATTCACAACTTTTTTTGTGTAGTTTGTGTACACAATCTATTACAATATTTCAATATTAAATTACGACTTCATTATTTTACGGAAAAGAGTGGAAGAAAAGAGAAAGGTTGTTGCTAGGCGACAGAAAATTTTATGAGACAACAATGACAAGTCAGAATAACAATTATAATATCCTGACAAAAACCCAGTTCTTAGTTTGTGTGGCAACTGATAGCCAACAAATAACCAATATACAAATGCTTCAACGATAATGTTGATAATATTCATAGCGCTCTGACAAAAAAACGGGTATGATCAAATATACCTACACCTCTAAGGTACTGTTGGACCTAATTAATAATAGGTAATCCAAGGTGGCCGTGGCTTTTTGACCTTCCAGAAAGTAGTTGACTTGATAGTTGATAAAATTGTGCATATTACAAATGAACGAATTGTTGATAACTATGAAATTAGTATAAGTAGGAATGGAAAGTGATGAAGTCTAGGAGAAAATCGTGGATAGTACAATTATGAGTTTTTCTTGACATAACGTAACAAAAAAGGTATTCATAGCTAATTTCGAGTATGGTTAGCTTATTTTAAAAAAAATCTTAGAAAATGAAAAGTTCCTCTCAATGGACTAGTTATTCGAAAGTTAAGTCAATATTAATATCGAAATCAACAAATATGACAAACCAATTTCATATTTGCAATAAATATATGAATTGGTTGTGTTCTTTGACAGTTGTAGAAAAATTTTCTTTATGAAACTCGTGATTTAAGTATTTTTGCAACTCGTAGGAATTGCCAACATTTTCTATGAGTAAAAAAGCTTAACTTCACTGACTTGATACATAAATAAATATTTTGTAACGTGATTAAATAAAGATTTTTCTCCGTCCATTTTATCATGGGTGAGAAAGTTTCATATGAACACAGTGTATGGAGTGCAGCTTGTATAAATATTCACTAGAGCTTTTAGATCCCATTCGCAAAATGCAATTCAGTTCATCGGGGAAGCCTCGTTTACACACTCGCAAAATCCTCTGGAGCACCACAGAAAAGTTTGTGATTTTTTTTCAATCGATGTTTTCTCTCCTTTGAAACATTCGCGTTTTTTTTTAAATTTCATCTTTGTTGCGTTTTTGTTCTGAGGCATCTGTTGCTTGAAAAAAAGACATGCAGAAGTCACATTATCAATTTGATTAGTGAATAGAAAAGGGTATAACGGACCCATCTACTAATAATATTACCTACAAATCACTCGTTGTAAGCCATTTGTGTGACAATAACGAAGCGAAAGCTAATCACATTAGCTACGTTAGGAGATATTGGCAAGTCCACACAAAAACTGCACCAAAAAAAGCAGCCTCTGCAACAATCAGATTGTGGGGTGAAATTTAAAAAGTTGTATGGCAGCTACCTTCAGGTGTTCGTTATGGAGCAGGTTGAAGTTTCTATACAAAATGAACACAATGTATGAGTTACAGTTGCTTGAACCTTATATGCAAAACAGGTCAGGTTTTATTTTTTATATGTGTTGTACGAGACTAGGGTAATGACATTGGGTAGCTACTTGTAAATAAAAAAAAACTAGTACAATAGACAGACGATTCTTATTTCAACGATTACCTTCGATTATGAATTGTAATGAACAATTTGGGGTTTGACGGTTGATGGATCATCAGAGATTCTTTTTAGTGGTTTTTTGCTTGAGATGATCTCCAAATGTAACAATACGTTTGTTAATGATGAGCCGACAGTTGATGTGCAGATGCGATTGTCAACTGGTTATTATCGTTATTTTTTGTCGATTATAGTCAACTTACAGTATTAACAACCATTACAGAAAATGAATAAAATATTAACCGCTATTGGTTAGTATTGAATCAATGCCTTCCGAATAAGGGACCTCAATTATTCAAATACTTTTTTTTAATAAGCTGCCTTATTTTCGAAACTCACTTAGAAGAATGAAATAGAATTGAATGTCTTACCTGAAAATAAGCTAAATTTCATAATCGAAGAATATTTTATTTGTATACCCTAAGGGGCTGCTATCGAAAATGTGCCTTCTATAATATTATTCGAAAATAAGAATTAACATGGAATGATCTGAAACAAGAATTCATTTTTTTTATATAAAAGTTCCAATATCTCGTCAAGTTGTGATTTTCTGATAGGTTTTGAACCTGTCTATGTTGCATTCTAGATGATCATGGGTACGTTTACTCATTTTTTCAACGCCCTTTGTTTCCTGATTGGCTTGGGGATGCCATAACAGTTATTTAGTTCTTTTTTTTTCTCTGTAGTTAAGTATTTTGATCAAGAGCTTCATGGGTGAACACGGTGAAAACTCAAATCAGATTCATCTGTATCATCATTATTATCCATTCCATGTAATTTGTGAAATAATTTTCTCATTCCTGTTCAATTTATGCAAATCATCAGATTGTGATACGGAAATATAAAATTATGGAGACTTATATGAATCCCAACATTTTGCAACAGATGTGTTTTCTAAATTTTTTTTCCATATGAGGATATCGTTTTGAAGGTACCTTTGTTGTATCGAGGATTCAAGATAATTTCTACATAGTACAACCAGATGGAATGTTTGAGAAGAATTTGGGGAAAATATTACTTTCGCAGTGGTGGCTGTTCTGAATTCTTTTTCATAGAGGTCTTTTCCCATAGCTCTAGTTGGTCAATAACTATAGCTGAGATAGTACAAAATTGGACAGCACCATGTTTCGTCACAAAGCCGATATTGGTTTCAATTTGCTGGCATGAGAAGGTCAGCATTTGTTGTCTCGCAACACGTTTTATTTGGGAGAATTGATTGTACCGGGTTTCACATTTTTGTTTCAGCCATAAATTCAGTCGGAACTATGAACTAGTAGTTGCTTCTTCCTTTCCACTCTGTTCATCATTGCCGTACTCAATATCATCATCGACGAATTCCTCGTGACATTACTTTTCTGGGGAACCTGGATCGTAGTTCAGTAATTTCCTAAAAACCTGAGCACACAAAATGAGGATGTTCTTCGACACAGGTAATGCAATTTATCGACCTCGATGAAACACTGAATCACACCTGTTCCCAAAATAGTGTGTGTCCAAAAGGAGCGATTCCTCTCGTTGGTGGTGCATCGCTTACGAACTCACTCACTTATCTGTAATAAAGTTGGCTATTTATTACTATTACATAGATATTTTCCTGGTCGCTGGTCTTCCGAGATATCATCGGTGGTTTGTCCGTTAACAGTTTCATCAATATCAACCAGTAGAATTCGTTAGTTTGTAGACTTTTCCTGGGCTCTTCCTTCCAACGAAAGGCAAAGCTTTGGAACACATTGCCAATGGAAGTTTTCCCAGATGCATTCAGCATTCAGAAATTCGAGATATTCACCAATTCCTTCCCCGTTTTCGTTCTCTTTTAAACAGAATTTTTCTTTTCGTGGAACCAGAATATTTCAATATCAGTCGTGGTATTAGCGAGGAAAGTAGTTATTTTCTGTAGAATAAATTCCACTTAGAGTGAGAAAAAATATTTGATTGAATAAAATTTGAATGATTTTGATTTGAGAATTTCGTCAAGATTTAATGAGTCAGGGGTTATTATTTTTTCTATTGGTAGGCGCTGGAGCTTTAGGTGCACCCTTGAAAGAAGATTCCTTATATCTTGTTTTGTTGGTAAGATTTCTCCAGTTGCTCGTTTTTAAGCATTCACCCTGAGATGACAATGGAAAAATAAGAAAATGCAAAATAACTTAAAAATCATATCTGCATGAAACGTCAGCACACACAATCCACTCATCAGTGAAATACCAGCGTCACGCATTACATTAACCGTAGAGATAATGCGTCACATCCCTTGATTAATGAATCCTGGGGCAATAAGTATATGACATTTCAGTTTCCCGTCTCGCATAAATATCCCCCAGATATATTCAGAATCAGAACAGGGTTAAGTGTAAATGTCATTAAGTATAACCAAACTCATAATAAAGTGGTTTTCCTAAATGTACTCTGCATTTATTGAAATAACACACTCCACAAAACATGCCAGATACATTCTGCTTCAACATTTCCATACCTAAGTGCTTTTGTATTCATGGAGGAGCTTGAGGCACTTATGATGGCTCGAGAAGAAGTGATCATGAAAAACGTGTTTCAGTTTTTCTGTCTTGTGTGAAGGATAAACTTATGAAGTCTTCACCATAATTATCGATAATCTAATACTACATTTATGGTATTCTAGCATGGGATTCCCTTCAACGACAAAATATAATAAAGGATGAAAACGTGTAACTCTTCATTAGCTCGGCTAAATTGTGTTGAAATCTCTATATTGATTCACTGGCAGAATGGTAATATTCAACTTCTGAGTAAAAATTAACTTAAGCATGAACATTATTTTATTTTCTACTAACTAACAGTATCATGAAACCCTATGATTTTCTTGATGAAATCTACTAATCTAACAGTCGACTAGGGTAATTTTAATCAATATCGCCGTATTAACCAATTTGGTACAATGTTTTGTATTCCAATTCTAGTCTCCCAAACTAACTTCTTGTTTGAGAAAAACTTAGGTTGTAATGAGTTAAACATTATTCATTAACTTTCCAAATAACCGTGTTTCTGACAATTCAAAAGGGGCTTAGGAAAACCATCAAACAATTTTCAGAGGTCTCTGAATGGCAAGTTTAAAGCTTGGAACAGCTATTTCCATCAAGCCGTAGTTCAATTCTTCTTGTTTTATGTCCTAAACTATAACCCAATGTTTACATTCGGCCTTTTTTCTTACCCTCTGATAATAATCTCCAATTTTCCACATAATAGTTGATCCCAGGTAACTAAACCGGGTGATTTACGATATCCTCCAACCGTATAATTTTTATGTTTTGCAATTATGCCAAGAGATATATCATTTGAATACTCAAGTGATACAAGGAAGTTTTATATCTTGGCTTCGGTAGAATTGGGAATACGCCGTTTCGAATCTAGAGAGGGGACTTTTGGTAACGACAGAATTAAATCCGTAAACGGGCAATTTTTTATTGGCATTGCCTACCTAGTGAAATACCCTGGCGTTTTACTGGGTTAATTTCACAAATTTATTGCCACATAAAATTTCTATACACGTTATCTAAAATAAAACCAGGAATTACTTCGAGACTGAACTAAGCATTATTATTAGCAGCGCCAATAAATCATAGGCTATACAAAGAACAAGATATCGTTAAAAACATTATGGGTATGGAAATTCCCTCATCTTACCCTCTTGTGTTAGATCCGACACAGCTGTAACACACAAGATCAATTGAATATTCCCATGTTACCATTCGCAAAAGGGTAATAGTTGAAAATAGAACAGAAAAGGCTTTTATCAATTTTTTTAAATCAAATCTCATTGCTTTATAATTTCTCTCATCTCCTACGAATGTCGATGCCCAGTAACTGGCATTGTTTCTACAAGAACAGACGAAATGAACCAAGGATGACGACCTTCTGCGTTGGTCCGGCTAAGATTTCTGCCATCCCAGGCAAGCGGGTGTGATTCTCAAATTCGAAAGCACTGTATCTGTGTGAAGCCGGTGGTGCTAGAAGAGTAAATTTTTTTCTATAAAATTTCATGATGAAAATCGTCCTACTTTAGTAAACTACATCAGGCTCATTGGTTCGAGGATGGAGCATCATTTTACGAGTTTTTACCTGAGTTCTCGCAGCTCTTCCTGGGTCCATTTCACCACATCGAAGGAGTAGATCGGAACGACAAGCATACTGGGTACAGGTACTTCATTCTTTCCTGACAGTTCTGAGTGCACCCCGAGATATTTGACTTCCCCTGACAGCTGTATAGGGGTACCTTGAAGTGTCAGAGGTCCTAAGCTCTCTAACTTCCTTCTGCGAGTAAACGCTACAATGGTTGATTTGGAGGGACTAATTGTTAGGACCTCCTCATCTATCCATGTACTAACCCGATATAGGGCCATTTCCATTCTTTTCCTAACCGTGGTGTTGAATTTGCCTTGGACCATGATGACAATGTCATCTGCGTACCCAAGTATTTTGTGTCCACCCCTTTCTAGTGTGATTAGCAGATCCTCTACCACCAGGATCCACAGCAGTGGGGACAGGACAC
This sequence comes from Chrysolina haemoptera, assembly GCA_958298965.1. Classification (NCBI taxonomy): domain Eukaryota; kingdom Metazoa; phylum Arthropoda; class Insecta; order Coleoptera; family Chrysomelidae; genus Chrysolina; species Chrysolina haemoptera. The sequence goes on along the minus strand of OY282596.1, from coordinate 8,289,588 downwards.
CCCCTTGCGGACAACCCCTGGTGACCTTGGCTGCCAGTGTTTCTCCCACTAAGGAGGAGTATATAATCCTATCTCTTAGCATGCAGTCTATCCATCTGCAGGAGGTCTCATCGATGCCTTTCCGTTTCGATGATTGAGTATAAAGATGCGTTGTTGAATGCTCCCTCGATATCCAGGAATGCACCCATCTTTTTTCCGACATTGGATATCTGCAATAGCTTTTGATAAAGGTATTGTCGAAAGTCTTTGATAATTTTCGGTCTCTTCGGTCAAAAGCAAGAAGAATTGTCGGCCGAACACTTGTTAACCAGCATTTCAGGCAGAAGTTTTACTGTTATATGGAATTTTGAAACCTTTCCACAATCCAAATCATAAAAACCTCATTAATCGAATGAAATGAAGTCAATGAAATGATATGAATTAGTGATGATTGCTTGATAGTCTTACGTTTATTTCTCATGTCAAGGAATTGATTATTTACAAAGAAATGTAGGTTTTCACAGCTGGCGCTAATGTTCTGATAAATCAAAATCCGGTTTCCGGGAATATTTCGCAGTTTTTCCCTCATTGTGGTTGATTAGCATTGTTCCCTATATAGATATATATTATCATGAAAGTGTGGTAATAGTGTAGTATAACTTTACCACTAGTCATAATTGCAATGTGAGTCACGAACATTTCACATAATGTTCAACATTTTCCTAATCATGACCTGACATATATTATAAACGTTTCATTATCCATAAATGAAAATAAAACCCCAGTAAACCTAACAATTATTTTAAGTCAACTGTATCTACTTACACCTGTTTTCATGTCTTATATATTATACTGAAACTGGTTATCATGTCGGATTAAAGAAATTATGTTTTCTTGAAGAAACATTGAAATAGTATATGTTAGATAGCATAATAGTTATGGTGACAATGTACAAGGAAGTACACGGTTCCAAAGCCACAGATTCAAGTACTTTTTTCATACAAGCATTTATAGGTTGAAATGCCTATTTTTCGGCCCATGAACCTATGATGAAAATTAAAGAGGAAAGAGGAAGGAGGAAGGAGGAAGGAGGAAGGAGGAAGGAGGAAAGAGGAAAGAGGAAGGAGGAAGGAGGAAGGAGGAAGGAGGAAGGAGGAAGGAGGAAGGAGGAAGGAGGAAGGAGGAAGGAGGAAGGAGGAAGGAGGAAGGAGGAAGGAGGAAGGAGGAAGGAGGAAGGAGGAAGGAGGAAGGAGGAAGGAGGAAGGAGGAAGGAGGAAGGAGGAAGGAGGAAGGAGGAAGGAGGAAGGAGGAAGGAGGAAGGAGGAAGGAGGAAGGAGGAAGGAGGAAGGAGGAAGGAGGAAGGAGGAAGGAGGAAGGAGGAAGGAGGAAGGAGGAAGGAGGAAGGAGGAAGGAGGAAGGAGGAAGGAGGAAGGAGGAAGGAGGAAGGAGGAAGGAGGAAGGAGGAAGGAGGAAGGAGGAAGGAGGAAGGAGGAAGGAGGAAGGAGGAAGGAGGAAGGAGGAAGGAGGAAGGAGGAAGGAGGAAGGAGGAAGGAGGAAGGAGGAAGGAGGAAGGAGGAAGGAGGAAGGAGGAAGGAGGAAGGAGGAAGGAGGAAGGAGGAAGGAGGAAGGAGGAAGGAGGAAGGAGGAAGGAGGAAGGAGGAAGGAGGAAGGAGGAAGGAGGAAGGAGGAAGGAGGAAGGAGGAAGGAGGAAGGAGGAAGGAGGAAGGAGGAAGGAGGAAGGAGGAAGGAGGAAGGAGGAAGGAGGAAGGAGGAAGGAGGAAGGAGGAAGGAGGAAGGAGGAAGGAGGAAGGAGGAAGGAGGAAGGAGGAAGGAGGAAGGAGGAAGGAGGAAGGAGGAAGGAGGAAGGAGGAAGGAGGAAGGAGGAAGGAGGAAGGAGGAAGGAGGAAGGAGGAAGGAGGAAGGAGGAAGGAGGAAGGAGGAAGGAGGAAGGAGGAAGGAGGAAGGAGGAAGGAGGAAGGAGGAAGGAGGAAGGAGGAAGGAGGAAGGAGGAAGGAGGAAGGAGGAAATAAATATCTAAATTTAGCTTTAATGGATAAGAAATTTTCTTCAAAGTGCCACTTTTTTGCCGAAAACAAACAGGGATTTAAAGTACCCTTCAAATCCCCAAAGTGAATAAATATTGTAAAATGTGATACAGTTACAAGCCGATATCGCCAAATAGGAATTTTGTAACTGTTACAACACATCCAGTAATAATACCTATTGTCCTAAGCTTCGTGTACTTGCCCGCAATGCCCGCTGGCATTGAGTCAAAATCGTGAGATATTCTCTCGTAAATTCAAAAAATATGAAAAAGAAATATTAGCTTATTGGGCCAGTAGAATTAGACAATAAATTCACAATAATTCCAAAAGTTTTCAAACTTTGGTCAAGTGAATGGTATCTACATTGAGAAAGCAATAAATTTCAGTTTGCAACCTCTTCCGAAGTACGCAAAATTGTCAAAATGGCAATTAACGTGAATTTTGCTGTATACTCGTTGAGAATCTTCTCTTATGGTGTATCAAAGAAAAACATTAAAGGTCGATAAAAAAAATGTTCCGTACACTTGAATTGGTTGCAAACTTGATTCGTCATATGAAATAATATATTCAATACCACTCCAAGTTTGCAGAACTTTTGGAATTTTCTCAACGATTATTCATCAAAATGCAAGTTAATTGCCATTTTGACAATGTTGCGTACTTCGGAAGAGGTTGCAAACTGCGATTTATTGCTTTCTAGATGTACCATTCACTTGTCCAAAGTATGAAAACTTTTGGAATTATTATTAAATTTTCGATTCTTCATGTCTATCTCTACTGGCCTATATCCCATGATATTGCTGGTCTGTTCAACAAACATGCAATAAAAACTTGTAATAATCACGCCAACGCAGAAATCAAATAAAAGTGTGTAAAAATGAATCATCCAATCTCAGTTAAAAGCGGGTTTTTCGCGATCATAAACGTAGAATATGAAATCGTGCCAAAATATTAATATTGTGTTTATCATACTGGAGGTGCATAAAACTAGCAGTAATATAAACCTCGTACGTTGGAGATTTTTCAATAGATTCCACTTCTGTCAGCCCCCGGCAGTGCGTATGGTCGTAAAGTAAGTTTGCTGTAAACGTAATGAGACTGTGAAAATGTTTATCACTCAATAAATAAAGCTGAATTCGTGATGTCGCCAGTTATCGTTGAGTCCCTCAAGGGAGAGAAATGGTCAATGCAGGACTGTATGTGAAATAAAATCCATTTTATTATAGAAGCTGTGGAGCAGTGATGCCAATGTTGAATTGAATGCGGTTAGACCTGAAGCACTGAGTACTTTAGGAAGATACAGAGAGAGCTACGTCTCTCTCACACTACCATACTCTCCGATTTTATATTGATCCTCATCAATGCATTTCAAAGTTCTCCATTTTAATTTATAATTTTTAGGAATCTGCAATTTTTATATACAGATATTCTAATTTTTTATTGATGTGATTATTTCATTGTACTTGAAATACACGTCCAATTCATCGAAAAACTCGTTTTGGCAACACTGTTACTTTGTTCTGGAAGCTACTGAGTAAAACACACATTTGGCGGTTCGGAGATTATCGCAGCCTTGCATTCACCCACCCCGTTTATCATTCCAATTAGGAAATGTCGTTACAAAACGTACTCAAATACGCAGCTCATCTCGTAGGATTTAAATTATAGGAGAGATTTAGCCACGTCTGATTTGGTTCTAAATTTTTACAACGTTGCGACAAAACTTTTATGAGCTTCATTTAAATTTAAAATGTCGCAAACCATTTACTATAAAAGTACCCATCCATTCGATCTTTCGCCCGATCGAAATAGATTAACTTTTCCTTCGAATGAATTGCCATAGTTAAAGGAGATGAAAAAACGGATATAAAATTAATCAGAGTGGAGAAAGAAGTCACAACATTCTGTTTCCAATATATGTCGCCTGAGGGGGAGGTTGGGATTTCATCAGTCTAAACAGCTAGGTAATTTTCTTAATGTCAGATTATCTTATCTCCAAATTCACGTCGTTAGAACAACGTGAACGAAGATAATATGAGTAATATTGATGTGCTCTTTCCACAAGCATCGCTCAAAAATGGCATCAGGTATTTTTGATGTTAATATCAAAACTAAAATTTCAACAGGTTGTATATATCTTATTATTAAATCGGAAAAAACTCTACTGGTCAGTTCCGATGGGACCACTTCATGATATTTCAGCATCGACAGCATCGCCCATGAACAGAGACAGATAGCCAAACTTTCTGAGGTGTTTCAGAGAGGTGGAAGAGCTTGTAAGCGAAGCATCACCAACGAGACGAATAGCTCTACATTGGACATGATTTTGAAGTGGGTGTTTAGGGAATGCAATTCATACCAGAGGACAATATTCCAGGACAGGTCGGATCTATACCTTAAATGATTTTTTAATTGAAAATAAAAATAAGAGGCGTGATGTCGAGAATTCATTTGTAGATACTGACTTATACGTTGCTGTTAATTTAAAAAAAGTACCATTTTCTATTTAAAATTTTCGAGAAAATTCAAGAGAAAGAATTTCATTTGAAAGAATTACTAAACAGAATCCTGATTGGCGATGAATCAAAATTTTAGCATGTTCCATCAAAAACTAATTAACCTGCTTTATATGTTCAATATGTTTCTTAAACGATAATTTGCAAAGATAGGTCATTCCTAGGTCTTTGAATTCATGCACTCTATTAATGATTCATTATTCATGCGGTAGTTAAAAAAAATTGGATCTTTTTGGCGGGTTATTTTCATGACTTGGCATTTTTTAAAGTTAAAATATAACTATTCAAATCTTTTTGTAAGACGGAACAATCTCTGACTGCACCTGTTTAAAAATTTTCACATCATCGGCAAAAAGCAAACATTTGGAGTGCTTGATGTAATCTGGCAAGTCGTTAATAAATAACAGAAAAAACCATGGCCCCAAGTTTGATCCTTGGGGGACCCCCGACGAAGTATGAAATTTACCCGAGGTAATTCCATCATGTTTCACCACAAAATAGCGATCCTGCAGATAGCTTCTGATAAGATTCATGATATTTTGAGAAAGTCCAAAACGATATATCTTTGCAGTAAAACACCATGGTCCACCCTGTCGAAAGCTTTACTAAAGTCGGTAAATATTGTGTCCAATTGAGCCTTGTTTTCTAAGGAGTTATTTGCTTCGTTTTTGTATAATAACATATTTGTGTTGACAGATCTGTTTGATATAAACCCATGCTGTTACTCAGCTACAAAACCGTACAGTTTAGTATAGATTATCTGTTCGAATAGCTTGGAGGGGGCACACATAATAGATATTGGTCTGTATTTTTTTATATCACGTTTTTTACCTATTTTATGAACTGGTATGCATATTGAAGTTTTCCATTGTGTCGGAAAGTCAGCGTTTTTAATTATGAGATTGAAAATGTGCAGTAGTTATGTTCCATATAACGACCTATTTTTTGAAATTCTCGGAAACACCCTGCATGCCAGACTCATAAGCACCATCTTCATAAAAGCATTGGTATTACCTATCTTCGATTGGAATATTATAAGTGCCTTCTGTGTGCCACCACTGTCTCAAACTGATTCAAATGCGGAACCCGTATACTATTCTTGTACCTGTCCAAGCTTGTCGGTTAGTCAATAACCACGTGGAAGAAACTAGTCGCATTTTTTTGAAAATCATTTTAATTACAATACACGTGCCATAGGTTCAAGCATTTTACAGTTACACATATTGTGGTATTAAATTGGAGGAGAATTGTGTATTGTTGTGCGATAATTGATGGCAAAGGGTTTGTCAGGAAGTCGTTTGGCAGTTTTGCGAAGTACTTTGAATAGTAAGTGAAGTGCCTGATTTTGATGTGAGCTAGGAATGGTGAATTGAAATAAACTCGAACAGATCTTTCAACAATCGGTGGAAATACATGTTCATGGCTATTTTTTTATTTTCATGTAACTCCACTGTAATTGTGGAAATTTTAAATTGTGTTGGAAAATTTGGAAAATCTTGGAAACCGCTGTTCGACATTACAGTTTCTTCCATCCGGCAGTTCCAGTATAATTACGGCTCTGCTCCGGTCAGCTGACGTTTGGCCAAAATTTCGGTACGAATTTTCCAACACAATTTAGACTTTCCTCAAATTTTTTTCGAATTTTTCACACCTGCTATTCGTTATAAAATGGCATTATACACCTGTCCTTCACGGGAGTGCAAGAGGTTAGATTACACCCTGTATATTGTCCTCACATCTAGAATCAATATTGCGATCCTATAATTCCTTTCATATTGCTTCTTTTTAGGAAAAATATTTTATTCAAATGCACTGATAAGAGAAAAATAAAATTTGTTACATTAAAAAATATCAAATGACATAAAAGCTTGTCGCGACAAGTATGTACAGAGAAACCAACCTAGATGAAAATGTGAAATTGCGCGTACGTTCAAGTTGAGTGTCTTATCACTGGATATATTACGGACTATAATCCATTGTCCGGCAAGTGCGCATCACATTTCCACGTCTTTAGGTAGGTTAGTAAACAAAATTAAAACCTTTTCAGTAATGAACTTTTATTTAAATGCGCTAAAAATAAGTAAGTCGAAACCATCTTTTTGTTCCATTATAAAAATAAACGTATCGCGAAATGTACACTTTTTTTCTTGCTAATATTACATTTATATATTTTGCCAATATTTTCATAATATTATATTAATATTGTCCCAATATAAGTGTGCTGCTTGACGATTGAAATGAAAAAATTAAATCAAACAAAAAATGTTACCACAAAGTAAATACATTCCTACGTAATTGTAGGTGATCAGAAATTTTTATGTTAATGTTACATTCAAAGTTTGATTTTGTCTGTGTGTAAAACATCGTGAAACATGTTTCATACTCACACTGATTTTCGTCTACATATATAATTTAATATCAGTGTTTTATTTTATTTATTAATGTTTCATGTTGTTTCACAATGAGATTTCAATATATTTGCATGTTTCATATATTTTTATTTTATGTATATATTTTTTTGTTCAAGGCCAATTTTTTTCTTTTTATTGATTCACTTCGATATTTCACCTTGGTGTTTTAACCTGAACAATAATATCATGTAGTATGATCATACTGGAACAAATGATATACTAAATTATTCATTTCTGCAAGATTAAAACACAGGGTCCATATCCAAAGTCACTCAGATGTCAGTAAGACCATTAAAACACATCACACTAAACTCCTTATATCGAATGACGAGTGTTAACAGTTACAAGCCATTGGAATTAATTCGATATGAACTATAACAGTTGTTCTGCCATCAGTCTTCAGATTTCATCAAGGGCCTTGTACAAACATATGAAAATAAACATGTTCAATTGAAGGGGTTCTGAGGTCGTAAAATTTTAAAATTATCCTTTTCTCTAATCCATAAAATGAAATACTTTGCTCGGTATTACACCGTTCAACACGTTAGCTCATAGCACAGCTCCAGGAACGAACTGGCCCAACCCAACCAAACTTACATGAAAAATAAGGAATATTTCGCGGTACCAACATTTCTTGACCTCGAAGGGGCGTATGATAACACATGATATGCATCTATCATAACTCAGCTCTCAGGGAAAGAAACGTTGATCCGGTCCTGAACCAGTGGATATCAGCACTGTTTGGATGCAGAGTAACACAGGCCTCGCTATATGGGGACACTATGGAGGTGAAAGCCACGAAGGGCCACCCTCAGGGAGTACTATCCCACTGTTGTGGAAGCTCGTCGTAAATATTCTCCTGACAGATCTGAACCGGAGAGAAATGTACGCTCAGGACTATGCTCATCATAATATTAAATGGGGTATATGGGGGTCTGTATGGACCTAATGTCCCTCAGATGTACAGACGTGGTGCATGATGAAGAACCTAAAGGAACCACGATTGTTCCTTCCACCAGGAAGAGAAACCTAGAGACAGAGCCTAGAGACAGAACAGAGTTCCGAACGAACAAACTGCCGGATTCAGTTGGGTTGCTAGTTTTTCGACGACGACTGGCATGGTTTGGTTCAAATTTGTTTTGAATTACCAAATTTGGTATGATACCAACACACACCCGGTTAAGATCGCGCTGGTGTCCTCGGGCGCGGCTGGCGCGAGCTGGATCGAGGTCTGTTTCGTTCTATGTTGCACATACGTGCTTCGATTTCATCTAGGCGTGCTTTGGCTAGTTCTATGTTCATTTTGAGTGTTCGAAAGTGATATTGCGATATTGTGATATTGCTTGTGATATAGTAGCCTCGTAGTTCAGCACGTTCAACGCACTACACTTGAAAAAAAAACGTTACTCACGAAGAAACTCAAGTAACTTAGCGGAAGAATGTACTCCGGCGCGAAAAGGCTCACTTTGATTAGCAGAAAAATATCACTCGCGAAAAAGTTCACGTTGGTTAGCAGAAGAATATCACTCACCAAAAAATCATGCCAATTTTCATTTAATAGAAGAATCATATGAGAACGTGTACTTACCACGACCAATGGACTCAACATGGACTCAACCACAGGACCCGGAACTCAAGATAAATATGGAACTCAAGGTAAATATGGTATGGTATGGTAGTGTGAGATTTTCTGATCGGTCTCAGGACGGTTCCTCGTGAATGTTCATCACTGGCAGTGGGTGTTGTAGGGATTGATGTCACATACAATATTTCAGATATCATCTTTAAGCATGTACTCCATGTACTCATGTTAGTTGAGGCGATCCTATGAATTGTGATCCTGGTTCACTTTACTCTCACTTCCATATTGTGCCCATATTGGCATACATGATATGAATCAATCAGTACTGCCTGTGGCCCATTCAGTTATCCTTATTCAACATTCTGCTATTTTAGGGATTTCGCGTCAATCCACCCCTGCTCATCCCCTTCAAGTGCTTACTATTCGGTGAGGGGGTGGGTCGGTGGACTAACACCGGCTTTACTGTATTGGTAATTCAACATCTAATTCGATATGTCAACATATGCTACACAATAGAGTGGTTTTTCAGTCTTAGGTCGTGTTACTGTCATTTTTTATAATTTCTCCCACATTCATTACGTTAAATACTTTCATCGTATGTATGACACATGTTTAGAGAAACGTAATTTCATTTATGGATTCTGAGGATAATATTGCACTTAATGCATTTATTTATAGTTGCCTGTTAATTGATATTGATTATGGGATCCGTCGGTGGATAAAATAATGGTAGTCTTGAAATTTGAGTGATTTTGAAGTGATGAATGTTCTGTATCACAATGAAGGCGATAAAAATCCTAACAATATATTATCAAGACTCCATTTTGATCCACAGGTAAATTCATTGGTATTTATTTGTTACAGATGATGTATCAATAATATTAAGTTAATTTGCATGAACAAATAAATAAGCATACTTGCATGAGTCACAGAAGTGTAAATAGATATGTACTGCGGTAAAGTCCGTTCGGAAATATAGACGTCCCATTTCAGATGGCGATCTATCACAACAACATGGTAGGTATTCGTATGGGAATCACTATACTATCTTGAGTGGTCCTATATTCAATAGCACATTTGAATATAAACAAAATGGTGAGTATATAATTTTATTGAAATTCATCATTTCATCCCCATTTTTCATTTCAAGACAATTCTAAAAAGGTTATTGTTCTTCAGATATTGCAAGATTTCAGATATCATCTTCAAAGCTCGAATATATATATATATATATATATATATATTTGGGTTTTTATTTCCAGTTATTCTTTATTTATATAAACTTAAATCGATAACGTACACACTATAACATTCCTTGTGGTACTCTGTAGGAAACAGTTTTGTAGGTACTATACAGGTTGTCCCATCAAAAAATTTTAATCTGATGTCACGTGACCAAAAAAAAAAAGCTCATTCTGTAACATAATATCAAAAAAGCTGCACCGATTGCTTTAATTTTCAACCCCAAAATTACAATTCTCTACTACTCTCGAGTTCCGAGATATTCTCCGTCTTGATCGTCGTGGACACCCTGTATATAAAAAAAGTGAATGATGCCACTGGTTTTTCTTTTTGAAAAGGGGAACATTCCCATGAAAATTAAAAAATGAAAAATGTGATTTATTTGTGATATCTAACAGAAAACAACTACTTCCCCGGCCACGCTGGATATTATCAGATGTAGTTCAAAGTCCAGCGTGGCTGTAGCCGTGGAAGTAGTTGTTTTCTGTTAGATATCCCAAATGAATCACATTTTTCAATTTTCATGGAGAATGTTCCCCTTTTCAACCTGAATACCTCCCAAGAGGTTATCTTGAACGATGGAAAATAGCGACTAACGTTAGTCTTTCAGTAGCAGATGATTCCACAACAGATTTTATGAATATCCTATTAATATTGTTGAACAAAAATCAAAATGGTTTTTCTTTGTTTTAATGTTTTAATATTCACACCAAAAAACAAGAATGTGTTCAAAGTTTACAACCTTTAGTAGTATATTATATGCGAGTGGTTTTGACAGCAGCCAGTGCTGTCATCTTCACGGCTTTACTTAATTTAAGTAGTTTAAGTACCTCAACATCTTTTTGAATGAAATTATTTGGATTGAGTTCTTGATTACGTTTTGGCATAAAACAATCAACAGCGGCTTTCTCCATCAGGGATTTTAATTCCCTAAATGAATGCACACAAACCGAGCAACGAATGTCACATACCATGAGAACAGATTTCAAAATAGATATATGGACATATCTCCCTCAACTGTGTGAACGCATCAGGTCGGGCAAGCGTTTTTGGATGATACGAATATGCAAAATAATGCTACATGTGCCATATGTGAAGCGCATACATGCAATATGTAAATGAATTAAGTTGAGATAATTTAAATGAATGAAAATATAGAGGGCGTCATGATGCACAGGTTACACGTGTGTCCACCAAACCGTGTCGAGTATTTTCCGATTAGAATTAATATCATCATATTAAAGAGGGCATATGGTCGTTCAGGTTGTTTTACAAGTGTATGTAATTCAGGGCATAATTGAGTTTATTGCTGTGTGACTCAGACTATTTGCTTCGCTATCTGGGGATTCGACTACCTCGTAAGTATGATCAATTTACGATTTTGTGTCTGGTTTCTCGAGAAATTATTTAAAGTGTCTAGGATTCCGGACCACAGACTCCATTGAATGAAGTTGTGTTCCGTTTATTCCGTATACACGAAAATAGTTATTTATTCCCAATGGGCACAAAGACGTTGAAACAACGTTTTGAAATGGCTGAAAACCGAACGTATTTTCAACGAAAAAATGTCGCGTGTAACAACCATTTGCTTACTAATTACCGCTTTATTGCTGTTTTCAATCAGGTTTTTTGAACGTCGAAGATACTCAATAAAACACCATTGTTCTGACCAAATAAAAGGTTAAGGAATGTATCATAAACATTGATAAATGAATAGCATAAAGCGAGTTTGATCAACAATTCTTTTTCAATTAACGTAACGATTGTTAAACGTATATTTAACGAGTTGTTGAGGAAGTAACGTTGAAAACACATCTTTATAACGTATTCTTTCAACGTTAAGTTAACACTAAGGGGAGAATAAAAATTGGTATTTCAATTAGGTGTAAACTACCCTTTTATTTTGACATTATCAAAAGCGTTTATTCAAAGAAGTCGTTCAGAATTGAAAACAATATTCAAATTTGGAATCACAGCCAGGGTAGTTTATTTTTATGGATTTATTGCAGGTAACGAGTTTACCAACATATGGCAGAGCCAATTTTTTTATGTTTGTTTGAATGTTGTAGACAATGTAATATAACATGAATACTTACATTGCAGACGTCTATCCTTAATGGTTAAAATATTTGTACTTCCTACATTTCTGATATTTTTTCAATTGCCTCAATTCGCAATCGTCTTCAGGTGAATATTGACGAACTGATCCGCTGTGTGTAGTTATATGTCGGTGTGGTGTAATTACGAAGTAATCACGCGCGATCTTGTGGCTCGCGTGGTTTCACGCTTCTGCATCCCTCATAAACGGGCTATGAATGGCCCCATACGTTATTCAATTTCCACGCTCGACTGACTGAAGGCACCATTGGATTCTATCTAGGGGGTTTCTATGAATTTCCGTTTGAACAAATGTTCCTCCATGAAGAACACTAGCCTCGTCCTCGATATAGAAGTTTTTCAATCATTGAGTCCACTTTTGTGATCGATTCTTTTCCTTCCCCTTCCCTATTCCCTCTTCCTCCTTTTCCTCCTTTTCCTCCTCTTCCTCCTCTTCCTCCTCTTCCTCCTCTTCCTCCTCTTCCTCCTCTTCCTCCTCTTCCTCCTCTTCCTCCTCTTCCTCCTCTTCCTCCTCTTCCTCCTCTTCCTCCTCTTCCTCCTCTTCCTCCTCTTCCTCCTCTTCCTCCTCTTCCTCCTCTCCCTCCTCTCCCTCCTCTCCCTCCTCTCCCTCCTCTCCCTCCTCTCCCTCCTCTCCCTCCTCTTCCTCCTCTCCCTCCTCTCCCTCCTCTCCCTCCTCTCCCTCCTCTCCCTCCTCTCCCTCCTCTCCCTCCTCTCCCTCCTCTCCCTCCTCTCCCTCCTCTCCCTCCTCTCCCTCCTCTCCCTCCTCTCCCTCCTCTCCCTCCTCTCCCTCCTCTCCCTCCTCTCCCTCCTCTCCCTCCTCTCCCTCCTCTCCCTCCTCTCCCTCCTCTCCCTCCTCTCCCTCCTCTCCCTCCTCTCCCTCCTCTCCCTCCTCTCCCTCCTCTCCCTCCTCTCCCTCCTCTCCCTCCTCTCCCTCCTCTCCCTCCTCTCCCTCCTCTCCCTCCTCTCCCTCCTCTCCCTCCTCTCCCTCCTCTCCCTCCTCTCCCTCCTCTCCCTCCTCTCCCTCCTCTCCCTCCTCTCCCTCCTCTCCCTCCTCTCCCTCCTCTCCCTCCTCTCCCTCCTCTCCCTCCTCTCCCTCCTCTCCCTCCTCTCCCTCCTCTCCCTCCTCTCCCTCCTCTCCCTCCTCTCCCTCCTCTCCCTCCTCTCCCTCCTCTCCCTCCTCTCCCTCCTCTCCCTCCTCTCCCTCCTCTCCCTCCTCTCCCTCCTCTCCCTCCTCTCCCTCCTCTCCCTCCTCTCCCTCCTCTCCCTCCTCTCCCTCCTCTCCCTCCTCTCCCTCCTCTCCCTCCTCTCCCTCCTCTCCCTCCTCTCCCTCCTCTCCCTCCTCTCCCTCCTCTCCCTCCTCTCCCTCCTCTCCCTCCTCTCCCTCCTCTCCCTCCTCTCCCTCCTCTCCCTCCTCTCTCTCCTCTCTCTCCTCTCTCTCCTCTCTCTCCTCTCCCTCCTCTCCCTCCTCTTCCTCTTCTTCCACCTCTTTCTCCTCTTTCTCCTCTTTCTCCTCTTCCTTCTCTTTCTCCTCTTCCTCCTCTTCTTCTCTTCTCTTCTTCTTCTCTAGCATTCAATTCGGTAGTACCTTACCATGACGAAACCAGGAAACATAACAGACTCCAGCAAAAACGATATTCATTAGGTCCGATGTGAATATGAAAATTCCCACATCGGAGAGACCAAGAGGCCATTATACATAAGAATAATCGGACAGAAAAAGTGGACTGACTCAACGAGGAGATACATCCAAATCGGGAATTGTTGAGCACCACCAAGTTCTTTGGGACGAGGCTAGTGTACCTCATAGAGAGGAACATTGGCATATTTTCAAGCCGAGCGTTAAAATTAAAAACGGATTGGGACTGTTCAAAGATTGTTTTGGAACCTCTAAAGTACGCGCGCCACAAGACTGCGCGTGATTACTCGCTAAGACCTATAAGAACATCACATAGCACAGTATCCACCTGACGACGATTCAAGCAATTAATACGTTCTGAAAAATTGAAAGAGGTAGCAATCTTTCAACCATTAAAATAGTAGTATATTGAAATTTCCCCAATGAGCTCTCATAAACTGTAACGCTCATGTTACCAATTAAAGAGGCCATAGAATCGAGCCTTGAGGTACAATCGATGTAAAAATGTGGTAATATATAAATTGTCGGTTGAACGAAAAACTGCATCGAATTGCAAGTTTTCCTTCGGCAGCAAGATAACACAAGTTATCGAACTACTCTAATTCAGCATACTTCAAAGACGGTCAGGTAATTTCACTATTTCGTCACTTCACTTGCATAACCTGTGTAATAATCTTATGCACCGCAGTATTTTCATTTAATCACTGCTATGCAAAACGCACTGAATTAGTTTGAATCCTGAACAGCAATCATTTACTATGTTAATTTTATCATTCGCCATATGATAGATTTTGAGCACAGGTGGTTGGAATGAGGTAGCGGAAAGTAAGCGTGCTCATTTTGAATAAAATTAGTTCGTAATGGGCGGTTTGTCACGTACGTCATTTCTTACTTCCGGACTGCCACATGGTCGAATTTTGATTTATGCGCGCAGTTCCAAACGAAGTCAATAAACGCATTTGGAAGTGATATTCCGGGCAATTTTATGTCACCTTATCACGATTTCATTCGCAGTCTGAACACTGAAATCAATTTTACTAGTAGTATATGTAAAGGGCAGTTTTTTTTTTTTCATAAAGTTGAATTTCAGAATTCAGAATTTTCTCATAATTTTGTATTTCTCTTTAAAGAAACTATAATTATTTATTTGTTTTATTTGTATTTACCTTTTATACAATTTGGGTCATAAATAATCTATATACATTCCATAAAAGCTATTATTATTATTATTATTTGTTGAATTAAAGATGTATCTCTAACATTCCTACTTTTGGAGTAGGTGTAAGTATGGTTAACGTTACTTATAGATAAAATGTTCGAGTATGTCAGTGTAAAAGTAGGACTTTCTTTTGTTTTTTCAGGAAGAATTTAGTCATATTACGTAATTTCTCATATCCGACTCCGACTAGCGCTTCTCTATTTATTATTAATTTTTATAATTGGAACAAAGCGGAGATGTGATAATCCACGGAGTCTCTCGCTTATTTACTCCCTTTGTTCATTCTAACTTCTTCATAATAATTAAGATACTACTGTTTTTCTGTTGGAGTGTTACTCACTTGAAATAAATTATACCTACTCGCCCCTACCCATTATTTTAGAGAAGTCACTACCGAAGACTTTCAAGTGATTAAAACCCGACAACCTCAAGATTAACGTACGTCATTATCGGGACCACTGAACAAGGTAAGTATTATCAAAAATAATGTACTGGGTTTCTGTTCCTTCTACAAATTAATTATCGGATTTCACAGAGTTTGCATTTTTATTCTCTCTAAACGTCGAGGCACGACTTACGAACAATTTTTATTGCATAACAACAAAAAAGGTGATTGAAAACTTTCCTAGGGTTTCAGCGAAGGGTGCCATCTTATACCTGGTTTTCGACCTAATCGTAGTTGTGCAATATCTCTGCTTACTGACAAAAATAAAATGAATGTATGAGCTTTATTGGATTATACCAAGTCATTGATCACGGGTTATCCACTTTACTAGGGCTTCGGCGATGATGAATAAAAATTGGAAATACTAACATCCAATTTTGACTGAGAATCTTACAATCCATTCATTTTATTCAACAGTCTTTTGCTAAATCCAATAACATTGAAACAGAAATATTCAACCCTTTGAACCTTGAATAGCTTGTATGTAAAATAAATTACGTTTTATTTATATTTTTGTCGAAATTAGGTGCACTTTTGACAATTCTGGTATTTTTTGCCGATCAGGATAATAATGTCCCGGAAAAGGATGATAGATCCCATTAGGGTATTACCATGGATCAAATAATTCCCAGTTGCACAGTAGTGCAGAATTTTAGCAAACCTAATTTATCAGTGAACTAATTTGACATACATTGAACATTAAAATTCATTGATGTACACTGATAAACGAGTTCTCTAAATCAAGGTAGCCATGATCTTGTATATGTCCAAATGAATGTTGTCTTAAATAGAGTCTGTAATGTCCTCAATTAGAAGAAGTAGTAATATCTTAGATGAAATAAATAATTCTTTATCGAAAGATAATATAATTCATATGTTTATTAAGCCTGTTTAATTCAAATTCACAATCATTTTGTGTTCTTCTGAGATAAAGTGCTTTATTTTTGTGCCAAGGATTTAATAAGCTTCTGCTCAAGCCATCATTTTCAGTACATGATAACAAAGTACCATATCAAAGATTTCTTCTTTAACGAAATTATATCTTTAGTACAAATAATGGCATGCTACAGTTCTCACTTCAGTTTTTCAATTATCTTGTCTTAAAATAGGTATGAATTTGTTGCAAATATGTATTTCCTTGTTCTAAGATATTTATGTGTTTGATCCAAAATTATATATTATCTTATAAAAAAATTAGCTTCACATGTGTTCATGATGTTCTTGAGAAAATGAAATTTGTTAAATAACTTCCATATAACCAAAGAGCATATAACATGCATTTGTTATATTCTCTATCCTTCAAGCTTTGCAAAAAAACTTTTGTTTGGATAAAAGAGTTCGCTAAATCCTTGGTTGGCAATAATTGATTTAATTCCCAAGCAATTTCTTTGGCATTTATTTTTTGGTTTCCTCTAATGTGAATATATGAATCAAAGTCAGTTGGTCTCTATCATATGTAAAAGGATTGGATATCTTGTTAGAATTTCCATTTAATTTTATTGTTATTGAATTGAAGTGTTGTAGATCATTTATCATAATTTTCATTTGATTTCAGTAGTGTATAATTTTTAAACATTTGCCAACCGTGTATTTCACATTCAACGATGTATCTAATATAAAAAAATGCAGGTTCAGTTTGCAATCGACAATGTACGGAGTCCAGAAAAATCATAAATCATTTTTATTTTTTATCGTACACATCCTGTATGTGAGAATACTGTGGAACTATATGGATGTCTTCATTCATCCAGTTTAAAAAGTAGGTGGCTATTCCTGAATCGAAAGAAAATGTTATATATCTGCTATTAAAAATCTTAAAACATCTCAACAAGCCATAAAACATTTTTATTTTTATAACCTCATCCACTAACTCACTGACTTCCAATATTTTCCTACCGCTTGACCCTCTCTATTGAAAATATTACATGATATGGCAGCCAAACAAAATGAGGGGAAAATCTCCTTTAGCTATATTGGGGTGGTGAGGTTATGCGGCAGTGTGGGTGGTACGGGTTAGTCTCTAGGGGTCAGTCTACCTCACATCTGTCAATAGGTAATGCCAGTACATGATAATTAGTCATTTCGTGAATGACAACATGACATATTACATTCACTTGTATCGAATATTACTCGAATCACTTTGGCAGACAAATAAATTTAATGGAATCATAATTTCTGAAAGGGAAATGAGTGGGAAAGTCTCGAACACGCTATTCGAAATGCTTTTGAATCGAATAGAGTGTTTTTGGCGGGATACTTTCTCTCATATGAAAAAATTCACTGATAAAAATATGATTACGTCAATAAATTATCATTCTTTGAGTATGGAATCGCAAGTTCAAATTTAAGGTCTCCGCTCTTCGATAAAACAATTCTCATTAACCGAAACTCGCAAAAAATAGTTTCTTCATCATCCACTTCTTTTTTTCTCAAGGTATGATGGACACTTAATGTTGGATCTAATAATAATAATAATAATAATAATAATAATAATATTCCCTCATAAACACTCGTAGAGTGTACCCAAAGGCATAGCCTGTGCGGGTAGAGGACGGCTATTATTATTATTTGCCGTGGCGCTCCGGGGCGACTTACTGATTTTTGGTGGCGTATTCACTTTTCAGCTGCAGGAAAACCCGGAAAACCTACAGCACCACCTCGGGTGGCCGGCGTGCACTCCAAGCTAGCACTAGTACAAATTAAAAATAAACGTTCTTCTGGTTCTGATGAGATTTCTATAATTCTAATAGAACTTCTTATTCACGAGGTAGTATATACAATGGCTGAAAACATGATACATAATCATCATGAAGTTATGAATTCTGATAGTTTGATTTATGAAAAACTGAAATTGTCTTTCAAAGAATTGAAGCCAAAACATACTGCAGGGAATATTCCAGCAGGAATTTTCATCCTCTTTCCATTACCTAAAATGTATAAAGTCTCAACTGGATTTTGTGTCCACAGAATTCGCTGAAGCATTTGATAAAATGAACTACAAAATACTGCTGAGCTCAAAGTTGACGGATTCAATGATCATCTCATTGAATTTTTTATTTCGTACTTGATAAACAGATAACAGTTTGTCAGCTATTGCTGTGATCAGTCTCGTTCATTTTGGCAAGGTCAGGAGTACTACAAGGGTCCTATTCGGGGCCCTTATTTTTCCTTATTTTCACAAACGATTGTCCTAGAGTAGTTGAATCAAAATGTCTATTATATACTGACGATTTCAATGTGTTTTGAGAAAAAAGAGTTGAATGAGCAAATAATGCTTCAAAATGATCTGAGCAAGACATTAGTGAACAACGAAAAATAAAGTTGTCCTGAATTCTCGAGAATGCAAAATCATTATTTATTATGTCGTGAAACGTTCAGTTACTATGACTTTTCACAAGTTTACTATACCATAAAGAACATAAAGAACATGTTTTATGACTTTCACATTTATGATCTCATGAAATTCTTGTCACCATTTGGACTCATTAAGACCGTGTAGGAGAGCAACTGGCATTCAAGTAAAAACAGTTCTTTGTTTAGATTTTATAACGGCTCTCGTTTTATCATAGAACCATGGCATGGACTTGAGGGTTGCTATAAAACCATTATAAATCTAAGTTTCTATATGAACTATTCAAAGACAAAAAAGTTATCGTGTATATGTAAATGACCATCATAAAACCTTCATAAAATCAAAAAAACTTAAATTCTAGATGGTTTCGTTTTGATTTCAGAAGTGCTTTGAAACCTACTAATAAATCTACTTGATCTGGGAGAGTATCAGAACCCATTTATGACCCGCTTCACCTAACCTTCATAAAACTATGCTGAAACTTGGATTGAACCAAATGGCATCAAAATTGTATCTTGGGAGGACAACAATATAATTTCTCCAAATCAGATCAAATCAAATAGGTTTCTGAATGAAAAATATATTAATACAGATTCCTACTGACCTGAAATGAATAAATGAATTGAGACAAGCAACTGTCCTGTTGGGATTTTCTGTGAATCTCAGCAGGGCATTAGACTATGTGAATCATAATATCGTTTTGGAAAATAACATGGTGGAGGATTAATGTCGGCTTAACTTGTTGAAAAATTTCTTTTCATTGGGAAAGACTTCGTAGTTGTTGACGATAATCCATCTGAATGCGCAATCATAGATCAGTTGTAGAATCTTTACTAAAAATGAAACAAATAAAATTCAACGGTCGTGGGGGGCAGAAGTTGTTTTATGTTGGATACTTGCGGAAGAAAATAACCCTTTAATATTGATTTATGCATGAGTCCGGGTCATTCACAATCTATATTGGTAACATCTTAAAATAAAAAAATCACTGTGTCAATTTGTTACTCGACCAATTGGATTCGATATACTCATCAGTGCAATGTCCTCCATCGTCAATGATGCTATAGATTATCCTAACGTGCATAGTTTAGGTTATTATTCTAACGTAAGTTCACGTGACTTCGGTGAGTTTTTCGTTTCCAAGTAAGCAATTATTAATTGATATAATTTTCATTCCAACCATTGTCAAGATAAAGCAAAATGGTGCACGAATCGGTGTATTCCATTATTATTTAAATTGAAGTAAAAGTCTGGAACCTACCTCACTATCAAATTGTTTGAAATGCACCAGATTGTTGAGCATGATACGCGATACGATGAAGATAAGCTATGCTGAAACCTGACAGAATGGAATTCCTTGAAATAGAATTTTTAATAATGTTAACTTCATGCTTCAAATGAGTTTTTATGTCACTGGTGATAAATGCATAATATAAATTAATGTTTCTGACATTCGACTTCGTGGAAAATTAACTCTAGAACATAATGAAGGATTCACAATGGATTGGTTTGTGGATACAGATTCTTAACCTTTGGAAGTATATAAATAGTTCATTTCAGGTTCAGTTGCAACTGAAAGAATAGGGTGCGCCTTTAGCGCCAATTCAGACTCGATGATAAAGAATTAAAAATTGAATTTGAAATGTTGCATAACTCTCTAGTTCTGATTTTTGTTGTTGTTGGATGTTCATAAAATTAGATGTGGAATCATCTGCGGCTGAAAGACAAACTTTAGGCGCTATTTTCCATAGTTCAAATTCAAGATAAGTCCGATATGCAAATTCATTTTCCGTGCCTTCAATTATATCAACCCTCATCAATATCTACTCAAAAGGGGACTGGCTATAAATTATTTCTAAACTCTACCTATATTCGCTTACACATGCTTTGTTTCTCTCAAACACAATTCTGATTGTTTTCAAAGTTTGACTTTCATACTTGTTTGTCTTTGAACAGAAACACATTGTAATCTTTCCACTAAATTTGCCCAAACGGGACAAGTCCTATTTGCTACACAACCTGTTTTACTTCCACCACCTGTGAACAGAAAATGGGTATCGAGTAAGGTCTTGCAACGCCCTTTCTTCGACGTTTTTTGCGCCCATTACCGTTGCCACCCTCTCTTCAGTAGAGCACACTCTTATCTGTCCATGATCTATATACCTGCGGTTATTGAAAACATATAGGGAAATAGTGCTGGTACCATCATAATATTACTCTCGTATTTTATTATGCCAATAAGTCGTATAATAACTCCTACTTGGATTTTGTATTACTCATCAACAGGGATGGATGAATTTATTCGCAATATTATAAAGAGTGGTCGAGTGGACTTAGGTTTTATGGTGGAAAAATAAAAACGATTGTAATATATCAATGACCTTCAACCCCGTCTACATTCTTTCATTTTATTTTTTAACGCGTTTAAATTAGTGTAAAATACAAGTTGTTTCACAACTTATCCGAACAGTAGTGCGTCTCTCTTATTTATGTGGTATTATCATATCAGATGAAAAGTTTCCGATACTGTATATGTAACGGAAACTTTGAACGTGATTTTCACCCATATCCAGACGTCCAAATGATTTGAAATTTGGCATATAACATTTTTGTTATGGGAAAAACAAAAAGGACGAGATTTGTGACAATGGTCCGATTGTTTATCAAAATTCATTAATTCAAAGTGGCGGCTCCAAGATGGGGAACGATATTTGTGATTATGGTCAGATTCGATTCAAAATTGGTATGGTTTACAGGGTCGGAGATTTCGATTTTTAAAAAACTAAAGAACACGCTTTACTTCCAACATGGACTACGAAGTAGAAATAATTGACGAGCCAATCCTCATACATTTAGGAAAAATGCTTCTTCTTAACCGGGTCTCGAGATCACATCTAGCTGGATGAAATTCAAGCAGCCGACACCTAGACCGCTTGTGGAAGTGATCCCAACCAGAAAATTGCTTGACTATTAGCCACATATCTTTAATCTGTTTATCTATTAAATTACTTTAAGTTAATCGAGGAAGAAACGTTACCTAATTCTCGTCGAGTAAAATTAAATACCAGGGTACTGATAGGTATTTGAGGGTCCTAATCTATTACAAATAGTCACTACCACACTGTGGGAATATTATGTCAGGATGTGATCCACCTGTTTCATCCGAATTATGCAGGCATGATATTTCCAGGGGTTACTAAATCATTGAAAAGTTACCGTGAATTTATAATTGCAAAGGGTGCTTCTGATGAGATTCGCCGGTGAATTAGACTGTTCCGTTGGAGTATTTGATTATGCGTCAATTATGAGTGATAGCTTTCGAGAAACTAATGGTTGGACAACAACGGAAATTATTCAACCAGAATGTAATTTATTCATTGTGTCTCACAGTTGTCCTACTAGTCCCTGTGCTTCTGATTATTTTGTTATTTGCCCAGCTTTTTATGAATTATTTTTCCTTTTCCTTTCTCTGCTGATAAATAGATATTTCAGAACCAAGTATTGTCCTCGGTATATTTTTTCCTAGTCTGTCAAGCATTACGCGTTTCCTGTGTTTACTATCGTTGTGCACTGTATCAAGAATCAAGATCCTGTGTTATTAATTTTTATCTGCTTTTTGAAGTCATCCTGCTGACGTCAAACAATTTGTTACTTGCTGACCCGGGAGCGGTAGCTATTACAAAATAATAATATAAAATATGAACTATTGACTCAAAACCTGTTTTTTTTTCAGAAAGGCCTGGAGAGGGTACAGTATTAGCGCATAGCCGTTTGGCATTTCAGTGTTTGGCCAACTTTTATCTTTCCTATTTATCAAATCTTACGATTCCATTACCAATTTCCAGGAGTTCACTGACGTTGAAATCAAAAATATACAAGGCCAAAAATGTCAGTTTATGACATAAAATTACCGTTTTATTATTCTCCTTCATGAAACTCAAACTTATATTTCTCTTGGCCATTTATATACCATTTTCTATTGATCTAGTTGAATTTAATTTTGCTATGCAGTGTTTTGCAACATGAGTGATAGAAATTTTCGAATTCATCATTTGCTGGATTTTGGATTGGAGTATGGAATGACTATTTTTGGTGATATTTGCTGCCAAACAACATTACCTTGGATTTGCCAGGATTTATTATCAAACAATGTACATGCGTTTTCTACTAATTGGGGATACAAACTAAAACGAATTTGTGTGTCGTCCAGATTAGCATCACAAATTTCAATCCGGTTCAAAAGGTGAGATAAATAAATTGAGAATAAGAACGGTCATAAAAGAGACCCTTGCGGCACGCCTGACTTCAAAGTTAGATAGTCTGAATTGATATTATTGATGCATACTTTTTGTTTTCATAACGAGCATAACGAGAAAAATGTGTTGAAGAGATCGTACTGAAAGGCATCTTCGTCGATGTTGGCGTTCTTCAGTGTCTTTTTATTATTGTAGACAGTATCTTTGAAATATTTTGTGGAGAACTTCACCATTATTGGCCTTCTCTTGTTACCGACTTTTTTTCCCATTCTATAAAATGTCTCAAGATCGAATACATCCACCTTTATATTCATTTTTCCATGGAGAACCTCCCTCAAAATGGCACTGCTGTTTTCCCCATGTCTCTCCTGAATTCCATTAAATCTGAAATACTATTTCTGTCTACTTGATCTTGTTCATTAACTAAGGCTTTCATGGCTTCCTCCTGATTCTTCAGCTTTTCAACGATACGTAGATTTTCTTCTTTCAGCTTTTGTATTTCTACAGAAAATGTTTCACGTGTGGTCTCTATTAGTTTCATCTAATTTTTTGCATGTATTACCACGTTTTTAACAGTATAACAGCACGTAGGACTACTCAGCTCGGCAAATATGTAGCCTCATTTTTATCTAATTTGTGGAAATGTGTGGAGATAAGGGTGTTTCAGCTCAATCCAAATTATTCGTTAAATTCATTTGATACTATTCGGTATACTCACCTAATGTTACGACTGAAGGCAAATAATATTTCTCAGATCTGAATTAACTTTCATCAACCCCCATTTCAAAAAGGACCGGGCATTGTATATGACCCATTCACCTAAACTCAACGGATGTATCAAAATTAGGTCGAAAAAAAAAGGTCATCGAGTATCTATTTTCCACCGAATCAGTGGCTCATAACTAATAGTCCTTTAATTATGTAATGAAATAAGGAAGTCACCCTGCAACCACTGAAATCCCCGAAATATTCAACAAAGCTCGCTACCTAATAGCTGAGCGTTGGGAGCATCGAAAATGATAACAATGATGAACTTATAATAGGATATCGCTTGTATGCCAACATTAGTAGACCATTCAACTTCAAAGGGTGTGTATGGAATGAGAGGGGTCCCCATAATGCTTACGCATCATTTCACACAGGTGCATAGTCTCATCTTTAATCCAACGAAATGTCACTGCATGCAACTGTTGCCGGGTAAAAGTTAAATTCGAAAATTATGCAGAACGCACGGCACAAAGAATTAAATATCTGAAAATTGTTTGAATCAACCCTGTTGACCCTAATTGATGTCTGGACCAGGGCGTCAAGTGCTTTTTTTATGAACTTAGACGATTCCCTTTGTTATGAGGTCTTACGGTTATTTTGCACTCATTATTTCAGTGGCAAATTTTTGAGATATGAGCAATAAAAACCACTCAGAAATATTTCGAAGGGATGCGTATTATATATCCAACGGTCTGTATTTTTGTTCTTATATTGTTCTTTGTAATTGGACCACACCGTTGGAACAACTTTTGATTATGAAAGGGATTAATGACCCGATTCTGGTTTGGAGGATGGTGATTCAAGCGATAGTGTACAAAGGCCATGGTTTCTTTTTATTATTATTTTCGTTTATTCCAACATTTGGAATTAGAATTCCGTATAATTATACAGTGCGGCTTTTAATAGCCCCCCCTGTTAACTTTTGAACGGTTTGATGTAGACACATGAATAAAAAACCGTTTCAAGGGTTTTACCAATACTACTTTGGGTTTGAGATAGAAAAATTCCTCAGGGTTTTCCTTGAACATTTTAGGCACGATATGTTTACTTATTAAATCTTCAATATCGCTAATTTCGTAAGATCCAGCAGGAATATCGATAGTTCTTCGTTTAGTTTTATCACCGTTTTCGTAGTAGTAGAATTTCGTGACTTCTTCAATGTTGGGTATACTGTTGTATGAATGGAAGCTGAGCAAAGCCAAACTGTATTCTGAATCGGAATCCAATCGAAGGGGTAAATTGAAATCGATCGAAAGCGTTGAAGAACGACTCGTTAATATCATAGACATGACTGACACACAAAATAAAAAATATGGTGATTGCTCAATAGGGGGCGCGGGGGGGGGCCATCAACTCAAAGTTTTCAAATGGCATGGGGGTCAAGTGGCACATCGTCGAAAAGGAAATTTCATTCTCTTTCCAATCCATTCATTCTCTTTTTTGCAATTTAAATTCGAAATATCAAATATAAATGTGGATCTGAATACTACTCATACCTCGATAAATTTGAACGGTTTGATGTGGAACAATGAAACCAAAAATTTTTTGAAGGGTATTACCAATACTACTTTTTGAGAGAAGAAACATTGCAATTACTCGACAGATGGCGCTGGGGCACATTAACTTAAAAATTTCGAAAGGAATAAAATTCGAAATTGGAAAAAAAATTATAGACAAAAATCAAAAATATTTAGATGGTTGTAAAGAGAATTGAATTCTCGTTTCAACTATGTGCTACTTGACCCCCCATGCTATTTAAAAAATTTGAGTCGGCGGGCCCCCCCGCGCCCCTTATTGAGCAATCACCATATTTTTTATTTCAAAAAGTACTATTGGTGAAACCTCGAAACGGTTTTTATTCATGTTTCTACGCCGAACCGTTCAAAAGTTAACAGGGGGGGGGGCTATTAAAAGCCGTACTGTATAAGAATTGTATAAATTCTAACTGTTTCGAAATTATCTGATATGACATAATGAGTCAGAATTATGACTTGGTGTATTAATTTCAAAATTCTTTGAACGGAAATGTCAGAATCCTAAATTCTAACACACAAAGTCAGAATTTTTACTTTGAAAGTCAAAATACGTTTTCTCAGAGAAACTGAGTATGGCAATTTCTAGTACCCAAAGACTTCTTCGATAGACTTCTGGTGGTAGACGGGCAATGGTTTTTTTGTTTATTTGATCCTCCATAATTTCAACTGTCATGTCGAAATTTCGACTTTTATCTCGAAATTTCGACTTTTATGTTGAAATTTCGACTTTTTTGTTAAAGTGTATTATATAATCCAATCCCTATACAAAAGGTAATTCATCCGCAAATATTCAACAGAAATATGCCAGAAATCGATCTATAGGTGGTCCAACATTTCCATGCAACTAGCAATTGCGGAGACATCCTTGTAGGAACTGTGCACGGAAATTCATTAGATGTAATTCAACGTTCGTTGTGGTATTAGCCAGGAACGCAGTTGTTTTCTGATGGATTTTCGACCCAATTATTCCTATTGTATAGGATTAAGGTATTAAGTGTCGTCCTGGTAGGGCAGGACATCTTGTTTCTCAAGCTTATTGCTAACAATGCAGATTTCTTCATTTGGATAATTTTCTGTTCGATGCTTGCCGACACAACTCCTATAGTACAGAAAATTTGCAAAATATTTTCATTCTATGTGTCATTGATTTATGATATGTTTTTTTTTTCAAATCGTGTAATGAGAAAAAACTTCTTCATTTATCTCTAAGGGCCAAGTAGCTCAGTGGTTGAGACTGAAGCATTCAAAACCATTGACTGCTGGTCGGCTAGGTTCGAATCCTCAGCGACTTCAGATTTTTATCTGATGGCCCGAGAAAGTGCTAGGAATCGCACGTTAAAAGGTAAGACCTCGTTAATCCTTGGCTCGCACAAGTTTCGACTTTTGAGGGCTGTCGTTCGTAAGGGGACGACAGCTGGTTAACGGAAAAAACAATTTTAACAACAACAACAATCTCTGAAGTCCTATTACATATTTTGCAGTCATCACTTGAGTGGTCAATTTTTTATATATGATTACGAAGGGATTGTTACCTGATGGTTTATGACTCTTCGACCCTTTTCTTGTGATTGCTTTCTGTAATTTCATCACACCACTGAAGCCATTGATAAAACTGATTAAATGATCTGAGCATAATCTTGAAAGGTTCAACCTTAGGGTCATTTTTATATGACGATAGCCAACAAATATGTTTATAGTCTCATAACTATTGAAGTATTCACCCAAAGTAACCTTATACATATTTACCTAGGTAATTTGCTTTGTTCCGAGTTACATAGTTATTTGCACATATACTTTGAGTGGTCAATTTTTAAGACATGGGTGATGAAAACATCACACGCATCATAAAGCGAGGTAACTACCAAACGGTCTCCTCATTTATTTTCTCCCAGTTCGCTTGCTATGATTGAAGTTACGAGAATAGAATAGGAAGTTATCAAAAGGTTATTATTGTTGTAAAAAGCATGAGTTATCCTAAAAACCATGCAGACATATCGGTTGAATGATTGATTATGGAAATGTACAGTTGTGTTCAATGTAGTGTTGCTATACATCAGGCTTGTTGAGATATGTCATTGAAACTGTCATTGACAATACCTTTCCGTAAAAGTTATAATAGAAAGTTATACACTTATGTCTGCTATTGATTTAGAACAGATAGCACAAACAGCGCCCCTGCAACCAAAGGTTTGTAAAGTAGCGCTTCGTTAAAATAAATTAATAGAATATTTACTTTCACACTGTAACTTCAACTGTTTTTACTGTTTCACCAATTTCTCACGACAACGCATAAGGATTTTTTTAATTTTGAACTTTCGATTAGGACACACACCTAAATGCGAAAATAGAATTTTCCATATGAAAGCCACGCAGGGACCGCTCAAATTTTCCATCACTTTCATCAGCACCTTTTAGTCTGGGAGGTACTGCCACTTTGGAATACGTCATAGTATGCACGATGAAATTTAATTGTTATTATAGTACACAATATACCACTTATTACTAAACCAAGCGTCAGACCGCGGGACCGCGGGGGTGGAGTGAAAGCTGAAAATAAAGTAATAGTATGCATGTTGAATTTTTTATTGTTGGTAGATCATATGATACTCATCACGAAATCAATTGTCAGACCCTTGACTAGCGGTGGGTTGCACAGATACAGGGTGTTGAATATGAAAAATTAAATCTATTTTTTATTCATAACTTCCACAGGAAATTTTACAGTTTAATTCGAAAAAATATTTTTATTCAATAAGACCTTTATTTAAAAAGAAAATTACACTTTTAGTTGCCACCAGTGGCGTACAAAAAGGGTATATTGGTACCTTTCCTCTCCTATTTTTAAAAATCAGGAAAATTATTATTCTTTGATTTCTTCATTCAATTTTAAGTATAACATTTATAATAGTTTGAACCCGGAAAAATCAATCGAAACTGTGTCAATACTCGTTGTTTCAACTTTTCAGTTTCAAATCTGGATCATTTTTTGAAATGAATTTAATTAGCCCTTATCAATGACCCACGCTGTATCACAGCATTAGTGAAAGACTGACAAACAATGGCAACTGGAATGAACCCATGCTAATTAGTTTGTTCATTCCTCCTATTTTAATTGGCCTTGATTTTTTCGAGAATACCCAATGAAAATGTTAAATATCTAGGAAGTGGTCACGAAGAAAAGTGGGATTTATTGAACAATACTTCATTCCTTCGGTTTAATGTCCATCGTCGTCGAGTTCCAGTAAATAAAATATGTTATTGCCCGAGGCACGTCGGCCAAGTGGCGCCTACTGTTTAGAGGTTAAAGTAATCCTTACCGTGTTCCATGTTCTTACTACTCCGACTTGTCTGTTCCGTTGGCATAACGACAAACCTAAAAATCATTTCGTTATTGTGATTTATTTTACAACGCAGGACAAGAAAACATACATAGCAGTGCAATTAATTAACTTTTAAAATCACTGTAGCTCTTCTGACTTGTGAGTGATGCAATATGCAAATGATGCAATTTTACAAATTACATTATTACTGAAGAATGAACGGAAGACTGTAATTTAAGAATGAAAAATGGATACTATAATTCAATCTTTCGCAAATACACCCAAAACCATGGGTAATTCGTCGACAAGTATCCAACAAAAATGACTACTGCCCTTTACAACCGTTGAATTATACCTGTCACATCCATATGCCGTCACTTTGGAAACATTTTTCATTATTAAATAGCTATATAACTGAAAAGAAAATTATCCGAAATCCAATATTTTATATCAGTCAAAACAATACCTGTTGTTATGAGCCCGGCGTTAAGAGCCCTTAGACATAAATTCATTATAAACATCCAGATTATATTTCAATTGATTATTTTTATAGATTACCTACTGCTTTCCATTTCCATTTTCTTTTTGCATTATCCAAAACTGTTTAACCAACTTCCACTAAAAAGTAGAGATGTTTTCAATGAACACAAATTGAAAGCTGAAATTAAATGATTTGTGATTGATTACTAAATATGAAACACAAATAATACAATATACAATTTTTTTTATAAACAAAACCACTAATACCTGTCCTTGGAAAATAACACGCTTCCAAAAATGACAGAAAATCTATTTTTTATCTTGAAATTACTGAAGAGTTGAAAGAATGACATCTTGTGGTCGTGTTCTACCAATACAAAGGCTAATTATGATTTTTTAAATTTTGTTGTGATCTTTCAAGATTCGTCGTCAGATTTGGTAACAATGCTGATGTGAACATGTGATATTTTAATTCTAGAAAATTTCTCTCAATGATACTGCATCATCATATCTTCGAATGAGATCAAACCTGTTGATCAAGGGAGCATGGTATCAATTTCACAGGATATCACCCAAAATAAGGTAGACAATGTGGAGAATATATCTGTTAGAAATGTCTGGTCTGAATGTACAATGAAAAGTTGGAAAGGCTAATGAAAATGATTCACATGAGGTTATATCACCCAAATTTATTTGTGATCAGGTTCTCGTTTTTGAAGAATGACAGTCTCAAATAATAATGAACATTTCGTATTGGTCTAGAATTAAATGATCAGACATTTTGGGATATCGTGAAGGGTTGAGAAAACAATCCGGGTTGAAATCAGTCCAGGTGTTCAGATAACCCTTTACTGATGGCAGTAAATCATGTCATAAACCTCATTCAAATTTGTCGGCAATATGAAAATTACTACCGTGACACTGAACGACTTCATTCAGTGGAAATATAACAATCCCAGAGTACCACCCCTATTCCACTTTCTATAGAATAGCTCTACTCTTGATGACATAAAAAAAACACTGAATGCATACATGATGGCACGATATCATTATTGATTATATTATAACACCTGTTATTTGAGACGCTGCATCCAGGACCGTACCTAGTATTCAGGATCCATACTGTTTCAACATTCAACTTGTCGATATCAAAATTCTCAATCTCATGAGGAGGAGAAATTTAATAGTCACTTTCCTGATGATTCAAAAAATCTGAAGAGGGAAAAACTTTTCTGAAACGAAGCTCAAAGAATGTTCGATCAACAGTTGAGAATGTTCGATTAATGGGACACTGACTAGTTTTGGATCCAGATTCGTCCATCAGGTGTCGTATCGTTTACCACCAACTCTTTCATTAAAGTTATAGTGAGATTTTTTTAAAAATTTGAAGTGAATGTAAATCAGTAAACATTGCATGTGGTAGTTCACCACAAACTCTCATATCAAATTTATATACAATACTAAGATGCTTGTTTGAATTTTGCAGTAATTTCATAACATTGCATGTATAAGTTCACCCTAACTCTCGTATTATATAGTAAGATGCTTGTTAGAAAATTGCAGTAATTTCATTTTTGTAGTGACTTTTCATTTGAAAACAGATTTACAGTAAACCTACATCAAGTTTGCAAAGATATATTACAAATGTAACAATAATTCATACTTTAAGCAATGTTTTTTAATTTACAAATTTTAGTGGGAAGCTGCTGCAACAGGTATTACCCAAATATTGTTTTGTCAGTGTATGATAGATATGCTAAATTGTGTACAGCATCAAGTTCTCTTACGACCTGACAACAACGTACTTTCTGATACTGTGAAATCATTATTCATCCTGTGATAACAAGTAGTTATGCGATTGTACAACGAACTTGTGAGATTTATAAAAGCAATTTCTTCAAGAGATGATTGGAAAGTAAGAAACACGCTACTGGTTAATAATTGTAATTAAGGGAAGTCTACGGGTCAACAAAGCCAGGTGTTCTTTGTCGTACACGGTAGCAACTTGGCCCCACTCTTGCTTCTTGATCATCGGACACCAACGCTCTCGAAGAGTAAGTACACTCACTAGTGGAAGTACCGATACTTCCAACACCTGAGATGGAAAAAGGGCGAAATAAAAGCAACAGGCCAGTAGAAATAGACCATAATATTATTACTTGTTTTGGATTCAATAATATTTTTCTGAACCTTTTGGAATCATACTTGCATTATAGAATTCAGTATGTCTCTTACAACGGATGTTGTTCACAAGACTTCATTGCAACTGTGGAGTCCCCTAAGGTTCCAACTTGGGGCCAGTTTTATTCTTGATATTTATCAATGATCTTTGCGAGACACTAGAGTGCAATAAATTAATGTTGGCGGACGATCTGAAATTATATACTTCTGTTTGAAAACCTTTTTTTTGCCCTTCAACGAATATAATTGTGTAGTAATTATTCTCTCACTTCCGAATAATTTCTGTAATACCCATATAATGCTAGAGTAATACCTCTCTTTTCCGTGTAATGTCCAATAATTCCTAAATACTTTCTGTAATGCCCCCGAGTAATACACCAGTAATACCTGTGATACCCAATAATTTTCAAGTAATGCCTCTAATTCCCGACTAATACATACCACTAATACCCAAGACATGTGCTCACCAAATTTCCCACTCGAATATAAGTTAATGTAAATAAAACACTGAAAGAGATTTCATTCAACATGTATAGAAGGTATTGCAATTTTGAAATAAGTACCGCACTAACAATCGATTCTTTTTCGAAATACAGGGTATTTATTGAAAAAAACAGAATGTTTCTAAGACAATTGGACTGTATATTTTTACTCACCCTGTATACATAAAATGACTGTGTGACGTTATCAACAGTGAAGAATGTTTGATATATTAACGACATGCTCTCCTCCCTTATCCCTTATAATTAAAAATCTAGGTGATGACGTACCCCTATTTCCGAACCACCCTGTTAAAAAAATAATACCATTTAACTTTGGTCGAGATTGAGGAAGTTCATCCTGGAAATATTGAATAATCATTTCTCATTAGAGAACTCGCACTGGTTGGTATAAAATTAATCGAATTGGATTTTTCTTTGTCCACCCTGTTGTAGAGCACAAAACGAAAAAGTATAATGGATACGAGATCAAGGTGACATTGTACCATCATTGAGGCATGGTATTCCCGGAATATATAGGCGAATTTAGCCGGGAGTAATTTTCCATAAGAATTTTGCTGGGTCCTTTAAGTTAATTACAATTTTGACAGTGTTGCGAACTTCGGAACAGGATTTATAGTTTGCTTTCATATCATTCCGACATAGTATTAAAGTTTGAAAACATTTGGAATTATTATGAATTGATTGTCTATTTCTACTGGCCTATAGTGGAAGTACCGATACTTCCAACACCTGAGATTGAAAAAGGGCGAAATAAAAGCAACCAGTATATACATCGCTACTGTACCGAAATGCGCGGTTACGCTGCATTTAGTTGTTTTTTATTACAAACCGAAGCGGAACACGTCGTGAATGTAAAAGTCATTCCAATTATAATAATAAGAAGAAGAACAATAATATTAAGTGACTGCTGTCACGAAGGAAATCGTCAAACAATCATCTTTCCATGCAATAATTATTGAAGATGATATATTTTCTCCAACCACGTTATACCGGAAAAATGTACATGTATATCTTCGTTATTATTGAATCCAGATAATGGGTTCAATGGAAATTTTTTCATATTAACTCATAAGCCTTATTTCAAGCCACCAAAATGTGGTGATCGTGCAGGTATGAATGTTCAAAATATTGTATTTTATTTGTGGAGATCATACCTGCAGCTTTTCCGTGTTATTGTTTGTACCAACAGTATGTGAAGCATTGTCAGACATAATTCAACCACAAAAACCTCGTCTCGATACAAATCTCTTCAAGCAATTCTCAAAATCATCTGTGGTGAGTTCACTTACTAATTACCTACAAGTGAACCGCTTTAGATTCAAAACATACAAATATGTATGTTAATCAGAAATGCTGATTTAACACGCATATACAATAACATTTTATTCAATTTTCTGTTTCGGAGTCTACTATAAATAAAGAGATCAAATGCCAAAATTTACAAAAGGGGGGCTAGGCTCAACTTGGGAAAGTTGGGTAATGAAGAAGTGCACTTAGCTCAGTAGAGGCTAATTTTTACATCAGTTCTACATTTAGTTTCCAGTCCGTAACTAAATTACATATTATTATAAGGCATCTCAAATAATTTTCTTATTTACTACCTGACGGGAACCAAATAACAAACAACACTTAAAAATCGTCACTTTTTTTCAGTTTCATTCGGAAGTGAATTGTGAATCACATCCATCATGGTTTATCGATTGTTTTCCAAAATTACTTCTAAAATTACTCAGGCTCAAACAGTATGCTGTCTAGTTTTGTGATTATGTATTTTATTTATTTTATTTATTTTATTTATTTTATTTATTTTATTTATTTTATTTATTTTATTTATTTTATTTATTTTATTTATTTTATTTATTTTATTTATTTTATTTATTTTATTTATTTTATTTATTTTATTTATTTTATTTATTTTATTTATTTTATTTATTTTATTTATTTTATTTATTTTATTTATTTTATTTATTTTATTTATTTTATTTATTTTATTTATTTTATTTATTTTATTTATTTTATTTATTTTATTTATTTTATTTATTTTATTTATTTTATTTATTTTATTTATTTTATTTATTTTATTTATTTTATTTATTTTATTTATTTTATTTATTTTATTTATTTTATTTATTTTATTTATTTTATTTATTTTATTTATTTTATTTATTTTATTTATTTTATTTATTTTATTTATTTTATTTATTTTATTTATTTTATTTATTTTATTTATTTTATTTATTTTATTTATTTTATTTATTTTATTTATTTTATTTATTTTATTTATTTTATTTATTTTATTTATTTTAAGGGTCAAGTAGCTCAGTGGTTGAGACTGAAGCGTTCAAAACCATTGACTGCTGGTCGGCTAGATTCGAATCCTTAGCGACTTCAGATTTTTTCTGATGGCCCGAGAAAGTGCTAGGAATCGCACGTTAAAAGGTAAGACCTCGTTAATCCTTGGCTCGCACAAGTTTCGACTTTTGAGGGCTGCCGTTCGTAAGGGGACGACTAGTTAACGGAAAAAACAATTTTAACAATACACTTCAATAACATTAAAATTTGAAACTTACTGTTTCATTCGAGTTCGGTGAATGAATGAAGAAATTACTGAAGTGAATTTAAATCTACTGAATTATTTGGGTTCATACAAGATAGAGTTGGTTCTAAAAATGGTGAGATTTAAATACATTTTGGTGCAATAAACCATCCGTTAATATTTTTAATGTACAACAGGGATTTGTAATCGTAAATGCAAGAGATAGAACACACAGCGCAGCTATTAATTTGCTTGTGATCTCCCAACCTGATCCACGGCAATCCCTGCTGACAATGAATATTTATGGAATACATTAGACATCAAGAAAGCAATTAAGTTGGTCTATTTCGAACAATAAGTAATTAATCGTGACAAGATGTCGCAAAAGGCACTCCAAGTTAGGGGGCCATGAATCTCAACTCGTTCTGCGACTACGGTCTACGACCATGCAACGACCGTTACGCGACCACCTGTTCAAGCGCGTGGCTGTCTTCAGATTATAATCCGCCATGACCCGAGTAACCCTTATAAAATATGTCCTCCTACGGTGTGACAGACAACTCGTTATTTTTCAGTTATTCCTCATTTTCACATGGACAGGACGTTGACAACGATAACAGGCATATATCCGAGGGGGAAACAACTAGTCATTTTTTGTACACCTAATGAAATCAGTGAAGTAATTATCTCTAATGAAAAATAATGAAAAAGTTTTAGGGGGCATTGAAAGATAATTACCATTCAATTACGCGGATACGTTGTTTGGACATAATTTAACTCTTATGTATAAAAATAAGATCCAGAAAGTCATAAAATAATTCCCAAATACATACCCAATACATAATAATTCAGCCATTCTGAATCGATTGGCGTTCGCAGAATTGGTCTATCTCTAACCGTTCTCGAGTTGGTCAGCTCTGAATCAGTTTTTCGATGGTTTTTTTGCCGTCAAAAATATTTCTGATGAGTTTTCGACATTATTTTTAAAAGATTCGGAATCAGCACGTCAAAATACGTCTCAGGACAAAAATTTTAAATTCGAAAATGAAAAATAAAAAATCTCAGAAAAAATTATTTTTCATCTTAAACACCTTTTTCCGCCTAAATCTTATATCTGAACATATAAAAATCATACATTTTTGGAATGAGCATAAAATTTTACGTATACAGTGTGAATTTCAAGTCGATGTGACGACTTGGTATTTTTGATGATTTTTAGGGGCGAACCCTTGCAACTTTTTCGAGCAATTTTTAATTTCTTTTGATTGACTCGAAATTTACAATACATACTAATTCGACCATTCTGAATCGATTGGCGTTCGCAGAATTTGTCTATCTCTAACCGTTCTCGAGTTGGTCAGCTCTGAATAAGTTTTTTGATGGTTTTTTTGGCGTCAAAAATATTTCTGATGAGTTTTCGACATTATTGTTAAAATATTCGGAATCAGCACGTCAAAATACGTCCGAGGACAAAAATTTTATATTCGAAAATGAAAAATAAAAAATCTCAGAAAAATTTATTTTTCATCTTAAACACCTTTTTCCGCCTAAATCTTATATCTGAGCATATAAAAATCATACATTTTTGGAATGAGCATAAAATTTTACGTATACAGTGCGAATTTCAAGTCGATGTGACGACTTGGTATTTTTGATGATTTTTAGGGGTGAACGAACCCCTTGCAACTTTTTCGAGCAATTTTTAATTTCTTTTGATTGACTCGAAATTCACAATACATACTAATTCGACCATTTTGAATCGACTGGCGTTCGCAGATTTCGTCTATCTCTAACCGTTCTCGAGTTGGTGAGCTCTGAATTAGTTTTCAAATGGTATTTTTGGCGCGAAAAATATTTCTGATGAGTTTTCGATATTTTCGTTCGAAGATTCGGAATCAGCACGTCAAAATACGTTCGGGGACAAAAATTTGAAATTCGAAAAGTGAAAAATAAAGAATTTCAAAAAATTATCTATCATTACTCGACTTTTTTGTTCGTAGATTTTTTTCGTTCAAATTCTCAGTATATACTAATTCGGCCATTCTGAATCGATTGGAGTTCGCAGAATTTGTCTATCTCTAACCGTTCTCAAGTTGGTCAGCTCTAAATCAGTTTTCAAATGTTTTTTTTGCTCAAAAATAATTTCTGGCGAGTTTTGACATTTCGAATAATGAATTTAATTAAAATTAATATCGAATTAATGAAAATGTTATGATGTACACCTAATGAAAGAGTAGTTTCCCCCTCGCATATATCCATGTGGCTAGTGGATAGTGGATAGTGGATAGTGGATAGTGGATAGTGGATAGTGGATAGTGGATAGTGGATAGTGGATAGTGGATAGTGGATAGTGGATAGTGGATAGTGGATAGTGGATAGTGGATAGTGGATAGTGGATAGTGGATAGTGGATAGTGGATAGTGGATAGTGGATAGTGGATAGTGGATAGTGGATAGTGGATAGTGGACAGTGTCCGGCGTGAAGTTCGCAGCATATGGATTATTTTTTATTATTGATAT
Organism: Chrysolina haemoptera; assembly: GCA_958298965.1. Classification (NCBI taxonomy): domain Eukaryota; kingdom Metazoa; phylum Arthropoda; class Insecta; order Coleoptera; family Chrysomelidae; genus Chrysolina; species Chrysolina haemoptera. The sequence goes on along the minus strand of OY282596.1, from coordinate 8,252,945 downwards.
CTCAAAACGAACATTGCAAAAATTTTGTAATTTGATTAGATTTTTCAAGATCCGACATATTTCACACCGTTCTATGGTGTAACATAAAACAATGTACATGGTGTTGTTTGAATTCGTAATGATCAAATGTCACACATGAAAAAAAAGTCTTAGAAAACACCAACTTGGTGTTAATTGCCCTTTTCAATGGACTATTCAGAATTTCATTAAATTCTGACTTCTAAATCGGAGATTAGTGAAAAATATTAATAGGAAATAAATGTAGTCCCTCTACGCCTCCGTAGATATGATGCCATAATGAAGATTAATAGAATAATGGGGCATATTTGTATAAAAAAAACCGAAAGAGGACAATTCTTAGTAGGATCGTCAAAATATAAGTAATTGAATACTTTAGCGACATACCAAATCCAAAATCTGTATCTTCCAAATATAGAAAGAATGGGGATCGTACCTCACCTAGTGATCACCCGGTATAATATGACATTTCTTATTTATATCATTCGGACTTTGGTAATAGTGTAAAACAATGGTACACTCTTGATGTAATTTCAGTGTTTTGTAAATCTTCTTTCGTATATTTGCTGGAGCCCAATTCATATAATTAACACATCCATAGAGATAACTTCATGTAAATAGTCGAAGCATAAACCATATTATGTGGTTGGACAATTAATGACAACCTGAAAAATGATCTTTGTCCTCCATGTCTAGTACACGCGATAAATTTGAATCATGTGTATTCTTCACCTCATCAATTCATTGCAATCGCGCAATTGCGACGTAAAATTTCATTATGTCACTTATCAAGTGTATGTGTTATATCCTCATTAGGAACAGCACATGAATGATTGAATTGACAAGCTGCATAACATTAATCATGTCTTTTAAAAAATGTTTACAGTTACTAATATCACATAAATTTACTTGAGTTTTTTCGTGTTGTGAATCGTTAAGTAATTTTTCATCAAGGAAAGTGTCAAAGTAGGTTAAGGAAATTTTCTGGCATAGACTCACGGGGGTATACCATATAGATTGAATCCCTAATATTCGAGGTGGATGATGGTTTCACAGAACTATGAAAATCCAAAAAGCGAAAGAAAAAAATTCCTCTCGTTACATTCATTTACAGTTCTCAATAACACATCTTACAACAATTGACCAAAGAGAGAGGCGACAAGTTACGTGATGGTGGGGCATTGTATTTGTCACTTTTCTCCAGAATTATGAACATTATATCCGGTAAATGTGTACCCATAATAATCATAACTACTGGCGTTAAGGTGCTCATAAAAATAGGGCTCCCAAGCATCTAGCTGCTCCAAGAACTCGTCACAGCTACCAGGAGTAGCAACCTGTGGGCCCCTAGCACTCTGTACACCGATGCCAAAAACACACATTTTTCCACCGACACTTAAGGGAGGGATGCGAGATCTGGAACTGGAACATGTCCCCAGTGGGAGTCGGGAAGGGGCTCGGATCTGGTAATGAAATTCTGGTATCCGGTGGACGAATTACCTGCGGCCGCCGCACCGCCTGGCTGGAAACCAGCCCTGCCAGGATTTCACAAAGAGGCATATTGAAGGAACTCGCAGCGGGGACTGGAAAACCTGTCTTCGGTAGGAGCCGTAGAGGAGCCCCGGGTCGAATGCTGCGGGGCTGGTAGCCGGTGACCGATTCGCACGCGGCTGCTGTAGCACCTGACTGTGAACTAGCCAGTAGCCCTACCAGGACTTTCACTGTGGGGGAGAGGAAGGAACTCTCTGCGGTAACTGGAAAACTTGTCACTAGTAGGATCCAAGGAGGGGCCCCAGATCGGATACTGTAGCCGGTGATGGAATCACCCGCGGCCACCGCATCGCTTGACTGAGAACCAGCCCTATCGGGCTTTCATGAAGAGGCAGATTGAAGGAACCCGGTTCCTGGACAAGCACCCACACAATGAAATGTGTTGATACCTCATTTCGAAGGGTATTCAATTGTCTATACAGTCATGTCTATTTTTTGGAATTTCAAAATGTTAAAAAGTATAAGGTATAATATTGAATTCTCTGTATATTCATGGCACCTAATTTTTTTACATACAATTTTTAACTCTACCGTCACGTATGACAAAAAGCAGTTGGTGAATGAACAAAAAAAATAAGGTGCATTGAATTTACAGCGAATTTAATAGTATACATTTTAAAAATAATGTTTTTATGACGCATGAACAAAATTCAAAAAAATAGACATGGGTGTATAAACGGTTGACTAGGTACCCTTTAAAATGGGATATCAACTGACCCCATATTTCATTTAAAAAAATTGGAAGGGTGGTTGTCACCTTAAGGGGGGTGAAGGAGGAGCGATTTGTTTTATGTCGAAGAGTGCCTTTTCAAAAACATAAATCGACCTGTTTCAGGATTCTTGTCAAAAGTACATTGCTTGCTTCTTCACTTTTCATACAGTAAATCCCAATAAACAAACATATTCATACACAAGAATTCATTAATATTCAGTGAATACTCTTTACAATACACCACATGCTTACTTCTTACGTTTCATTGGATTAATTCATTTCATTCGCAAACTTGATTTCAATTTTGTTTGGCGGACGGAAAGAATAAAACTTTGCCCCAGGATTCCTACAGCTCGTGTTATTACAGCCCATAATACAGCACGTCATTCCCACTTTTTTTCTATCGGCTGACATTTTATCTTAACAATTACTCTTTTTTCATGATACTCTTATATGAAAACAGAAAACAACTACTTCCCCGGCTAAAGCCACGATGGACATTGAACTACATCTGATAGATATTGTGAAAAGACTAATTGAAAAGAAAAAATCTGAAAGTGAAAATTCGCATTTTCATTCAGATAGTTAATTTTTTTTTTAATTATCTCTAGTTTTCATTGAAGGTTCGCTTCTCTTGCATTTAACCCCCAAAACATTTTGGTCGACGAAAATCTATTTTGCTTTGCCAAGCTCATCAGGGAGATTGATAGAATTGGAAGCAGGCTCTTCAGAATACCTTCCAAGAGGTTATCTTGAACGATGGAAACTAGCGACTAAAGTTTGTCTTTCAGCCGTAGATGATTCCACAACAGATTTTATGAATATCCTATTCATATTTTCGAACAAAAATCAAAACTCTTAAATGTATTTCAATCAAATTGACAAGACATTTTGCAACATTTCGCCACCGATGGCGAACTTATATTCGAGAGGTTCAAGGATGTTTCAATCTTTCGCAACACAAAACATCTTGTTCCAAAAATTCCTATGGGGTTTAAACCTACCTCTGACATTAAACCCCAATATTTAATCACCCATATGATACACCAAGAATTAATCTGATGGCCTCGTTTGCCCATTCGCGAAGTACGAGTAAAATGCGACTAGGATGAGGCAACTGTAATTATAAAAAGTATATACAAGAGCATGAGCGTGGTTTGTATTGACCTGAGGTCAACAACTTTTACTGTCTCCGCCTACTCCGTGTCTGTCGCGTTGTACAGCAGCCAGGATGGTAGAGAATCACGATCGTCTAGGGTCCAACTCAAGCTGTGGCAGGGTAACAACGATTTTTAGCGAATAGCAGCCAGCTAGCTCTGTTCTCTGAATCTGAAGTTGGCATGGTAAGTGGACACTAGTTTGTTCGTCTTCTGCTTCGGTGCGGTGTTGCCAAACATGATCTGTTAGGCGTTAAGGTACTCATGGGTCACTGTGACTACATTCAAATGGGGCTATGAGAGTGCAACTAACGTCGGACAGACAGACGAGCTGGGATCAGATGCTTGATCTAATAATTAAAAATAATACGTTTATTTCCAGAAAAAAACAGAGTATTATAATACATAACAGTATATACAGTGAATTTCACTTTATGGAAAACTTTCTTATTATACATTTGTCAGAAAATTTCATTCTTCATAAAAATTGGCGCATTGCGAAAATTTTGCATTTGAGTTACCAAATCTCCAAACGATGCACAGCAAAAAATTAAAATTTTGATTATTGGTAAACTACCCTTATTTCCGACATCAGAAAAGTTCATTTGAAAAAGTTATTTGGAATGAACAAAATATATCGAGGTTTGAAATTACAGGCACCTACAACAAATGTTCATTAACTTTTTTTATGATTCTAGTCTTATAAAGAGTACTACTATTGAGTATCTCATATAATTGGCCATATATATTCATTGAGATTGCAGAGACTTATTTGAAAAAAACTATAATTCTAATCATTCATTATCACTACTCATTATAACTGATCACCATACCATTTTGCCGTCAACGAACAAAGATTCATTGACCCAGAACATCATCCCCAACTAAAAAATTGCAAGAGTACTACCAGTCGCCAAAAAAGTGAAAAAGACCGAACCCAGCAACTACAGATCTATCGCACTACTATCTGTTATTTCGAAAGTCATGGAGAAAACCATCCACATCGAGCTCATCTTGTTAGGTTTTTGAGATTCTTGCAGTTTTTGTATTTTTTCATCATAAATATCAAATTTCCTTTGTTCAACTGTTTTTTCGTTTATTTTTGAAGTAATGGACAAACTTCTCCTGAATTTTTTGTCGACCTGTTTGAGGACAATAAAACTGTTTGAATACGTTTTTTTCGATATCTTGTTTGGTTTCACAGTTTTTGGCGTTTCTAGAAAGAAAGTACAAATTTTATATATTTTTTTTGAAATATGCAAAATTATCTGACATAACTTTTAGTAGTCCCTATTTTTTTATTTTATTTTTTACCAGCTCTGTTGACGAATTCGGAAAACTAAATTCAGAGGGTTGGTAGACTTCGATGGGACGTATTTTCTGTGGTAAATTTTTTTTTTATTTTTCCATTACTTTGAGAGGTATATCGAAGTTTTCGTTTTTTTTGGAATATTTCCTGCACAATTCATTAAATCGAAAAAATGAAGACGATTAAAAATGGTGTCCTGTAAAATTTGAAAATTTGCAGCCCTTTTCGAAATATTCGATATTCTCAAATATGAGAACTTCCATTTTCGGAAAAATGGGTTTTATGATATTGATGAAATAATAATAATGATTATGGGAATTTTGAAATTCAATTTTCACCCACTTCCAATCTTCCTAATAATCCGAAACTTCGCACACATATCGAGGACTGATGGCAATACAAGAATTTCATAATGATAATGTAATAATAATTATAATAATAAAGACGTGAATATTTAAATTCATTTTCACCCACTTAAAGCTTTATTTTTCCTAGTGAAAAGCGCAATACAGGTAGGTATGTCAGGAGGTCCTGTTCAATATAGGACAAAAACATTTGTAGAATAATCGTATTTTTTTCTTAAAACTCAATATCATTTTACTCAGAACCTTACCGCCAAAACTGAAAATATCGAAACCAAGGGTAATCACCAGAACTCTGGCAGCACCGCCGAGTCGCACAGTCGAGCCTAGCGATCTCATCTGAAAGCAAACATGACAATGCCTCTAGAAGTGGGGAGTACGACCCGAAGCTAACAAAGCCGATGGAAGGGAAGGCGTGCTAGTACTTTTCCGTATCCTCGCAGCTTTTTCTCGAGCCGAGCCTCTGACTCCAGTTGTTGGAAAGTGCAAGTGGGGCCCCATACGTGCCATCGTTCAAGGCCAGCAAGTGCAACACTAAACTTGGACGTAGCGTGCGCTCGGCTCGCGACATCATAGTGGGATTGCGGCCTGTTGATACGGGGGCCGCACAAAAATTTCATGCCGATACGCATTAAATTAACCTAATCGACGAAGCGGTGGAAACTTGTGGGGTACTATCCCGCATATATTTCATACATTTCAATTATGAGATACTCGTGAAAACCCTTGAAAGAACCTAATATTAGTCCCAACAAAGCAATTTGAATATACCAAATGAAATATGAATATCTTTATTCTCCTACCAATGTACATACCAAATGAAAAAGTAATAACGTTAGACCGGGATCGGACACATTCGATTTCAGTACAGTTAATGTTTAAGTCGTAAGAAAATATATTTTTGAAATCAACTCTAAAGCCCCTTATATTCCCCTCATATTATAAAATATTACTGATATTGTTAATTTTTGTATTGAGAATTCCATATTTTTAGATTGCTGAAAACTAGTGCTTTCCCTTTCAAAAATTAATAATTCAAAAGAACTGAAGGATTTGAGAACTATTAGTATAGTACCTGTTTTTTACTAGTTTTGCATTAAGAAGTACTTAGATTATCGAATGTTAACACAAACAAAACATAAAAAGTCGAAATTTCAAAAATTGCAAAATGATACAGAGGATATTTTGTTTTGTTTTATTTAATATAGGTAGGGATAAATGGGTAGGAATTTATTTTGTAATGTTTGTGAGTTTGTGAAACATAGATACTTATATATATGAAACAAATAGGTTGATATTTTGTTTAAAAATTACAGAACAGATAACACGTTTGGAACATTTATCACAAATAATAGAGATAAGACACAATAATAAGAAAAATCAGTTAGTTTATGAATTGAATTTTGGATCTGGCCGCAAAATAAGGGTATACCATTTAAAAACCGCATACGTGTTAAACACCACATGAATTATGTAAAGAAAAGAAAACAAATTCAACAGCAGTCATATTATAGAGGGCATAACTTTGAAGAAAACTTTAATAATCTTCATGTCGAAAAAAAAGGTATTGGGCTCAATAATTATAAAGAATTCTTAGAAATTGATGGACTGAAAAATTCAAATTGTTTATTTAACGATCAGTTGGAACTAACTATTTCTCTAACTAAATCGATATAAATCTAATCGTGATTACTTTAGTGTCATATGCTATGGACTTCCATCAAGTAACGGCCAAGTCAATGAAAAAAAAAAAAAAAGAATTATATTACCAAAAAAAAAAATCTAAAATACTTCAACTATCAAACAAAACTATTCCCGAACAAAACAGTAGTTGTTTCAACTTAGATGCCTCATAATCGTTTGTATTCCCATTCCTTCCTTGTTGGTAACAGATGTTCTGAAGAAACGTCATCACCACAATTCCGATAAGAGATAAGCAAGAATAAATAGAAATTAATCAAGTTGAGTTACTCGGAGAACTATTGATATACGACACGTATACTGTTGATGAAATATTGATTTTTCAAAGCAGTCACTTAGGGTAAATTGTGGTCACTTCAAAATATGTATCAACTTTGATTTCAAGTTAGACAAATAAATACGAATAAATCATTAGTAGAAGTCATAAATATGAATCAGCTGAGGGAGGCATAAAATATAGATAATTTATGCTGTAAGCAATTTTCGCATTTAACCCTTTCAGACCCCGTGTACATGTGGATGTACATTGATTTCAATGTAGCTCCGAATATTCATTACACTCTATATTAAATTGGGGCCTATCTGAACACGTGTGTGTACATAATATCTAAACGTTTTCAATATATTACCTGCCATCTATTCGATTTTCATGGTACTATTCGAATATTACTCAGTCGACTTCTAACCTATAAAGTACGTGCATTGTTACTGCCGGTTCAAGCTGTTATATTGTGCGTTCCATCAAGATTCTTTGAGTGAAAATTGGTGGAGTTGTGTAAAAAAAGTGAGTGCTACAGATGCTATTGAGGTTTTATGTTGGTATGCCATATTTTTCTTATGAAAGGTGATTTAAATAAATGTACAAGGATATGTACAAATGTTCTCACGTGGCATTCAGAAATGTACAGGAGGATGTACATCTGGTCTGAATTTATAATTCAGATACTTTTTTTCAGGAGAGAATTGTGGCGAAAATGGATCGAAGGAAATATTATAACTTGGAAAATTCCCGAGATATCCAAGAACTGATGGACCTTATGGAAAATGAAGATCTCTCTGATATAGAGCTAGGTGTAGGTTCGGATGAAGAAGATCTCCAAGAATATGAGGCGGTTCCCGTATCGCGACCAGGAGCTGATATATTGACGAGACATAAGACGCAGTTATTGGAAAGAGCTGTGGTGGATGAAGAGAATGATTTAGAGATAACTTCGGATCAGATGAAGATTCCGGTACTGAGAATAAAATTGCAATCAATTCGGTGGATGAAGACGATGGAGATGCAATAGACTACTTGTACATCCCCATGTACAATTTTTTTTCCAAAATAAACAAAAAATTTACATTTTTCTTGTTTCAATGACCTCAGTTTCGGTCCGAGATGAAAATATTTTTTGTCATTCTTAAAACAAATATTGAAGACTGTTTCCTGTATAGTATACATCCTCTAGCATATTGTTGAATGACTTGATTGTCCGATTAACGACAGTTCTTGCTGAAAGTCTTCACGATGTTAATTTACATTCATTAATGTTATTTTATATCATCATCCTGAAACGATTTGATATCGCTTCGGGTTCACTTCAAAATACTTTCGTTGTAATATTTGTTGACTACTGTGTTCTTCATTTTTGTACTTGTCTTCGTTAATTCTGGCTTCTTTGAGGTGATGTTCAGCTCCTCTCTCTCTCTTAATAATTCATCTCCATCGCAAACGCAATGCCCGATCATTTCAAGACCTAAAACTTTGTGAAAAAATACTACACATACTGAAACAATTGGGTCTTTGTTACTGGTTTCAATCTGGTTGATATTATTCTTATTGAAATCGAGTTTGCTATTTAGAGTAATTCTTTCATCTGAAAACCAAAAATTATTACGTTGTTTTGTCCTAACGACTTACTAAGTATTTCTCCATGCTCAGAAAAATGTTTCTATATTTTTTTGCAATTTCTATTCAAGGGTGCAGCTTATTGTTTTTGTCTAACTTCGAATGGGTTATTCAAGGTCTTCCGTTTATTTCTTATTTGAATCTTCAATCCTTGTTCTTTAATCATCCCCTGTACTATGTCAATATTTTCTTGATGATTCCTGTTGGTACAGTCTGAAGGACAAAATATTTTTCATACTTGTGAACTGTGGTCCGAGATGAATCTTCAATCATTGAATACTTTTTTTTATATTTTTTGGCAAATATTGTTGTTTATTAAAACACTCCTAAAGACACAAGTCCTCCTTTCCTACTCGTGGTCAGTCAGTCTGCAGATTTCCTAAAAGCTCGTGTTTCAAGTTTAACAAAAGGCCGTAATACTTTTGTTCTGAAGTCTCTGCAACGTAAAAGATTTACCACTCCTATATGCCTGCAATGTTTATCATAATAGCTTCTGCAGGGGGAGAGGGGGTATTGCAAAATCCAGCCGAAGGTCAAAATATTACTTCATTGCTCACATTATGTGTTATTGTACGTTTATTTCTTTCTTGGCTTGCACGCGACAGAGATATTTTCTTATTGATATCGCGGTTCGTTTATTTGTTAATTGGATTCTCTTATTTCAGTATACTCACTAGACATTTCAATATCAGAAATGTCATTATCACAGGATAAGTAGTATAAAAACGAATAAGTCAGGGTACCCAGAGTTCCTCCGAATTGTAACCCGAGGTTAGCCTCTTATGGGCATTGGTGGCGCGAAAGTAGAGCGTTCGCTTCTCAGCCAAATCAACTGAAGGACGTGGGTTCAAATCCCAGCGCGGTCAGTGATTCGGTGCATAGCATCACACGTAGAAGGGTAAATGTTACGTATTCCCTAGCACGCCCTAGTCTTCCGTCGACTTCTGGGTGTTGCTGGCAGGGGTGCAGTAGATGATGGTAAATAACAATATTGAAAAAATCTGGTTTATCTGAATGAATGCAAAATTTCGTAAACTCTTTGCCCACCACATAGAGGCTGCGCTAGTTACTGAAGAGTATACTACCTAAGAATCAATCAAAGGTATCATGCTATAGAGTCTATGATAACTCCAAGTGATTCAAGGTCTTGACTTCCTCCCACATCGTTAGTTCCGCACTTGTAAGTTCGACCGTAGTTAGTTTCTCTAAGGGTAGTTTTCTAAGAACTGATGGTTATGACTCCTTCATTACCTATTGGCATTGGTATTGGTGAGTATGGATGATGACTGATGCGCTGCGACCTGATTAGATCTATTGTGCCCCATCTTCTTCTATCACAAGGTGTTCTTGCTTACAGCAGCCCTTTGAGCCTCAATTCCTTCAGGAATTTGAGGATTTTGAGAGTCTACTTGTGGTATTTCTCCCACAGTCAGCTGGTGTGATCCCAGTATATTCAATCTTTTACGATGTACAGCGTAACACTTCATCAATATATAGATGTTCCCCACAGAATCTCCTTCTCTAAGCCTAGCTTCCTCAGGTGTTCTTTGAGTCTGCAATGCCCCGTTAGAATTCCCGTGATTGTCTTTAGACTAGTTTTGCTGAGGTTAATCAGTGTCTTCGAACTTGATCGGTTGAAATTGCTGAGGTGATCTTTGGCCTGCCTCAGCCCTGGAAGTCTTAGCCAGCATGTTGCTCTCATTGCTTCTTCAGCTTTATTGAGTTCTTCTCGGAAGTAAGATTTTCCAAGCCCGCAGAATGGTTGTGGCCCAATCAGTGCGTTGCTGCGCCTTTCCGTGCCAGGGTATCTGTTGTTCATTGCCCTCCACTCCGACGTGCCCCGGCACCCAGAGGAGGGTCACCTTGTTGTTCCTGCCTAAATCATTAAGTCTGTCTAGGCATTCCCAAACCATCTTCGAGTTGATGTTAGAAGAGCTCAACGCTTTGATGGCTGCTTGACTATCGGAAAGGATCACGATTTCCTTGTTCCGGTATTTCCTGTTGAGGTTGAACTGAGTGCACCTTTCTATGGGTTCGGAGTATTTGGTGCGAGGCCCAAAAATTGAAAGTACTCTTTATTTTTTTGCGATTTTTTATCTATGAACAGATTGACTGGGACTAGTAATATGGTAAATTAGTGAGGGCAACTTCGAGTCCTCCTCATACTGAGTTTAAAAACTTCTTTCAGATCATACAGATCATACTGTATGATCAAGTCATAATCTTAATAGTCAACCTTCGAAAGCATTAAAAGTCTCGAAAGGTAGTTCTGGAGTAGGCATGTTTATTTTAAAACCACGCGTGTCAGAATCGATCGTTGGTTTAAATGGAGTATTCTCATATTTTAATTTTATAGCAATAAAACTCAGTTTGTAATAACAAATTTCATTACTCATAACGAACAGATGGTGAACATAAAAGTCTATATAGGGAATAGGAAAATCCTTTAATATTTTTAGAATAAATGCGGTACGCATCGCTAACAGAACCGTTCAAATAAACACTGGGTTCAGTGTCGTGCTGAAATATGTTCTGGAGATTTAATGAGTTTTTTCATCTTTTAAAATAATCACTTACGCAAGAGATCGTAAGGTGATTGAAAGTGCAACGAACACAGCCCTATATCAATGATTCTAGCACCTAAATGTTGTGGTGCCACATTAATTTAAGGATGCAGTATACAAAGTCATCGATGATAAGTTGATCTGAATGTCCGATTCACCTTTTTCACCAAGAGGCTATGAGCGCGATCGTTTTGGGACGCTTAGTCAATTGATAACTCAAAAACGGTTCGTCTCATCGATTTCAAACAAGGATAGGCTTCTGGAGAAAGTTTGATTATACGTACGTGCTGTAATGGAAATTGAATTTTCAATCCACTTTTCCACAAAAAAATCTCAAAAATGTCCCAAAAATGCAGTAACCTTGAAGCAATTTTTTACATTACAACATGTACATAGATCATGGTTTTACCTCTCTTTTTATTATCAAATTCATTTCGATCGGATAAAGATTGCTTCCAATTTTAATGTAAGAGAAATACCACTGCAGCTACTTCGACATAGGTACATAAAATCAAACGTCCTCTAGAAGCCTATCCTTGTTTGAAATCGATACGACGAACCGTTTTTGAGTTATCGACTCTTTTCCTCTAAAAAACGGCCAAAATGTGATCACGCTCGTGGTCTTTTAAACACAAAACTCTACATCATAACACTGTAATTTATTGTTACGATTGTAGCCATTCACAGAATAGATTGCGGAAATTATTATCAGCAATCCTAGTTATGATAATTTCCAGTTCCATCAGTATCGTTCTCACTGTTTCAAATGATTATTTGATGCGTAAAATGCACCGATATAATCATCCGGTTTTCATACATCGAATCTATTGGTTGTCTGAAGATTACCTACTTGATATGTAGTGGCAGTGGCAATAGCCTCAGCAATAACAACCGCTGGCCTCAATAAGCTAGTAATTATGTTAGGGGGTAGAGAGGCGTAGGTACACTCTCGTGATTGAGATGAGACGTTTCGCTTCCTGGAGTGCGCCATGATTAGCACCAGCTTCAACTAACGGATTATCAAACACCTGTGATTACATGCATACATAATTGCTAATGCCCATCAAACGTACCTGCAGCTTACCAGCCTACTTCAATACGCGATTTCATAGAGGTTTTCGTTGATTTGAGAAGTAAAAATAGCAGACTGTGGAACAGTATCTTCAGGGAGAGTCCCTTTTGTCACTCGATTTAGATAGTCTGGTTCACAGGTACTTCTTGAACGACTATTTTTCTGAAGAGACAGGAAATTATTATATTATATTATACGAATTCAGGTTCAAACATGACCTGCCGTTAACATACAGGGTGTTATGTAAGAACGTGGCCAAATTTAAAAGGGTGATTCTTTGAGTGATTCTGAGACTAAAAGTTCAAATAAACATAGGTCCGGTAATGCTTCGTTTTCAAGATGATGATACTCCATTGAGAGATCGGTCTGAGAGAAAGCTAGATAGCAAGGAACACAACTGGGGAGGCAAGCCATAAGATGGAAGTTTGGCTATGAGTCCTTGGTGCTAAACGCAATCAAATACCTTGGAGATATCTAGTACAGCCAGAGTTTCACCATATTTTTCGATAGATTGCTGCAAGCAGGTCACCGGTTGATCTCTGGTGCCGAAAACCATATTGTCGATCATTGATGATTCCTGAGCAATCTAGATATTTCATGAGCTCGATGTTGAGAGTTTCCTCCATGACATTCGAAATAACAGATAGTAGTGCGATAGGTCTGTAGTTGCTGGGTAGGTTCTTTTTTTCTTTTTTAAAGACTGGTTGTACCCTTGCAATTTTTCAGTTGGACGGAAATACCACCATATGATAAGAGAGGTTGAATAACTTGAAAAAACCTAGTGTTAGTTCGGAAGCACATTTTTTGAGGACGATCGGAGGAATTCCGTCAGATCCACTAGCTTTGTTGGTGTCAAGACCTAGCAAAATGCGTCTGATTGTTCGCTGGCGGAAGATAATTTCAGGCATATGACTGTCAATGGGAATGATGTTCTAGGGTTGTTTTCCCGATGAATCCAGCGTAGAGTTTGCCGCAAAAATTTTTGAAAAGATATTGGCTTCCTCCTGAGCCTTCGTTGCTAGTGTTCCATCTTCCTTTGTTAGGGGAGGAAATGAGCTGGAAGTAAAATTTCCTCCAACAGCTTTAGCAAATGGCCAAAACGAGCGGGACACATTAGGACACTCAACAAGCTTTGATCGTATCTTGGCTTTGTGAGCCTCTTTCGAAGATTCGATTGTCTCCTTGGAGATGTTTCTTGCCTCAACATATTCCGATCTAGCCTCACTGAACTGATTTTTCAACCATCCAAGGCATGCTGCCTTCTTGAGGGCGACAGCTCTGGAGCAGTTTCTGCTAAATCAGGGTTTATCAGATAATGCCCCTCTTGACATGCGTGTGGGTATCTCGACCAGTTGCTCCAGACCATACGTGGATAGCAAAGGCCTCAGCTTGACGACCTGCCTCGTCTGTTTTGTTGGAGAATTTGAGCCATGTAGATTCGTGTACATTGAAATCTCCCATTATGATGACTTCAGCTATTTGATGATTTTATGGTAACTATAGGATGAACGTTCATTAGGAGATAAGTAAAGGCAGCAGAGGAATTTGGTCTATTTGGTATTAGCCAGCTTGAACCACATTACAAAAAAGTCTTTCGGCTCCAAACTCTCTTCGCGTTGGCATGAAAGGTTAGTCTTAAAGACACCACTTTTGAATCTGAACCGAGAATGGAGTTCATAACCAGGATTAAGCATGTGGACTCTGTTGGTGAAGGTGTTCACTTGTGTTTCTGTTAAAGCCAAAATATCAGGTTTTTCCGCCTGTACGTGATGGTGGACATCACTGATGTTCTTGTTGAGTCCACGGATGTTACGAAAATGGACCTGAATTGTTTGATGGTGTGTCGCCTCGAGTACCCCTCTCCCGGAAATCCGAATGAAGAGGTAGTTTGCTTCCGGAGTACTTTACCCGGGGAGACTTCATCATCATAATTGTTATGCTAAGACCTGAAAATTGAAGGGGAAAGGAAAGGACAAGGAGTGCCGGTAGTTATCGACCAAACACTGAAACATGGAGAAATCCATTTCATAGCACCGTAAGTCAATATGGCGGTATTTCAGTGGGCGATGGTGGAGACAATGATAATAGAAATAAACTCAAGTTTACAGATACTTCCAGTCGTCTGAGTAATCTAAATTTTGGAACATATATCTAGGATCGATGATAATACAAGAACTATATGAAATAATTGAGTTGATATTGAGTCCGTTGTGGAGAATGAGGAGAACCGAATTTATTGGAACTACTCATCCCCCACCCTTAGTTGAATACAAGCAAATAAGCCTGATGAAGTCCTCCTCGACCATCAAAGTAGGAGGATTTTCGTCGTTGAGTTTTCGGCTCCTGGCGAAACGAACATCGTCCGAAAAGACAAGGAAAAATGGACTAAATATCAAGATTTACTCTCTGAACTCCGCAGGCTCTACTCAAACCATTCTATTAAAATGATGGTGCTGATCATAGGGGTCCTTGGTGGAATAATGGACACACTGCTATCTTACAATTAATAGCGACTGGTCTTAGGATTAGTCTCTATAAAAATTGAACTTCGCCTTTTATTTTCATTTTGTACCATTGCATTTTATATATTTATATAATTTTTCTTTTATAATTTTTGTACGAAAGAAAATAATAAAGACGGTTATTATTATTATTATTATTATTATCTAATCTACAGATCATACCTGCTTGCCGTAATGCGGCAGAAATCTTAGCCGGACAAATGCAGAAGGCTGTCATCCTTGGTTCACTCCGTCTACTCAGGGCACATGATTCTCAGACCTAGTTATTGCTCACCCCACGGACGTGGGGAGTGACTATTTGGGTAAACGGCACCAGTGCGCCATCTGGATGTATTGGAGCTCCGGAGACAGGGCCAGACTGGAATATTCCTGATGAAATAATAATAATAATAATAATAATACCATAAAACTAGATGACATGGCAATGCTATAGCATAACGTGCAAATTAAAAAAAAAAAAGTGAAAAATAATATTCAAAATTAAATTTTAATGTTAAAAAAGCGTAAGATGATTTTGATTTACATATTCATAATCACAGAATTCACGAATAGCCTTACCAATGAAAAAATATAGATTACTGATATCAGGGACGCCACGCTTTTTTTACGTCAAAGTTGACTGAAAAAAATCAATATTTTTTCCATATCACCATAAAAGCGTTTTCGAACTATAATTTTTCTTTTTATCTTTTCAGCCTACTGAATAATTTGAGTATCTCATTTCAAGTGTGATGCATGAGAATGCACGCACATCATCAGCTCATGTCATATCGAGAAAATAATATTGCTCATATATGAACTCTCACAAAAATTACTCCTCATTTGCAGATATTATGAACGCTGTTATAATGACACATAATTAAAAACCCATAATGTAGGTTACATAGTATTTTCAAGATGTTAATTTGAATTCAATTAAAGGCTTGAACAGGTTTTATAAACAAGAAAAAGGACCAACATTATCTTTCCTCTAACCAATAATTAGACCTGATTTTTATTTTAAATCGAGAGTAGTATTAACTTCAGTGGTGCTTACAGGGTCGGCGCCAGTCAATCTCATATGGCAAGTAGATGCATAACAGGTTTTAGAATAAGTAGAGCAATTTTATTGAACAATAAATAACCGAGAGTCTGTTGAGATTTATGAGCTCCTGTGGACATCATCCCAAAACATATTTTTTCTGACATATTTCCCCTCGACTGTTTTTGGAGAAGGTTTCGTCCTTCACTGGTTTTTCAATTCTTAGTTAGGAGAGGCCGGTATCATTCAACTGATCCAGCATCTTAAAATATGCATGTCTTGACATGATGTCATGGAGGACATGGAGACAGTTTTAAAATAGTCCTAACCATTAGTCCACCTAACCTAACCTAACCTAACCTAACCTAACCTAACCATTAGTCCACCCTGAGTTTCGAAAAACTGATTTATTATTCAATATTGAAACCGTGATTTCAATATGTAATAATTCAAACGCTCCTCAGCTGTGAGGTCAGTGTCTTCCTTGAATATGATTGGCTGAAGTTTGTGATGACGCGGAGTGACCAATCAGAATCACTCGCGCACAGACGTCACACGGCTTCCCGCGTCTTCTTTTGCGTCTGATCGTTTCACCTTACTTTAGTTTGCATTTTCAATAATTTTCAACAACATAAATTGATGAAATGAAATACGAATACGAATTACGTGAGAATGCCTTATTTCGACCAATATTTTTTCTGAAAATAACTGGCTCATTGTAAGGCTCATTGTAACAAATATTCAATTTGAATTTTTTTTCCACTACAGTGATCAGCCACTTGAAAAAAAAATGCAGAGATTAATCAAAGCCCTTGGAATAACATGACATAGTCACATTTGGTCTGATTCAATTAGCTTCAGCTCTAGAAAAATATTTTTTATCAAAAACCAAATTTAATTGTATAAACACCATCTTGATTACTGAGGGTTACATTACAAATAAATTCGATGTTACGGTCTTGATATATCACTGACTTTGTTTTAAATGACGAGAAATACAATAAAAATTATTTCATTTCTAACAATACTATGCATTCTATTGAATGTTAATCGTCAACAACAAAGACTAAAAGGTAAAGTATCAAGTATTCATAATGAAATTTCGTTATTAGTGCCATCCCATATAGATGTATCCGAAACAGTTTCGAAGAGTGCATGTCGAGATGCATAGTGTAGCTGTGTTGAAAATTTTTGTTGTTTATGCACAGGATAAAATTTAATAACTTCGTACGCTCTTCTGAATTTCCACTAAACTAAGCTCAAAGATTGCTGGCGTGTAAGGACAGTACTGAAAAAAACTGGCATCCTGATAATTTTCTTAAACCTGACTGAAAAATTTCGATCACATTCACTCGAACGTTGTTAATGCCGTCCCTGAACATATACTGTTATGGTAATTACACTAAATTAGGTAGATTGCTATAATGATAGTGACAGTAAATTTGGTGAAGTAAATATCACTAGTTTAATCTGTACTATGAGATGAAGAAGAACACAATGGACGACGACTTCCCCGTGTCTTATCATTATTTTAATATTATGTTGACATAAGACCAAGATTGGTTGAAGACGCCCTAATTCTAAGTTTGGTTTTGATATCAATCGAGATATGTAATAAAGTGAATGTAAATGATGAAGATAGAAGTACATAGTTTTACTTGGACAATGTTTCACCTATTCGTAGATGAATATTTTTATGACTGAATCACTATTATTAGTATGTTGGAGATAGTATGGACTCCTTTATTGTTGATGATTAGTAAGAGACAGAATGCAATTTTCTAAATAACTTATTTCACCGAATGATTATTATTATTATTATTATTACTATTATTATTATTATTATTATTTTGCCCAGAATAGTTATTCCCGACTGTATCAAGATTTAAGATGGACTGAATAAAGAAAATGAGAACAAGAGTGTGAAAAAATAGGAGTGTACATGAATTTAACAGAAGAAGTAGAGGAGAAAATGAATCAAAATTCCTGCACAAAATATATTATGAATTGTTATTGAAGTTGAGCGACATATTATTATGAATTGAGAGCAAGGAAGACTAATCCCTGCATCTCTTTCCGTATATCCAAGCACTTATTCCATTGCTTGTTTTAGAGCCATCACTGTACCAGATTTGCTC
This sequence comes from Chrysolina haemoptera, assembly GCA_958298965.1. Classification (NCBI taxonomy): domain Eukaryota; kingdom Metazoa; phylum Arthropoda; class Insecta; order Coleoptera; family Chrysomelidae; genus Chrysolina; species Chrysolina haemoptera. The sequence goes on along the minus strand of OY282596.1, from coordinate 8,234,927 downwards.
TCTTGGTAGCATTGGTATGGCCCTTGATGTGTCTTTTTCATCTCATATGATGATAGTGTGTGTTCCACCAGCAAAGGAGCAGGTTGGAAAAATTTTGTCTGACTGTATTTGAAATATGTCGATTCTCATGAACTCCATTATTCTAGAGTGGCTTAGGTTGTTGCCACCTCCATTGGCCCAAACGCTTTAGTTTGGAGGCTTTGGTATTCGCCTCCGCTCCCAATACGCAGATGCATGAGACAAGGCAACTCGCTCAATAATGGTTTGCAGAAACATCGCAGAAAAATCTTAAGGTTGCAACTCAATAATACTGATATGGATGTTCACAATGAAAGTGTGGACTATGAACACTTAGGGGGCGTTAGCATAGCATGGCCATGAAAGAAGTTCCAAAGACTCGAAGTTTCCGCATAACAGGAGTGATGATATTGATTCCCACATTAGCACCAGAGATCATTTTGGACCTCACACCTCTTTACCTCTTCAATAGTTTCCTGGGGAGCCCACAGCAGATCAGTGTAAAGATTAAAGTGAACGAGAAATTAAGAGCTCACAAGACTCACAAGAATGAATGGAGCGTAGAAGAAATTTACACGCTTGAAAAGAAATACTATAAAATAGTACACAAACGGGTCTATAGGACTCTGGGGCAGGAGTCTTCTGGCTTCGTATCAAATACTACGAGACAATGGGCAAGTTCTTAAGCATAGAATAGGTTAGGTGCACTCAGTTTAATCTCGACAAGAAAACGAAGCAATATGGTCTGATAATCAAGCAACCATCAAGCCTTGATCTCAACCTACATTGCTTCGTGTATGGTATGGAAATGCTTGCACAAACTGAATAAAGGAAAAATAAAGGAGCTTCCACACCACTGACTGACCATAACGTTGACTTTGGCATGGAAGATCCTAGTTCCAGAAGAAACTCGATAAAGTGGAGGAAGTACAAAAATGCATTGGCAGAGACTTCCCGGTCTGAGGCAAGCCAGAGACCTCCTCAGCAACTATAACCAATAAAGGTCTAGAACACTTACTAGTCTCCGCAGGAGAAGTCTCAAAATGACAGGATTTCTCACAAGCAACAGTAGACTCGTAGAACATCTTAGAAAGTTGGGCTCAAAGAAGAACAGCACCTGTAAGGTTCTGCATGAAAAATCCAGAGCAAACCACCATATCTTGATAGAATGTGACCTTGTACATTTTGAAATATTTAATAATCTAGGATCATACCATTTGACATATTTGTAAACATAGCATTGTTGAAAATGAGTATTGAAAGCTTCTTGACGGGAACTTCAGTTCGAATATCTTTCTTTCCAAACCTTGATTAGAAACTTTCAAAAACATTTTCCTACTTTTTGGTATTGAAAGAGGCATCCTTCACTAGTTCCCCACCTCTAGTCTTTGGAATAGCAGAAATTACTGGAATTCATTACCAGTGTCTGTGTCAGGATCATCGTTTTGTCCCCAGAAGTGTTGGTGTAGATCACCAGCTTCTATATGTTTGTGGCACGATATCCAAAAAAAAGAAAACTCGATAGTGAATTGAGAAAGTAGGCATATCATATAATGGAGGTTTAATGGGAAATCCTTGGTGCCAATATTTCAATATTCCATCTGTTTTCGATTGTGAGCAGGTTATACCTGTCGATCAGATTTGTTTCAAGCTATAATATCGTTGGTTCAGAAATCCTAAACGACATGAGTTGGAAGTTATTTAATGAGTTTCAGGTTGCATGGTATCACACGTTAAAAGTTTAGGGCCTCGTCCTCCCTAGCCGGCATAAGTCTCTAGAAAACTTCTGAGGGTTCCCAGTTAACACAAACGTCTAGGAGATGTTGCTTTCTTGATTATTATGGTAACAAAGTAGGTAAGTCTAGTGACGACATGCGAGTTAAATTATAACCTACAAAATAATTCATACATGTGAAAGCATCGACTTCTAAATCTGAAGTGTTTGAGACATAAAGGAAAATCATAATGTGAAGCGCAAGTACCAGTTTATTCAGTTTCACATTGTTACATCGAAACGGTCGTAATGTGCAATCGATTCCGAAGTATAAATGGAATGTCACATTGGGCTAATGTCGAGTCACATTTTGCATCACTTATTGATGTCTCGCACTGACCAACGTTGTCACCGAATAGACGTTTATGCGATGACAATGGAAGTGACACTGGGATTCACTGAGGTGATCTGAAACATGAATGTGAAGCCCACTACCATCTCTGAGACCATTCTGTGTTGATTAGGTTGCTTGTGATGGTGCAGCCGGTTGACGAAAATAAAAAAAATTTGATAATTTTTTGTATGCTTCGTTATTGGACTTGTGTATATTTATATGTTTAATCATGGTTTATTTGGTTCTGAGGGCAACGAAAAATATTTTCATTGGTGGGATCATTCGACAGCCTTTGTTTCATTAGAAACAGAGATTTCATTATCCCTGTGTAGAGACCACTTCTGATATAATTATGTAATACACGGTAATTGATGCTCAGATAGCCTATTCGAATTTTATTTTGAATTAAAACTCCACCACGGAAAAATTCCGTTGGTACAGAAGCCAATGATTTCAAGGGCCATACCATAAAAATCACCATAATGAGTTTGGTCGTGTGGAAAGCAATAAAGCGAACAAATGTGGGCGGCTAATATTTCCGTTAATTCCCATAACATTCAATAACGTGGCCCATTTGTTTATAAAACCGAGAGATATGACTGTTTATCTACGTGACAGTTCAAAATCTCAACCACAAAGGTTGTCATGTACAATTTACGACTCTGAAATGGAGCTGGTCGATGACTGAAATTTATTGTCTTAAATGACCTTAAATTTCGTCATTGGGAAATATTTTATGAGATGTATTACGTACCTAAAACCGTTAAGAGTGAGTTTGATGTATTATTTTATTTAATCCTGTGTTAGTAGTATTTCATTTTGTGTGAGACAGAGACGAATTGAATAACGTATTGCAATATACTTGTGAGTTGTTGGATCTCCAAAGATAATCATCCCAGTGGAAAAAGTAATAATGTTAAATCGTGTTTTCGAACGTTCAAATATCGCTAAGTTGAGGCAGGAATCGTTATTGCAGTGTATGCATTATTAAGATTTACTTTCATGAGGTCAGATCCGGAAATATTCTAGAAAATACTGAAAAGGATTCTGCAAACATGTGAGGAACCATAAAAGATTATTCGAACATAATAAACGAGTGAAATAGACATTGAAGGTGTTGAAAGACTCACCGAAAATAAATGAATGAAAATATTCCAAACTGAATTCCTAGGACACCATCCTTGGCACGAGGAATCAGACCTCTGGAACGATTGATGAAATCCAAAGCTTCTTAGGTCTGCTAAAATTTGTTGGGAAAAGGATTGCTAAACTTGCAACAGAACAGAAAGCCCTTGCGCTCGTTTGGTTTGTAGAACTCTTTAACATGTATCAATATGTCAAAAAACGTCTGATAACAACTGATCATCCGCCTTTGAAATTATATTTGGCCTAAAACCTGAAAAGACATCCGGTGTATTTTGGTTCGACATTCCAAATTATGCTAACCAGTCTTGATAACTGCAGATAATTGCGAAGAGTAGATAGTACAAAGAACGAGGAATTGCCCTTTTTCATTCAATATCTTATTGTCCTCAACAATATGGAGATGTTGAAACAGAAAACAGGAACTAAATATGGTCAAGGCCAATAAATTATATAATTCACAAGTTACGTCAAAGTGTATTTTAAACCACTTTATATTGGATCAATATCGTTTTTACATACAATTTATCTGTTTATCAGCCAATATGAGCTACCTGGAACGATTCTACTCTGAATTATAAACACATTTTTACGAAGCACCCCAATCCACTGCCTACGAACGGTTGCCTAGCGGTAAATACACTTCCGAGAATTCAGTTAGTATGAACGAGCGAGTAACAGCCCGAACAAGTTGGATTTGAACCCGAACAGGGCTTCTAGAAATGGCCGCTTTTAGGCATTCTCGTCGCAGCGCAAGTTCTCGATGCTCCCATTGGATTATATGAGGAAGGCGATTGGAACGTACGTACAATTTTGTAAAAGTTGATGTTTTCAAGAGAAGTTTATGAAGTACATAGTATCACGTGGAGTAGGCATATTGTATCAGTATATTTGAGTAGTATAATTGTTTTTTCATACGAGCGTGCGTAAAGTACTTTTCCGCACGCATATACGTGCGTAAAGTTACAGGTTTCTGCCCTTTAGTTAAATCAAACTTCATTCAGCCCTTTAAATGAACTGACCGCATCTACTATTAATTTGCTTAAAATTAATAATTGTTTTTTCGTAATAAATATTATGAAAAACTATTTTAATTTTCTATTAATATTTTTATTTATTATTTGTTATTGTCTGATGAACTTCGTAGAAAATTTTCTGTAGCCCAGTATCGTAACAATATTTCAATTTTTATTTATAGTATATGGTATGTTTATAACCTACTTCTCATTTTTTTTTCAGACAATAATTGGCAATAAAAAATGACTCTACTGATATTTTCAAGTTTGGGTGATTATGTTCAGCATATATTCAATTATTATTTCACCCATTGGATGATAGATAATACCTTTACTACTATGTACTCCTATTGTTAATTCTCCGTTAGTGATACATTTTTACCATTAGAAATTAAAACGTATATTACATAATCTGCAGTAAATGCAATCTTACCCCTCTTAAACATGTCTTGACCAGTTTTAACGCGTGTCCAGTCTATGCCACAGGTGCAGTGAAGTTCTGAAAAGATACAGGTAACAGCTAGTGCATTTGACAAAGGGTTTTAATATACGGGGTTATTCAAAGATTACTGTTTTGGAATTTTTTCAGCATTCATCAAATTGAGCTGATTCATGAGCTTGAGTACGGAAAACTGGTGGAAGTCTATCGACAAGATTTTCTTTTTACGGAAATATATCTGAATAGTAGGTTTACCTCATTGATTGTTTCTTTGTACATGTGAATCACATTCCATGAGCACAACCAGGAGTATTCAATCAGATCCACCAGTTTTGTTGGTGATGATGAAGTTGGTGATTTTGTTTCCTCTGACATTTTGACAATATGAGTATAATTTTCGTTAAATTTCATCAGGCCAGATGGGTCTAGGACTCTGGAGGGGACTGGAGCAGGAGTCTTCGGGCTTCGTATCAAATACTACGAAACGATGGGCATTTTAAGCAGAAATACATGTCCTCGATAGGTGCACTCAGTTCAATCTCGACAGGAATTACAGAAACAAAGAAATATGTTTTGATAATTAAGCAGCCATTAAACATTGAGCTCACTATCACATCAATTCGTGTATGGTATGTGGATGCTTGCACAAATGGAATGAGCTGAGCAGTAACAATAAAAGAGTTCTTCGCTGGGTGCAAAGGCATACATGAGTATAGAGGGCAATGAACCAGCAGATAGTCTGGTATTCTAGCATGAAAAGGAGCTTGCTCTGTAACGATTCTTAGAATCGATTACCGTGAAATTTTAATTAATTGATTTCTTCTCTACTCTCTCGATGACGGAGGCATATTCCAGATGGCTCCTTTCTATAGGGAATTATATAAGGTAATACCCGATTCGGTTGATGCGAATTCTTTTGTCATCTTCATAATGAAGCACTCATAATGACACCGTTTTCCTCTTCTTCCTCTGGCATATATGGGCTGGTTTTGGAGCACTCACATGTTTTGGAAGACTCCTGTGTAGGTTCCTCCAGTCGCAGTTTCTTTTGGGTCTTTTGGGAGGTTTTCCTGTTATATTGTGTTTCGGGGATACCTCCGGTTCCTCTAGTTTCCTTTTCCAGGTTGCCCTTCTCCGCTCCTAGGTTTGCCATCTCAGACGCAGGCTTTAAGGTTTCTCTGATCGGCGCCGTCGAGACGGTTGGCTTATTTGGCTCCCCTTGGATGGGTTCCATTAGTCTCTTATTCAATTCCCCTTGTTGGGGTGGTCTTGTAGTCGCTGCTCACGACTGCCAGACCAAACATGGGGAAGTTCCCTTCGAAGGTTTCCCTATTAACTTGTATTTGGGGGTACCTTCGGTTCCTCTGGTTCGTTGACACCTCCGCACCTAGGTTTGTCATTTCACAGGCACCCTTGAGAGTTCCTCTGGTCTTCGCCCTCGGGACGGTTAACTTTGATTCCTTCGAATTGGTTCTAGATGCAGACTCTGTCACTCTCACTAGATCCACAACGGGTAATCATTCTCCGTTCAGAGTGTAAGTGGATTTTAAAATATTTGTATTCTCATTTAGGAACACTAGACTTTCAATGAACTCCAAAAACTCCAAAAACTAAAAGTTTTTTGATATTATTTCATTCAATAATTGTAATTTTTTTTGTATAATTCATGTGTTGGTCACACTACCACTTGGAAAGAGGATACTCGTAGGATTCTGCACGTACCCTAATTATGTAATAAATGAATGATTTCAGAAATATATTTCTAATTCTGGTTCTTAAATTCGATTTTTAACATATACAGCCTAGCCTCTTATACAGTTTGAGGATACAAACCGAGTCACATGTTCCTTTCAGTCAATATCCTATGAATCTATTGTTTCTGTTTCAAATGATTTTTATGATGAAAAACGTCATAATCACTCCGTAATTCTTCAATTGTGATTTGTTTGTCGAATCACTCCTTGATTATCTATCTGGGTACTCGTACATATACCCTCTCAATGCTTGAAGTAACAATATTCTGCAACTATTCTTTGTACATTAAACTGAAAATAGTTTCTATTTTTTCAGTGGATATTCACCATTAATCATACATTTTTTGAAAATTGTAATGACTCTGTACAACACTTCAGCAGTTTCCAGTTATTCCAGCCGGACCTGGCATGTATTCATTAATCACTAACACGTTTTGAATTATTTCCTATTTGAATTTACAGCTATTAACGTGATAAACTGATTCATTTTGATCGCGTTATTTTGCATTCAGCTAATCCGCATTGTTGCGGTCTTCATTGACTGGACTATGCAGTTGATACCAGGCCAACACCAACCCATCGTCATATCTACTACGTAGTAGCAGTAGTTGTAGTACTACTAGAAAGAGAAAAGAAAGGCAACAAACACATTAAAACCGGTTTTCAATTCCAGCTGATGTGCTTTTTATTTCTGATTTTTCTTTTTTTGTGTGTAGGTATATTAACTTCGTGCATGTAAGAGTGATCTCAAATGTCCAGATATCTAGTCAGATCGAATACGGCTCGAACGTAAGGAAAACTGACATGGTCGGCTGGTTCTGTATTTAGTATCCTGATGGTCAGTATCATTACGCTCTATATTTATATTATGTACGTGAAATATATTGTACCGAGTGTTCAGATAATCAATTAGCGTGGATGATTTTACCGATAGATATTTGGTTGATTGTAATTAATAATTATAATGATTCCGTTTTTTGCCTTTTGGAAAAAATATTCGAGATCTTCTGTCGTCCTTAATAACAGGGTAGATATCAAAAACTGAAACTGTTCCTATAATTGAACATTCTGAGTCTTTAATAACAGAGCTTCAATAAACTTTTGGTCTACAAAACCACCACAATTGTTCGTCCTGCAATGTTCAGAGAACATCATGAAAGCCGAGGGAAAGTGGAAAGGAATTGGTGTTCTTCTTGAATTTCTGCATGCTGTATGCCTCAGAGAACTCCTCCCGAGGCAGCGAGTTCCAAAGCTTTGTTGTTCGTTGGAAAATCGAGCCCTGGAAAATAGGTATGTATCCATAGTGACGGCATATGGATGTGAGGACTGAGCTCGACGAGACAGTCTCGTTGGGACCGCTGATGGTGACACGATTGGTGATATTTTGGAAGAGCATCGCCCATAGGGAAATCTATGGAACAGAGATAGATCGCCAAACTTTCTGCAGAGAACTGGACGAGCTTGTGACCAGACGAATGGCTCTATTTTGTACAGAATTCAAAAATTTGAATGTGTGTTTGGGTGCTACACTCAATATATGGGAACAGTATTCTAGGACAGGTTGGATTGGTTCCTTATGAATCATAATCAATTGCAAGAAAGCGAGAAGCAAGTTTTTGAGAGGAACTTCTGGCGATGGACCTCACATGGTTTTTCCATGAAGGGGTACTACTGATGGAGATGGAGATGGAAGATTCAATCAATCAATCTATTATTTATTGGTGTTATTACAGGAGTATTCAAACAAGACATTTCAAATTGTATTTAAAAAAAATACAAAAATAAATATAGAAACAAAGGAGAGATACAATCACATATTAAAAGTCTGACAGACATTAAAGTCAGGTCAAAATTTGTAATATTCATTAAGGGTTCCATTGAAAAACTCACTAACATTATAAAAGGCATGTTCGAGAAGAAACTGTTTAGGAGTCTTTTTGAAATTAAGGGGTTCTAGTTCCTTGGCTTCCGCAGGAAGGGCGTTGTATATCTTGGGTGCCCACAAAAAAATACGAAAACTCGCGAAAATTTAATCGGAAAAATCCATAAAAATAGTGAAATACACTCTCGACAATAAAATTTAAAAAAAATCGTGAAAATGGTGATCATATTTTAAAAACAATTCAACCCCTCCTGCCTCCTGAAAGCCAAACAGAGACCACTGGGAATTCATAAAAATTTACAACGGTTTCAGACGTCGAAAATCACGGCCAAAAAAATAACGTCGGTCGAGTGCTCAGACCCCCTGCTGCCCGAAAAATTTGCGAAAACTCGTAAAATTGAAACGAAAAAAGCATTAAAAATAGTGGAATATATGAGATCATCGAATAATGTTATTGAAATAAAATGTACCTACCTCCTTTTCTGCCCATCTAAAAATCAGATTGAGAAAGCGTAGGAATTCGGGAATATTTCCAGCAGTTGTAGAAGTCGAAAATTACGGAAAAATCGAAAAAATACGTTAAACTAGTGAAAAACATGAGACCATCGAATAATTTGATTTGAAATAATTACATCCATATTATTAATTAAATTAATTAATTATATTACCTAAAAAAATTGCCAAAACTCGTCAAACTATAATTAGAAAAATCCGAAAATAAAATCGGATAAATCTGTAAAAATAGTGAGAAAAAGGGTTCGTGTTGAGAAGCTGGATAGCAAGTGATATCGAACATATCACTATCATAAAATATTTTCAAAAGTTTTAAATATAATTTTTTACTTTTTAGTTCAACAGTTTATACATGAAAGATTGTTTTTAAAAATTGTTTTAGTTTTATTTTTTCATTATTGAATCATTTTGAAATACAACACCGATACATCTGAAAAAAAACCTATACCAGGTCTCGAACTAACCTCCAAAGCTAGCTAAAATACCAGCGGCCGGCCGCTACTATCCTGTCATCCAATTGTTTTGGTTTTCATCGTGGGATCAGCTGGAGAGTAGTTTTTGAGTAGTTTCATAGTAATAAAATAAATTTACGCTTAGCATTTTCTGCGATCTAGAGACTTACCGAAAGATACGCAGTTCAAATAACTTGCTTCGTTCAGCTGGTAGAGAGAAATAGGTGAGGGGGGTATGCGACACAGCTTGGCATCACGAAATACTGAATACAGAAGCCAAACATCCATGTGATAAGATCAACCATTTGAATATATATTGTTTCAATATCTTATGGTGATCATTATCGGGTTGACAGCAGTCGTGATGGTCAGAATATTTCACGCACATATTCAACGATATCTTTCATCAGTTTGATGATGTTTAAATGCAATGAAAAAACAGCCAAAAGACTCATGTTCTTAGAGTCCCGTTGTCTGCTATAGTGAACAGTCGATCACTGGGAATATTCTGATTCAAAAAAATTAAGAATCATTTCATTTTTGGAATGAGAAGTGTTGTTACATATCGCTCAGTTTCTGTTGGTGAAATATTTTTAGATTCTTATCAGTTGCCACTAAATAGTGGACATACTTTTCAAACAGGGTCACACTCAGAGAAAGTGATGCTGGTGGCTATGTTGAAATCTTTTTGATATCGAGTACTTCTGACTACAGGGGTACTCAAAATGATAAACCAGATCAAAAAAAGACATTGAATCATCCAACTCAGTCTTATTCCACAGCAGTACGAGCATTAAAATATTCAAGCCATTATATTCGTCGCTATGGTAGAAGTGAAAATCCATGAATGTATTATCGATCTTGGAACCAAAGTTCAACCTAAAGATATAATTTTCCCAACTAAACATTCGACCAACAGAGTTTGCGTCTATCTCTCCAGCCAACCAATAGTGGATACATTTCTAAAAAGTTAGGGAGCCGCCAGTAAAAAAATGCGCCTTCCGAGCTCAGGAATGGAAGTACTTACCTCGAAGATCCAAATCCAAAATAATTTTGATTTTGAGTAGGGCCCAGCCGAGAAACAAGGGAAAATATTTTGATAAATTTTAACCGTCATCTATATTCCTTCCGTTGGGATATGTTGTTCAGAAAGTGATCAGTTATCATCTGACAAAAAGCGGAAGAAAATTTGGTTGAGGCCGGGGCTGAAAAAAAAATTTGAAAATTTTTCTCCCGAAAATGTCGTAGGTCGAAAATTAGCCGCTCTCCTATACTCTCACTTATTTGTTCATTAGTTTCAATTTGGCACCTAGATAGCTGAAATCGAGGTGGAAGGAATTTTTAGCAGGGCCGGATCACAGGGGGGGCAAAAAGGGGCAGTCAAAAAAACTCGTAGGACCGGCTATGTTCAAAAATTGGAAATATGGACTTGGAATGAAAAGCTGTACCTATTTTGTAATTAAATACCTACCAGCGGCGCACTACAAAAAAGTTCATGGGGGAAAAAAGGCTTGCCCAATGAGTAAGCCCTACAGCGTAATGTATTCCATATTTGAGCTCAATATTTCGAAAACTGCAGTAGTTATAATGAAAAAATCGAAAAAGCTTTGAATTTTCAAACCCTCTGCGTAGATCGGTAACAAAGGTTATGTGGAACTATGTTTATATGAATTTCTGGTTATGAAATAAGGAAGAATTACTTTCTTCCATAATATGTAAATGAGTAGTTGATCACTGGCAGATGCCTCGTAGGATACTGAAGGATAGATAATTCGAGAGTAATCTTCATCAGTATACAAACCTAGAATTGGACTTATCCTTCACCTATTAGGTGGAATTAAAAATCAGATACCCTTGGTACTAGATTTATGCCAGCAAATATCCTAACCATGACTGATATCCAGGTGTAGATATAATACTGTTGTGTCCCCGATTATGCTACAATAATTAATCATATGTTTACCTCAACCAGATAATTGAAATCATCATGTAACTAATCTGCCGAGGCCGCGTATGTTTTTTCTGAGGGAAAAGTGACGAGGGCAAAAGAAAAAGTTCGATTATTTACAGATTTGTTGAAGAGATCTGTGAAATATTCTGTCAACGTCAACGATGACGAAAGATTGAATTTTGAAACTGTTGTATGATTTGAATATTACTCTCTTCAAAATATTGAATACAGACAAGTAATTTAATTCAAATGGATAGCTTAATTTCTGCCAAGTAACCAAACAAGATTTATTTCATGCATGCTACAGTGAGTCCATTTTAGTGCGTAATTATTCGATATGTCAAAAACTATAGAACATAGAGAAAAACTTTGAAATTTTTTTTTTTTTTTAATAATTAAGGTTTCAAATTTCTCAACTGTAGAGGGTATTTCAAAAAATGTAAGCTGCGTACAGACCAAGTTCAAAGAAAGGCAAACTAACGCCAACTCGATCGAATTTGATTATTGGTGTTGGGATTGGAAATGATTGGACATAAGTTCTTGTTGTAGTCAACAACGGATTTTTAGTTTGGAACTGGAAATCATTGGTTCGGAGCGTGTAGAGTTTCTAATAGCATGTCAAGCGATGAGGAAGATTTATTGGTAAGTGCAGGTTTTTCAATATAAAAGTCTTTAACCACAAAAAAGAATAAAAAACTCCAGCCTAGGCATGTTGGAGAGTGGCAACGCCTTTCAAAAATAGACAATGAAAGTCATTTATTAGAGGATCTTCAAGGTGGAGATGGAGGACATTTTAGAATTTTTTTCTATACCCGCTTAAGAGAGGCTTGTATCAACACTTCATTTAAAACATGAAATAAACAATGATCTACGTCTGACTCCAGTGAAGACTTGCCAACGACTGACATGACAACGTTTATAAAGATAAAATCTCATCCAGATCAAATCAAACATCTCTTTGATGTACCGCTAGGCGACCGAACGCAGGCTAACGCCAACGGTTACCTTGGAATGCATTGGAGTGCGTTCGCCGCCGCCTCACCCACAGATTACAACGCATCCAAATATCTGTTCACATGTGTCTTGGTATGCGTTGGATCTTCGGTCTGTACGCGGCTTCAGACAACTTGAAGTCGAGTATTCTGCAACTATATCTGCAAGACGTTTGATTGCGTTTAGCCCCAGGGACTCCTTGCCAAGCTTTCATTTTATGGCTTGACTCCCCCCACCCAGTTTCTTGCTTTCTGACATCCTCTCAGGCAGATCTCTCCACGTGGTGGTTGATGGAGTTTCATCCGATACTCTACCCATAAATGCTGATATTCCACAGCAGTATTCCGTTATAGCAAAAATACTGTTTTTACTTCACATCAGGGATATGTTGTGAGCTACCACATGCCCAGTGACAGCTTTGCGGATGATAGTAACCTTCATACCGTTCTCTCATCCAAAGTTCCGATATCAGCTTGTGGAACCAGAACAGAATGGGGAAGGAACGATATGAATATGGACAGCGGACATTCTAGAATAGAGATCCAACAGCTTGGTAGAATTCAATGCGAACAATACCAAAGCATGTTTTTCTCTACTGAGGGCGAGCTTACAATGGTCAGCGTAATCATTTTAGATGACCTAGTGAGGTTCATTAGAAAAAAAGCCTCCCAAACACTTGATTTAGCATACTTATTTTTGGAATAAATTACTTGAGATTGGGTTTCAATCAGGAGCTTTCCAGTCGCAAAAATACATTCTGCAGATTTTTCAGGTGGTCCCCGAACAATATGCCAACTGCCATTATGTACACGCCTTCCACGCGAGTCCCTTCAGAACCGTCTCCATCAATCTTTTGAATGTGGCTGGGGCAAATAGAGCGCGAATGGCATAACAGTGAACCGCCACAACCATGAGCCGATGGTAAAGCTGTCTTGTTTCGATCTTCTGGTGTCAGTTCTACCTGTCAATATCTGCTCTTCAAATCTAGGGTAGAAAAAATCATAGATCCGGCTAACGTATGCAGGAGGTCATTCCCAACCAATGAGGGATATTATTTGGTGATAGTTATGGTATGTTATTCGGTATTACTCGGGAATTACTTGGGTATTAGAGGCATTACTTACGATTCTTAGCGTACACAAAATTCTCAGCGGTTTCCCTCTCGGCTGTCGCCTTCAAAACTCATAGCCCTGAGACCAGACCAGAATAAGCTAGAAACCTGTGCAAGGAGACAATTGAGTTATCGAAAGAGGCGTATAACGCCAAGATCAAAGGATCCCCCATTTTTTGTCAGAGATGTGTGAAGAAATTTCACTACCATTTCATGTTCTCTCGTAACAAACGAAGGTGGAACAAAATAGCTACGAGAGCCAGAGAAAATACAGCATGTTTGCCACGAATTCCACTCTGGATTAATTAGGAAGTTTGCTGGGTTAAAGCTTGTGAATATAATAAAAACCGCTATTGGTGATATCGGCTTGTAACCGTATCACTCATTTTTTATTTTCGTTGGTAACTTTTACTTCTGTGGAAAGCCAAAAACTGAGCTGAAGTTCATAGAATCTGTTTATTGTATGATCATGAATCGCAGCCTAGGTTTCTACTTATAAGTACCATTTGAGTCGCTTAAGATGTTGTCTCGTTCAGTCGTTCATGGCTCTTACATCTTAAGAAAATAGCCTGTTTTGATTGCTCGCTAAATAAAAATGTCCGTGAATTGATGTGACCCCAAGGAACCAATAATTTTCTTTTGGTAATTGGCAAACTTACTTACTAAAAATAAACCTCTTAGAAAAAGTTGCTTGTAAAACATTTTTAGTTTTTACTGGAAATATTTATTGATGAAGGAAAATTCCGTTTTGTTATTGGGTACTGTTTCGTAGAAATTACCTCAGCTGCATTATCGAATTATATATATGTATATATATATATATAAATATATATATATATATATATAGTTGACAGTGTGTGGTCCATAAGTAGCTTGTATGTCTTGATAGAAACATAGGATAATGGGTTTCTATCAATATATATATATATATATATATATATATATATATATATACAGAGCGGCTTCTTCTCGTCGCTCCCTACCTGTTAACTTAACATGAAAAAAAAAAAAACGTTTTATGGGGTATCACCGATACTACTCAATTTTTGAGTTGATGTGCCCCCCGCGCCCCCTGTCGAGCAATCATCATATGTCTTATTTCAAAAAGTAGTATCAGTGATTCCCTTAAAACCCTTTTTTTTTCAAGTTTGTACCTCGAACCGTTTTGTGCAAATTTTAGTGCCATTGACCTAACTAGTAATTGAAATGTATGAAATATACAAAATTCCATATTCTCTTGGTGTTTTTATTGATTTTTAAATCCTAATTCATGAATTTATCTGTGCGTTCACGTACGGTGTTTTTCAATTTTCAACCAATATAATGGAATGAAAGTGGGACTTTTCAAAAAAATCATCAAAAGCGATATCATGCAACCTCTGAGTTACGTATTCCGAAAACTGATTATATTCCTTTAATAACTGGACTAATAGTTAGAGAAAGAGACTGTAATACGTGTACGAGTCTCACAAGTGAGGATAATCTGACTTCATCTTTGTTCTGTTAGGTTTTTTGTTTATTTGTTGCAGCTCCCGGTGTTGGGCTGCCTTTGCTTGCCCGAGGCGAACTTGAAACAGTCATCATTTATAAGTGTAGCGAGCGATACGAAGAACTTGATTCTGTTTCCCAGGGTTGGATCGAGAATACAGGTACCACGATCAATTTCGAGGTGCCTTTTCTTTATTCAGGTGATATATTCATCATTCAGAGTTGATGTCAGGTGGGTTGCGAAAATTCCCTTAATAAAGCAAGCTTTTCTAGAAGAATGACCGTACAAAAATATACCATTCAATCCATCACCAAATGTTAGGATTCGGCTATAGACGAACTAGTTTTCCAAAAAAATTCTCACAAATATATTTTGTCATCGCTTGTGACCCTGGAGGCACTGCAGCCAAGAGGTGCTCATTAGTTGGTACATTATATTTTAAAGAACTGATGGCAGCAGTTTCCTTCAAGAATGGTTTTACACAGGCCAAAAAGAAACAATGAGGGCAGAATACATGTTATATCACTGATTTAACTTACCTACATTTAAACTGTTGAAACAATCAATTCACTTTTGAATATTTGATTCAGTAAACAGAAGCTAAAAAAAGGCTTTCTCCAATAAATACTTTCACTGGCAAATCTTATCATGAAAATGCCTTAAGAAAGCTTTAGACAAAATACAATTATCCAATATTGAAATAATGATACTACCGGTATTTCAAGCACCATAATAATAGCCAATGAATATTTACCAGGAAGAGAACTTGATGCGTGTTCTGACCGGTCCCACCCCTTTTTAGCTGTCGGAAAAAATTTCATTTCCATGGAGGTGAGCTGTAGCTCATTTCGTCCCAAACCAAGGAAAATGGAATACTAGCAGCTAACGTTCAGGAAAGCGCCAATAATGTTGCTTATATGTTTGATGCAAATAATAACCTAGATTCATTAAGAAAACAACTCAGACGCATTTTTCTACGTCTCAAGAAATGTGATCCCGAACTAGCATCACTTCTATGCAAGTTATTCAACCTGTCGGATGATTTGAAGGTCTATCCATCCAACTAGAAAATTGCAAGAGTACAACCAGTTTCCAAAAAAGGAAAAAATACCCTACCTATAAAATGCAGACCGATCGGACCTGTTATTCCGAAGGACGGTCATGGAGAAAACCGTCAACATAGAAATCATGAAATATCTAGAACAGTCAGGAATTGTGAATGCTCGGCAATATGATTGCAGTCATCAGAGATCAAACGGTGACGTACTTGCTGATGTCTCACAAATACGTCAGGGGTTTATTAAAAAATATGATGAAACTCTGGCGGTGGCTTGAGATATATCCAAGGAGCTTGATCGTGTTTGGCACCAGGGATTCCTAGCGAAGCTTCCATCTTATGTCTTGGGTTCCTTGCTATCTATGTTCTTCTCATACGAATCCCTTCACGTGGTGGTTAACGGAGTGTCATCCGATACTCTGCCTGAGACATTACTAGGTAAAACATATTCTGTTCCGTGCCAAGGGCATTTTCACTTCATGTCAACCGATAATGATTTATAAGACACAGATCTGACCAGTCCTGGGTACTTTCCCATATATGGAGTGCAGCTTCTGAACATACACTGAACCTTTTAGATTTAGATAAAAGAGCCATTCGACTCGTCGGTGATGTTTCCCTTACAAGCTCACTACCTAGTAACACCGCAGAAAGGATGGCGCTCTCAGTATCTTCTCTGTTTTTTAGATATTTCGATGGACGGTGCTCTTCGGAAATATTATCAATCGTCCCACTATAAGCGATCCGATCGAGACTGATCCGTCGAGCTCAGTCATCACCTCCATTTTTCGCCACATTGGAGACATGCCGATTATCTTTTTTTGCCTCGTATCGGCCTTCCAACAAACGGCAAAGCTTTGGAAGTTACTGCCTCAGTAAGTGTTTGCTTGCCCTGCATGAATTCAAGAAGAACGCCAATTCCTAATTACTTTTGCTCTATTCTCACGATGTTCTCCGAACATTGCATAATATTCCTTTTCGTGGAAACCAGAACATAAAAAATTGTTGTTGGGAAAGACCGATGGCTGGTGAATCAGCGGTCTAAGGCGTTGGCCGTTGAAACTTCTGCTAGCCCTGGGATAGAGTGCGATAGAACTTGCCTATAGTAATAGTTCTATCACTTTTGGATTCCATCTATTACGCTATTACGCTATCATCTTGAAAATGCCAAATCTATTACTCTTTTAGCAAAATGTCAGCAACTAAAGATTAGTGTCCAAGTATTCGTAACATAGAACACCGATGAAAGATATGCAACTACAGAAGTTAAAAGTTCTATGCATGCGACATGAATCACGGACTTGAGGCATATGATCTGTGAGTTCTGTGACATCGAATATTAACATTTGACTAATTTGACAATGTTGACATGTATTTTCAGGTTTTCCGTGCGAAAAAGAGCACCTAGAGAATATGGAGAGGTGAATGAATATTCAAAAGCTTCCACATCATTCGGAGTTTTTTGTTTAGGAAAGATATAAATTGGGCTCATTTATCCAAGGTTCCTGATGAAAAAACAGTTTCTACCGCTACCCTCACAAATCAGCGGGGACGCACTCTGTGATTGGTCACTATAATGGCGAGAAGTTTAAATGACAAGACAGCATATAATCTCAGTTGACATTAAACTCCCTGTCATTGACTGACCAATCAAAGAGTGCGGTCCCTGGCAACAAGGATTTAAAGATCAAGAAATTTTGTCTCTTTTTATTGTGGGCTACGGAGCCAGGAGAAATCTCTATTGCACCACTATAGAGGCGGGTGGATAGTCGCCCGGCTTAGAGTTGTCATAGTTCATTGTACATTAAATATTACCTGCTTGTTACTCAAAAATTTTAATGGTGTGTTATTATGTTTATAAAATCTTAATGTTATTGTATTATTGTAAGCTGATAACGATTCAAAATTAAATAATTTCGGACTTATTTTCTGATAACCTTCTTCTGCAGCAGTATTCATTAATGGGTTCAGTGGAAGGATATTTATGGTTCTGTTAAGTACTCAATAGAAAAAGTAATTGACCTTTACATTTAATGCAACCTATGTTACTTTAATCTATCATTATTGAAAATACTGTTGGATGCTTTGAACAAATCACCAGCAATTCGTGATATGCTGTGCCAACTGTATGAACCCCCTCAATCCAGTCCTGTTGCTGCCTTTGCTTTAAGATGTTGATGAACCCTGTCCCAGTGTTGTTTTCAAGAAACCAATAAGGATATAAACAATAACAACCACCTTCTTTTTCGAAACCTGTTATTTGAAAATTTTGCGTGGTTAGAACTTTTTACCTGTGCCCTTCGTCATCCAGGGTACCTACAATGACAATTATTTGTAGTGGAACCTGTTTAGTAAACTGCGCAGTTGTGGCGTTATTATATTTATTAAGCACAATTTGTTACAACACTCTCTGAATTATTTTTTTGTGGAATTTGCTGCAGCTGTAAATATGGAAAAGAACATTTTTGAACAGATGTGGAGTCTAGACTAGATGCAAAACGAGTGATTTATGTTTTAGATAAATCGGTTGGGTTACGGTTTTGGATGTGATGCAGGTAACTGCATTTGGTATGCTATTTACATGAAGATTGAACCAGATTTAGTTTTTCATCCACAGATCAGCACTATCGGGTGTGATTAGTACATTAGGTTTTCCCGGTTTTCCTACAGCTGAGAAGTGAATACGCCACCAAAAATCAGTGAGTCGCTCGGAGCGCAACGGTAAATAATAATAGCCGTTCTCTTCTCGCACAGGCTATGACTTTGGGTAAACTCCATGAGTGTTTATGAGGGAGTATTATTACTCTCATTAAAAGGGTAAAAGATGAGAGTAAACATACAGCGTGGTCCTGAATAGTCTTTCCCTTGCTAACTTTCGAACCGCATTCATACGAAAATACCAGCATATGAAGATAATGATGTTATGATTCTGAAAACAATAAATGATAGGCAAGTTTTGAGAGAAGCGAAATCATCTAATTGAGACAATGCAGGGTGTCAATTTGAAAGCTTCCCACCCTTATTATCTTCCATCCAGTAAATAATACATTTAAAAAATCGGAAAAAAAAGTTCCATTTTTTTTTTCAAGGGGACACTTCGAATGAATATTTGTAGCCCTCGTGGTTCAACCCCTTAGGAGAAGTAGATGTTACCCTTAAAATCTTGAATGGAAAGTGGGGTCGAGTGGCACATCATTTTGATTGGCGTTCATTTCTCTTTCCAATGACGGTACCCTGACTTATTGTTTTTAGATAAGCAGTTTCCCATAAATACCGTTCTGATTCTGAGCTTACAAAAGTATTAGAAATTGCCTGCTCCATAAAATTTACATCAAAAAGTAATCTAATAGTGGAATGTAGGTAGTAAGTAGTAGAGGTGCGTTTATTAAATGCTGGATTATTATTTCTCATCGCTGAAATTCCACAGATAGCATTCCTTTGTTGCTACTTTTGCCGTAAAAAGTTGTATGGAAGTGTGGAAATGGTTCACGTTTCTTTTCTTTTCACAATATCTATCAGATGTGGTTCAATGCCCAGCGTGGATTTAGCCGGAGAAGTAGGTGTTTTCCGTTAGATATTACAAAAATATCACATTTAACTTATCGGGCAAATTAATTAATTTGCCCTTCTACACTTGTACAGATTTCCTTGTATTAACATTTTTTCATTTTCAGATTGTGGAAGGTTATAAACCCAAAAAAGCATGTCAAGAATCGGATTTCCTCCACAAAATCAAACTTTCAATCAATATTTACAAAAAATGATATTTAGTGTATGAGAACCAAAAACTTCAGATTTTTTTTAGCTTGGGGCGAATAATATTATTGCACTTGAAATAAAGCCTATTTAATAGTTTATTGTTTTCATACACGAAATATTATCATTTACTTTTGAGTTCAATTAATAATCTCCACAATATACTTCTCCATCTCTCTCTCTCTCTCGCACACACACACACACCTTTCCTTCCCCTGTCCATCCGTCTCTCTCCCCGTATCTCTCTATACCTGTCTCACACCCTCTATCACGCTCGCTCGCATGCAGTCTCTCGCCCTTTCTTCTCTCTCATTGAATCTCTCTTTCTCTTTCTTTGGCTTCATCTGTCTTTTGGGGTGCACTGATTTTCATAGATCAGTTAACGAAATTATCCATAGGTATTTTTATTTGATCTTTTTTCAGGAGGCATATCTCAATTTCATGTTGTTTTTGTGTTGCCATGCTTTCTTCAGTGGTCTGAAGCTGTATAATGAAATGAATCGATTAATTTCGATTGTTTCAAACAAAAAGAATTTACCGCTCGAAACCTATCATTCGTATTTTTCGGATCTTGAACCAACTCAATTAGAGATAGACCCAACTAAAATATTAAACTGTAAAACTCAAAAAAAAATCACATCTCAACTCAACGACAAGAAACCTTTCACGCAACTAACTGATCGATGAAAAACCGGCCCTGAGAGATGTTTCGAACACCTGGTCAGAGGCAAACAAAAATTGTAACGCTAGAACACCTGTGAGTTTGTTAAGTCATCCAGGGGGACAAGTTGGAAAAATTATACATTGTTATATGATGAGGGTGTATTTACAGCCGTTAAATAAGATTTTGCCCGCTGCTCGTAATTGGCAAATAACAAGGGTCAAGAATTATCGGTGACCATCGAACGTCTCTTGTGTTACAAGGTGTTTTGTGTGTTTGTGCCCTTTGTGTAGTGGACAGTATTTGCGCGCATCCATATGTGCTGCCTCAGTCCCTAACTGTATAATTGGGCTGAATATATGGAATAGAGGAAATATCATTACAAATATACCTCTCCGGAGTCTGAATTTGAAGAATCTACATCCTCTAGATCTTCACTTCAGTAATATCTATTATAACATTAATTAGGACAAACTCTGAAGATGAAAATCATCTCCGTCCATTTTTTTAGATATCTGAACAATCTGTGTAACTATACTGAAATTAATTTGAAGGGGCAACAATCTAGGCCACTTTAATATAATGGAGATCATGAGAACCGACACATCTGAAATGCCGTTGGACAAAATTACTCCAACCTACTCCTTTGATGGAACATAGAAGATGGAATAGTCACATCAAAGGCCATACCAATGCTGTCAAGAGGGCAAATCTGATACACGGATGACTCTAAGACAAGTAATGGGGCCTGGAATGTACGGTGAGAGACCGAGACAAGACATTAGTCTAAGCCTCGGTACACGACAGAAATTCTAAGGAGGGGCCCTAGAATCCAACCCATGGTGAGTCTTTCCGAAGAGCAGGTGGCAATAAAGTCCCAGCGATTATAGAGGTTTTTCCCCTACTAGTTTCGAGACTTATGGAAGTCTTAGAGACCTAGGAGCTCAGAACAAGGTGAAACCTGTCTGGGTACCAGGTCACAGGGCATGCAAGGGAATAGAAGTTCAGATGCCCTAGCAAGAGCGGGGGCAGCAACAACTCGCATCGGACCGGAACTAGCTTGTGGAAACCCATTTGGGAACAGCAGGACACGAAAAGTGGGTTTGGAAACACGAACAATCTTCCGCAATACTCACGGAAAGATGATGATGATAAGGCCCACCGACCGGCTCGAACAGCCGGAACTCTCTACGGAAGGTCGTAGAACTCTTAACAGGGCAATGCCACCTGAGAAAGTACCTTTTTGTGCTGGGGACACACCAAGACTCCACACCATGCAGGTTCTGTGATGAGGAGGAAGAAAGTGTTTTTTTTAAACAATTGTGTCCTCCTTGGGGAACGTTGCACATAATTGCGAGGTTAGATGTAATTCAATGTCCATAAGAGGAAGTAGTTGTTTCTATTAGATATTTGCCTCGTATTTTCCAATTTGTGAGAATGTGTGGAGAAAAGGGTATTGTGACTTAGTCGAAATAATTCGTTTCACTGATGTGAATCTCTGCGGAACTTTTTGAAACTGTTTTCGAAATAACGCAAAAGCAGTTTTGATGCATTATTTTGAATATACAATTTTCAGTTGACAATATCATACTATCGTGGAATGTTATTGATAAGCCAATTTATCTTTCTTTTTTTTACAAGCTGTTATTTAGTTTCATCTGTCTCGGTGTCTGTGCTTGCAGGTTGAATATGACACACTTCCAATCGTCCTATCAATTTGAAATTTGGCTGGTGTACATAATTCTGGTTACGGTACATCATGGAATTTTGTTAGAGAAAAAAAACAGAATGGCGGCTCGAAAATAGCGGACAAATTTTGTAATTATGGTCCGATTCCATTCAATAATGACATCTGTTGGTTTTTGGTGTCGGTAATTACCATTCTTCTGTCAATATTAAATTCAAAATGGCGACTCCAATATGTAGGAAGAGTTTTGTATTTTTAATCCGATTCTATTCAAAATTGGTATCTGAGGGTTTTTGGGGTCTGCAATTATGATTCTTCTGTGAATAATGGAAAATTCAATATGGCGGCTCCAATATGACGGACGAGATTTGTAATTATGTTCCATGTCTATTTGTTCTGTTTGTATCTTGGGGTTTTCGGGGTCAAAAATTATGATTCTTTCATCAAAATTGGGAAATTCAAGATGGCGGCTTCAAAATGGCGGATGGGTTTGTGGGGATTTTTGGGGTCATATGATGGCGGACGAGTGCATATTTAGGTGGACTCCTCATTGAAGAGCTAGATAGCTCAAAACTCCCAGGGCCCTTGTATAAACATACTTTCTTTGAAATCCATAGATCAATGCGTATAACTAAAAATCACGAAATAATATAATATTAGAAAAAAGCTTGCCTCTTTCGTATTCTTTTTAGCGCATTGGAATAGAAACTTGTCTTGAAAAAGTTTTTTTTTAAATAATTTTTTCTATTATATCCATATTTCATTCTGTCAGGATTGTGAAAGATAGAAAATTCCTAAAGGAGAACAATCAATACCTCAACATAAGAGAATATAGTAGATACAATCTATCGGATTTAAACGAGAAAAGTAACCCTAAAAAGAGATTTGTTTCATCAGTGGATAACCACAAATAAATATCACGCCTGACTTACGCTGGTCATGAAACTTAAACGGACTATTTACTCATTGCGCCCCCATTGTTTGCATCCGATGATTGTTGAAAAATCTCATTCGGATTGTATTTAGCAACTGATTGAGGGTCATTAGAATGAAATGCGGTCCCGTATTTGTTCGACAGTCGTGATCCTGAGTACGTAATACTCAATACACTGCAGAAACAATCAGTGGGCGCATTTGCATCTCCATCAATATGAACAAAGGCATGAAATCATCTATAATTGATATTACTCGAAGACATGAGTGAATATCATACAAATATACATACATTTGAAATTTTGTGCGATAGACAGAATTGATTGACAGATTTTTTAAGAAGTTTTTTCCAGCCCTTCTGAATTTCGGAGTGCTATGAATTAATTATTGTAAGCAATTGAATTTTGGTAGTGGGTGGTTCTAGGGGTGAGATTGCTCACGATCAGTTTTCGAGATCCTACAGTATCTGTTAGTTTGTTCGTCAAAAACCTCTTTCAGTGACGCTCATTTCCATAACGAACTCTTGCATCTCCAATTGCCATATAGGCTTATAATTATTTCACTTGCATCCGTTGTCAACATCATGTTGAACGTGTGAAGAATAGAATACAAACGTTACCTATTGAAAACAAGTCCTTACAAGTTATATTACAAGAAAATAATTGATATTCAATAACCGTCACGCCGCCAGTTGTTTGTTAACTTTAGGGAATGGTCACTTGATAGAATCGAAAAAATAATTCTAGTCATCTGTCCTGAGATTCTTTATTGCGACTGAAAAACAATGAAATGAAGACTTGGGTACGACCTTACACGTGTCTCACTAGACGAATAAATTGCTTGAAGAGACCATCTCTGATGACTTTTAAGAGGGTTGATATGTAAAGGCCGATTCAGATACATGGGTTTTTGACCCCGTATGATAAATTTCTCCAATATTAATAAAATTAATTCTTCTGAACCAAAGAAAATATGACTTTTTGATAGAAACGCAAGTAAAAGGAATGTATGTGAACTGTATTGCAGTTTACAGGCTTGTAAATTGTACCTTCTCCAAAAAACCTGCATTGGCAACTTACAAGCATATATTTTTGACCCTTGTGCCTGTAAATTGTTCATGTTTCAATTGTAGTCTATAAAGATTTATTAATTTCGACATGATCAAGTTTCATGAACTTCCTTCGACTGGAATATCTGAAATCTAGAACAAATTAGCTGTATTATTATGAGATCCATTTCGTTTTATGAATCTTAATCAGGATTTCTTCGCTGATAACTAACTCAATGCAACAATTGATGGTTGAACTTCAACTTGATGAAAAATATCATTAAATTTGCCTCAGTTTTGATGTGTGGTAATAAAGTCACACCACTTCATTAAGATCAATTGGTGTTTGAACTTTCAAATGGTACATAACATGTTCAGGCCCGCTACAAATAAATCATGTGTTGGCGGAAATATTTCGTAACAGAATAAATCACGTCGATAAAAACATACACAACGTGTATTTATTGGTATGGCGATTTTATGGCTCAATTACTTGGATGTAATGGATTTTTATATTTTGGAATGTTGATTATATTCGCCGAGAATTTTGCAATCGGAGATAACATCAGACGAAAATAATTCAATATTATTAACGAAACCTTTAATAGAATTTTCAACGCCTCGGTTCTGGCGAATTTTTGTACGGAGAAATAATTCAACTAAGTATTTAAATTATTATAAACTATACTTTTCAATTAAATCATCTTTTTGAAATAAATAACACCTTATATCTGATGAAATTTTTAATTCTTCACCTGCCCTGTTGTATAACTTCCTAAGTTTCCAGAAACTAACTGCTATTAATCGGTTAAATGATGGCGCAACTGGTTCATACGTAGACGGCCTCTTTGAACTTTCGTTTGATCTAATGCCCCTGTCTATGAGATGTGTATATTATTCAAACCTTCACATCAACATGGAATTCCTTAATAATAGTCCTTGCTGAATTCTGGTCTATTATGATGAGCCTCCTTAGAGTATTGCCAGATTAAAATGAGATCTTGATTTACTTGTGTACTGTTTCTGATCGTCCTGGTTTCTCAAAGATCGTGGTGAGTCCGGCCAGAACGAAGATCATCAACTTATCTAGGAAGTATCAGTTCACGAAAATTCAAAGAATGTTGAAGACTGTGCTATACCTGGGCAAGCGTTTAACAATGCACAGACATATAAATCTGGCTATCCATAGGGCAGCAGTCGCGGTCAAACAGACGTACCATCTGTTATTCGCTTGCCAAATGTTCTGCAGGCTGACCAAGACTCCGTTTCTGAGACTTGACGCGGGATGCAGAACAAGGTATTTCGTATCATCACCAAGAGTGATAGGTTCATTCGTTTGGATGCGTTGCGTGAGCTTGCGGGCGTCAACTCCATCCCAACACACACGAAATAAACTTCATATATTTAAAAACCTTTTCTCTGAGAAAGTCCTCTCACTAGATACTTTATCAGGGTCAGGGAGTACGGTTATGAGCCTCGCAAGGACCATGGGATCATTTGTCAAAGTCTAGACATTTTCCAGGAACGGCGTAAAGAACTGGTTCCATAGGGAACCTAATAGTCGCATGTTCTGAAACACTCAGTTCCCTCGACCAGATTCTTTCCAACAGTCTTTTCCGGGACATCATCGAAATAAGCAGCCTCAAAAACGACATATATATATCACTATCTTCAATAAATGATATCAAACACCACGCATGAGCTATTGAGGAGGCATGGATCCTACCACTATTTTGATATGATGAAGAGAGACAATAGTATGAAGCATGAAGAAAAGAAGAGGAAGAATAAAGGCGTAAAAAGAAACAAGTGGAGGAAGGACCAGCTTCTGCAAACTCTGCAAGATCAGAAAAATGAAGGGAATGACCTTCCACCAACACCAGCGAGGGCATATACCATGGCCTCCTCTTCGGGTCCCTAGTTTCTCCCAGGCACAGCTCGCCTGTCTGACTAATCAACCAGAAGGGTTGCGACCGACCTATTCTGCTCATTCCAATTCCCCGCCGAAAGAAGATATCAAGATAGCGCGTTGGGAAAATTTCAAATCAAATGATTTGTCGAGCTTCTTGATTTCATGATAAAGACCCTATTCAAAAATGTATTACCAGTAGCTTCCTGGTTTTCCTGGAGGCATCGATTTGACCACTTGGTATTTTTGATGATATTTAGGGGTGAACCCCTTGCAACTTTTTCGAGTAATTTTTAATTTCTTTTGATTGACTCGAAAATTACAATACATACTAATTCGGCCATTTTGAATCGACTGGCGTTCGCAGATTTCGTCTATCTCTAACCGTTCTCGAGTTGGTAAACTCTGAATTAGTTTTCAAATGGTTTTTTTGGCGCGAAAAATATTTCTGATGAGTTTTCGACATTTTCGTTCAAAGATTCGAAATCAGCACGTCGAAATACGTTCGGGGATAAAACTTTGAAATTTGAAAAATTAAAATTTAAAAAGTTCAAAAAATTATCTCTCATGACTTACTCGACTTTTTTGTCCGTCATTTTTTTTCGTTCAAATTCTCAATATATACTAATTCGGCCATTCTGAATCGATTGGAGTTCGCAGAATTCGTCTATCTCTAACCGTTCTCAAGTTTGGTCAGCTCTGAATTAGTTTTCAAATGTTTTTTCTTGCGCAAAAATAATTTCTGGCGAGTATTCGACATTTCGAATAACGAATTTATTTAAAATTAATAATGAATTAATGAAAATGTTATGATGTACAACTAATGAAAGAGTAGTTTCCCCCTCGGTGTCGATTGAATTCGGAATGATCAGATGTCACAACAGAAAAATGTCATAGAAAACACCATCGTGGTGCTAATTGTCCATTTAAATGGTTGAAAACAAACGGCTTTTACTTTGTTGCATAACACTCTCTTTATGTGGAAATAATATGAGTTAACTTAGTTAACAGTAGAAACAGGTGAAATTGACCATGCGTGGTTGGCCCAAGAACTGCTCACCCTGTACTTTTTGGAAGAAAAGTACTTGTCCTCAAAATAGTTGATTTTTCGCCCGAAAATTGGTACGTAAAATGTAATTTTTTGTAGAGGTCGACGAAAAATTCTTGTATTACAATTCGAAACCTCCTTTGGGCTTCCATAAAGTTGATTATATCTTGTGTGATTTTCATAAGTTATTCCATGCTCATTAAAATGTATGAATCAACGTATGCGCAAATGCGTTAACCATATATTCCGGTAATTTTTTATGCACGTTTCGAGATGTGTATTTTTTACTGAGATCTGAAAAGGCCCTTCAGTACTTTCAACCAGTGCAATCAGAGGGGTGCTTTGTGTCGACATGTGAATTATCCCGTCTCGTCCCGACCCAGTCGTGCCTGTAGGAGCAGGTAGGGTAGGGCTGCTTGCACCTGTTGTTCCTTTTAGACTCCCCCTGTTTTAACTCGCAACGTGGCTTCTCTAGGATGAATCACAATGCCGATCTTCTATCGGTTCGTTTCGGATACAGACTCATAATCCTAATAAACTGTTGACACTTTTCCGTTGTAAGTATACAAACATCTTGGTGGCGTTGGAAGGGAACAAGTGAAAAACGTCCGTTGTCGATTCTTCCTCTGACCTCAAAAAAAGGTGGAACGAAACGACTAATACCGTTGTATTATTGCAGATTATTTTGTTTTTGCCGTTTCATTAGGTTCTTCGGCTTGGAACTGAGCATGCATGTATCTACGTGACTAAAAGGTGAAAGGGTCAATAAAGTAGCACTTGCCAGTGAATTGTTTATATCTCGCTAACGGAGGAGTTTCCTCTGTCAAATTGTATGAATCTCTGGTATTAGTTTGGATTATACCTGGTGTCACACTATGACATTCAAGCCTTTTACTATAATTTGATAAAATTATTTTTCTAACATGCAGTTACATTTGCGATTAGTTCGATGATTGAGCATAAAAAAAACTAGTTTTAAAGCCAATCGCCACTTTCAGATTCATATCTACAGAGCATCCTAGATAGCACAGAAATATTCCAGGAAACTGCTCAGAATATTATCCAATAGCCCAGGAAAGTTAGTACAAAAAAGGGCCCTAGCTCCTAAAACTTGTGAGCTGTGAGCTGGGAATCGTATTAATCCCTCTTGGAGGTCCTAAATAACGGGTATATGAGTTTGCGACGGTTTCTAGGTTGTGTTTAAGATTTTCTGGCGTATAACTCGAAGAACACGCATTTTACTGGAAATGTTCTATTTTTTTCGTGTGTTCCAGGGGTGGCGCTTTCCCACACCTACCAAAAATAAGTTTTTTTACCCAGATTCTTAAGTTTCACGTTATTTTCTACTTTTTTTGGTGGGGAGAACACACTGTATAATTTCCTGTAAGTGGTCATAATTCACCCTGTATAATCCAATCTTCCGCAAAAAACCTATATAATAGGTAATTTGTCGTCCAGTATCCAACAGGGAACAATTTTTGCCCCCTACGACCGTTGAGTTAAATCTGTTTGATACTTCTGTAAAGTTTTCTACAAAATCTTTTTCAATGCTTTTCAAATACATAGCTTAACTTATCCTTCGTTTTAAATAGGGAACATCTACGTACCGGTTTCATGGTACTACTAGTTCCCAATTGAATCAGAAACAGTTTCAGCATCATTGGTTGAGAATTTTAATGAATACCATATATCATACAGCACTATCTCTAGGTTCTAGAAAAGCACCCCTTAGCATTGAAAAGTTGTTCTCGTAGAAAACTTTGCTAAGTTTCAAACAGATATAATTCAACGATCGTAACGGGCAGTAGTTGTTTTCTGTTGGATACTTGCCGACGAATTACCTATTGTATGGGGTTTTTTGTGGAAGATTGAATTACATAATCAATTTTTCATTATTCGAGCAGCAGGAGACAAGACGTATTATCCAGCAGGATCACTTGTCATTTCGTCAACTGATCGATACTCCAAATCCAAAGTTCCATACTGTTTGATTGATCTACACCTGCCACATCTCAGTTGGCAGTGTTGATTTTTTGTATTCCACCATTTACCCGCCTGACTATAAACATAATCGCCGAAAGAAAACCACGTGTGAGGAAGAAGTTGAACTAAAACCAGTGTTGCCAGGTAGAAAGTTGAAAAATGCCCATAATAACCATTTCACTATGTTATCGCTAATATTGTGTCAGATTGTCAGTCTTATTTCAGACGTTGTGTTTGAATTTCTTATTATCGTTCTTTGAACCATAATTCAGTTGAAGAAACATCATACACTTTGGCGGGAAATTTGAACCGTTGTATACCTAATGCAGATGAATATATGGTACCTAGTTGCCTGTGCGACCAATTGCGTGACTTTTTCCCGCCAATGGATTTTTACTACTTGTTCTAACGTATTCTGGATTCTACCTGTATACAATTTTATAACTTTAGGTCTCCTTTTTACGTTTTTCTGATGTGAAATAATCTTTTCATCAATTTTTTCTTTAATTTTCAATCTATCATTACCTGTTGAGTTAGACAAATGACATCTGAATAGTAAGAAATGAGAGTATTTGATGAGAATCTTCAAAAATTCCCACATATTCCTCACTTATCAAAACTCCCCACACAAATCCCATACAAGGCAATAATTCCCCACAAGTGAGTATTTATAACCACACCCGGCAACACTTACTAAAACTAACTTGGCAATACAGCATCGCTCGCCTCAACAGACACCTGCAGCGAGTATCCCTGCGGGGGCGGGGAAGGGGCGATCGGGTAAACGAAACAGGCACTCGACTTCGCATCGTATACTCGCGAGTCAGTTCCCCTCCAGCCCCGCGCCTCTCTAACTGTCACAAATCCACAGAACACGACCAAGATATACACACTGTAATCATCTCTAGTACTCAGTTGCCACATCGGTTGGTGTTGACCTCTTCGAATTGTCTAATGATACACTTTCGATGAGATTGGATCTTGACATACACTGGGAACATCGGTTCGGGTCGGAATTTTTTATTTTTTAATTCAATTTTCGGGAGATTATTGACAGCTGCATATTTTGGTCAGAGGTTACACAATCGATACTGGTCTCTGACCCTATAATAACGTTGCAGATTTCAAGTGGAGCGAGCTCATGCCAAACGAGTTGTTTCCATAATTAGAAGGCTTTTTCTGCAATTGCTAGTTGCATGGAAATGTTCATTGAAATATTTGGACCATCGATTTCTGGGTTTTGCCCTCATCAGTATAGGGTAGGTCTATATGCAGACAATAACTAATTTCTGCAACAAATGGTTCAATCACATCCTTTTTAAAGCATCAGTTGATAAAATAAATAAATAGGAAATAGGAAAATAGGAAAACAGGAAAATAGGAAAATACGAAATGGGAAAATGGCAAAATGGGAAAATGGGGAAATGGGAAAATAGGAAAATGGGTAAATGGGAAAATGGGAAAATAGGAAAATAGGAAAATAGGAAAATAGGAAAATAGGAAAATTGAAAAATAGGAAAATAGGAAAATAGAAAAATAGGAAAATAGGAAAATAGGAAAATAGAAAAAAATAAATAGGAAACACTAGCAGGCAATTCTTTTCATGTTTTGTATTTCAATATGTGTATCTATAAGAGTTTCTAACCTACGCTAAAATATCCTGGGCTAGCATTTAAAAGAAATGAATTTATTGATGTTGAAAAATAAAGAAAAAGGTAGATTGGCAAAATAGTTACGTCTGCGTATAAATCATAGAGTGAAAACTTGGACATGAAATTATTGTTACTCACATGCTATTGTTTCAACTTCCATAGCATGAAATTGTTCCGTTACGTGGGGAATATAAAAACTAATTAGTATTTATTAAATCCCAAATATATCAGTAGTTTGTGAACTAGAAGTACGATTGTGATATATTGTTGGAAAGGTAATTTTATACGTAATCGTAATTAAAAAAAAATGTTACTTTCCATTACTTCCATGTTACTTTCCATCTAAAAAAAAAATGATGCACTTCCGGTCAATTAACGACAATGGGGTCAATTCTGTTTCTCAGTAGCAAGATTGTTATCATAGCAAGACAACTTCCACAGCAAAATATATCTCAATTTTGTAGAAGGCTGTCACATCATCATGAGATTGAGATATATTTTGCTGTGAAAGTTCTTTTGCGATAACAATATTGCTATTAAGAAACAGAATTGACCCGAATATTCTAGAAATCATTCACCTTGAAAGCATCATTCAGTAATCTCTACTGCAACACTATAGGAAGTATTTTCAAGGTAATCGTAGTTCCTTTTCTGGAATTGACGAGAAGCGGAAAAAAAAATCCTGGAGAAAAAAAAATAGCAGAGAAGAAAAATGTTTTCTTTGTAATTCAGAGAAATCTGGCAACGCCGTATCAGATTTCAAGCTGTGTTGCAGCCTCTGTCTGCGCATTTAATCCGAGCTGGATGCATTGGCGGTCGCGGGGGCGGGCAGGATGGCGTGATGTCCGTGACGTCACGGCATGCTGGTACTCTGCTAGGAGGGGATGCGGCCACGTGTTCCCTCGGTCCAGCCTGTACTACGCGACCCACAGATCAAGGACAGTTTTACGAGCTCCTGCATATAGTACTTGTCTTATTGTACATTATAGTCCAGAAGCCTGTGAACTTTTTATTGGATCATTTGGTACCGCTTGAGCTATATTTTTCCGTAATGAAGCGTGAGCTGTTATTACTGAACAGAAGTACTCTACCGTCCAGGTAGTTATCAGATTTTCCATTGACACTACCATGCTCCTTGTCATTTCGAACTGTGTGGGTCTTTTTTGTGGAATGACTCTATGTTGATTTCCTTACAGTCCATTATTCGATATAAGCTGATTTCAAATGAAATTATGGGGACTGAAATACCCATATCTTTAAGGTTTTGGATTAAACAGCCTTCGTCGAGCAAAATTTCGCATTATCAAAACGTATGTTGTGCTTCTGCCATTTTCTGACCATTTTCAACATCACAATTACAAAACATACAGAATATTGTAGAATACAGGTTAACATGAAGTAGACCCTGAATGAACAAAATGTAGGTGTTGTTCAGTCTAAACAAACAGCTCAATAGAAGCAAGAGGGATCAGCAGTGTAATCGTCGAAGAAAAAGAGTACTCATGCTGACCAATAACAGAAAAGAACCACTTTCCCTGAATAGACCACCTATCATATCGAGTTTGGAGAAAGAATGTTTCAAAACCTTATTGGACACTTCTAGAAACAACTTGGTTAATCTGAGGTGGACGAAAAGGCTCTCCACAAGGGTGAATTGAATTGATTACAATCTGAAACCAAGTCTGCAGGTCAATAAACAGTTCTAACCAACTCCTGCAGAGGAAAGCATGACGAGAGTTCTGTAAGGACACGGAACAAACCTCATAAAGTGCAAGACTCCAGCGCATACTCTCCAAAAATCACATAAACCCAGTGGGGACTCTCAAAAAACCAACTGGAGGCCATACGAATACTGGGAAAAGAAACAATTGAACTACTACTGAATACTCACTTTCCAGTATCTACCATTGTCACAAATCCTAGCAAAAAAACCCTGTCAACCTTCAACAAGGGCTGACTGGAAGGTGGCAAAGCGTATCGTATCAGACTCGAAATTAATGTGGACAATAAAGGTTTTATGGAAAGTCCGCCCAAATAACCTCCGAGTTGATACAAAATATACTAAGGCCCATAAAGGAAAGAGCAAACCACAGCAAAACCACACTCATTCACTCTACGCGCAAAATAATTTTGAGGGACATGAAGCTACCCAAATTCTTTGGCATAACACTACAGGGACCAGAACCTGTATTTGGAATTAGCAAAACCTGAAGCGGAAGCTATGGCGAGGCACCCTAGCCAAACACTGACAGCTGACATTCTCAATCTCAACAAATCCAAGATACGCACAATTACCGGCTTACTTGGCGGATACTGCGGCCTAAAAAAATAACTGCACCACATGGAAATAAGCGAGAAACCATGGAGTGCAGACTTTGTGATGACAAGGAGGAAGCAAGCCTCTCACATCATCTTCAAATGCGATATGCTGCACCACAGGCCAACAGAATTTTAGACATATCAACATAGAAACAGACATGAATCCGAAACACCTAGTCAATGGATAACAGAACCTGGTAGACTATAACTGGACTCGCTGTTAAGGAAAATTTCTATCATAAACCCGTATCTCGCTCGTCAGCTTTGAATCAAGCAACTCCTTGTGGTCTAGGGGCGTTAGGAAGACAATTGAAGTTCACAAGCCGATGAGGAGGAAGCAATGGATGATAACTTTTCAATTTCTATGATTGGGAAATATCCAATGAATAGTTGACAATGTTAATGAGACAATTGCACTTTGGTGTAGGGATCCTAACTGATCCTTACCAACTCAGTTAGTATTTCTACAGAATTTTCGTATACCTATAGTCAGTAAATTGATATGTGGACACTGTACAGAAAAACATATTTGTTCGAAATACATATGTGACCGATGATTCATTTCAGCATCAGTGAAACTTTTTAACTTCAAAAAAAAATTTATAAATCGACCAAGCCTTATATCAGTGTCATCCGGTATATTATAGACACCTCTTGGCCACCTCATCAGCCACTACGAATTGTCGAAGATCTAAGAAAAAGTATAGCAAAAACACAGCTCTTATAGGATGCCTGATGATCTTGATGATGCCTCAGTATTGTGGAGTTGAGCCTCCCCATAGGCCATAGGTCTGTCCCAAAATCAGTCTTGAACTAAAGCAGATTGTAATGGAAGTATTGTTAAGTTTTGTAATGGCAATGTTCCATTAATTTCAAAACTGTTTGAGTTGATACCGACGAATAAATTACTACCATTGGCATAATTATATCTACGGCTGAAGCTGGCTCCTTGGTAATGTTAGTTCGATTCTTGTCAATACAAGCTATTCTGAGTTATTTTGCTACTCATTAATTATATATGGATGTTATATATTACGTAGGTTGCTAAACCTGTCTCTGTAGTAGGTAATGTTAGTTAGGCGTTGTGAACACTGAATTACGTTGGGCTTCTGTTTATGACTCTGTTTGTTTGTTCTCTTGTCTGCGTCTATCTATGTATACATTTGGTTGAACCATTCTGACGAGAGCAGCTAGCTCGAAACACGTGTCTACTGTTGCACTTCTTCCTGAGGGTGGGCAGAACATACTGACACTGACAGATCATCTCTGGAACTTATTTCCGTTGTGACATAAAAAAAATTGGTAAGAAGTCCCCCGGACTATCAGTATATGCTCCGTGCAGCGCGCGCTGGCTATAGCTGGAGGCTCACTAGCTGAATTCAAGGCCACTACAATCATACCTTCATTTTATTCATCCCATTATTATACAGAATAACAAATTTATGAATTTATTTGCAATTATCGTTGTTGGCAACAGGTACTGCAACATTAGTTGGCAAGGTTAGTAATAACAATCGGTTGGAGGTAATTTGATAATAAATCTTCCATTTGCATTCTACTTCACACCATTAACGAATTCAAACAGTTTTGTTTGAGCGTTTCTGAACACTCGCTTGGATTTCCATTTTATATTGTTCGGAGGGTATTGTTACCCGTTCGCATATAAGCAGAACGTACCTACCACGTTTCAGTCAGCGGCAGATATTCTGGCTCTCTGATTGGTTGTGACCAAACACAGATGCATTTTGCCCATCCAGACTGAAACGTGGTGCATTTTGCTCTAGAGTGAATTAGTTTTTTACTCGCAATTCACACACAAACTTATCCTGAGCAAGCTAACCTAGCTTGCGAGTCGAAAATGCGTGAATTAGTTTTTTGCTTGCGATTTACACACAAACCTAACCTGAACAAGCTAGCCTTGCTTGCCTGTTCACCACAGGGAATTTTTTCGAACGAATTTCCGGGCGTCAAAGTGCACCACGTTTTAGTCTGGATGGCAAAGTGCTGCTGTTTTTGGTCACAACCAATCAGAGAGCTAGAATATCTTCCATTGACTGAAACGTGGTACGTTTTGCTTATATGCTACCCGTTCATTTTGACAAATACGTTACACTCTTTTTAAAAAATATCCAGACATTTTTTGGGTTGCCATGGCATCTCAACAAAAACGAACTGTTGATTGGCTAGAAAAGTGAGGTGTGAGATTTTCAGTAAAATAATTAAAGCTCTAATGGTACAGCTTATTTACGTTGAGATGAGTATGACGTCATGTTTTTTAATATTGTACTTATATCCGACATAACAACGTTAAAATTCCCAATGGAATGCATTCAATAGCGATGACATGAAATTTGACTAGTTTCATTGCTATTGAACGCATTCAATTGGGAATTTTAAGGTTGTTATGTCGGATATACAAAATTATCAAGCATGACGTCATGCTTGTCATAACGTGAATAATCTGTATTGTATATTATCTCCCATCTGGCACGCAAGACGTGTTTCATGGGTTATATCTCTCTCATCAAAGCTAGAAGAGGTCAGACAACGAAAGAGTTAAAAATTGATCGATAACTCCATTCCTTGACGTTTTGGTGATAAGGACTCAATGTGGAAAGTTAGAATACGATTTATTTAGGGAAGTTACTAGCACTCACAGGTACCTATATCACTGTGCACAACACACACGTGCTGGTCTGAATTTTCTGGTGCATCGTCCTTTGAAGAAGATGTTTCAAAGAAGTGACAGTAAAAAAAAACAGTGACTAACGGTTTTTCGATGGGTATTATAGATATAAAAAGTAAAGGTTAGGTTGAGTATAAAAGAAATGTCAACTTTTGAAAATGAACCCACTAAAATAAATATATACCGGTTCCACACCACCAATTCACCAAGAACTTTTGGAGGAACTAGGTATACGAGGATGGTATTCCAAACAAGTCAGACACTACAAAGTTCTTGTTGGGCAACCCAACGGACAAAGTCGAGAACTCTCAAGAAGTTTGGAATTTACGAAATTAAATGTAAGATGGAAGATAGAAAGACTAAAAGATCCATTAAAGTTATATTTAGTGTAATCTTTCCAAGAGAAGATGTTAAAAGAAACACTTGTCTGAAAGTGACACTGAAACTTAGTAAAAATAAATAATATTGGATTTAAAGCATGGGAGAATTTTACATTTTGCAAGGCATTCCGGGAATTCCCAAAGTCCAATTAAATAGTTATTAGCCTTCGGCAATGTTCAAATACGCCAATTTCCTACTAGTATTAGCCGAAGCAAATCAATCGCTTTGTCGCTAGGTATGTTACATTCATTGCGGTAATTGCGGGTGGTGTCAAACGTCCAATGCACTCTCCAACATACAGAGTGATCTGAAACGTGTGGATCGAAGCTATTTCATTTACGTACATTTTTCCAGTTCTACATGTAATGTGAGCAATATTGTCGATCTTAATAGTACGTTGGAAACAAAGCCAAATCGAAGACTATCATTGCCCATACTGATAAAACTATGCATGAAATTAGTGTAGGTATATACGAGTTAGTCTAGATATTGCTTCAGTCCTAGTATATATATTATTTTTCGAAAACTGTCATCAAATGTTGATATTTTTGTTAAAATCTCAGTTAGCGAAGTGGCTCTTTTTTGTCACTCAGCTGAAAAATACTTTCATGTTCTAGAACGCAAAATACTTCGAAAGTAAATGAACTGCACTATACTTCGAATTGGGTATAGGCAACATCGTACTGTCTTAATGGTTTACGGGGGATATATTGTGAAACCGCACTTTCAATCATTTTTCTGATAAATTCAAGAACTCATTTCTAATAAAATGCTGTAGAACAAGGAACACTATTTATTACCTATTTATTCTCAAGATATGACAAAGAGTTCTCACCGAGACCGGAAGAAGTCTTCTTTCTTTTTTCTAGACCTGAGATGATTATTTCATTTTTGTGTAACTGACTGTTTATGTAATGAAGAAAGACGTCATGTTTTTCTTTCACTTTGCAAAACATCCAAAAAAGAAGATGTCCGTCTTTTGAATGTGCTGTGATTTTATTTTATAAGATTTGATTGATAATATGCGATTCAAAAAAAGGTGATCTTCATAACATGAAATACATCAACAATCAAAAATAATTTTCAATTGAATAACGTCAAACTGAAATAAAATTTTCGCATTGAAAAAATATCCAATTCTTCAAGTGTCAAGGAATAAACTTTTTTGTATTCGATAAGTTTCAGTTTAGTAGAAATGCATTAGAGCAACTCATCTTGGGAATGATTCGTTAACAAATAATTTCCACCAACCCGCTTCTGTCCATTTAAAAACAGATGAAATCACGGCCTCCACTTCTCAACACCCTGTATAAATCTCGTGTTATCCACCACTAAGGTGCAACAGCCCGTACAATGCATCTCAAACTTTTATTTATTCAAGAAGCGTGTAATCTTTCAAGTCGTATTACAGCGTTTTTACATGGTTTAAAGGGTAGTGGGAAGATCAAGTTTGCCAAGTGGGGGCGGATGAACTTGGATTGCGGTGACCGGTAGCAGCATATCAGGACCGTAGGCTAATGCTCCCGAAGGACCTAGACCGGAGGGTCGCCAGTGGTTGTTAGTCAACGTAAGTGAGAGATCGACCGATCGAAAATTTACGGGTATGGTCCGTATACAATCCTTGGTTACTCTGGTTAGTAATTCGGTGACTATTTCCTGAAACTTTGGTGATTTATCTCTCACCAGAGCAACCGTACTTTTTCCCCGGTAACCCTTGTCATTTGTCAATTAGAATAATTTTATTGAGTACCAAATTTTAAACTTTGGAATAAAAATCTAATATTTATCTCAAAAAAGGTCTTTGGGTCTGAAAGCATTACATTCAATTGTTTTTTAATAAAAAATTATACTTTTAACAAATTTATTTCAAATTGTTGACTAAAAACAAGTGACAAAGGGGTCCGTCTATATGCAGTCGGTTGCTTGAAAACTCAGAAACCGCCACTTACCGATCACAAGGCCGTACCCACAGAAACATTTCTGGGAGGGGGCGGGTTGGTTCTAAAGTAAATAATGCAATGTAATAAAAATACATCTTACTAAATTTTCTTACACTTATAAACTATATGATATTAGCATCACAGTGGAATATCTAAACTTCTTATATGTCATTCACAATACAAAATCTAGTCTCCTGTTTTTTTTTTAAGGCAAACTCATTTATTACGTCTTCTGTTGCAATATTAGTTTTTTTGTGAACAGACATGAGTGCTAGTCCGATGAGTCGATCTTGGTCTAGGCCAGTAGAGACATGAAAAATCGAAAATTTAACAATAATTCCAAAAGTTTTCACAAACTTTGGTCAAGCGACTTGTAAATCGAGAAAGCAATAAATCTCAGTTTGCAACCTCTTCCGAAGTACGCAACATTGTCAAGAGGCAATGAACTTGAATTAATTTTTTTTCATCAGTGGGAGTTAGAACAAAACCATTTAGAAGGTAGGCCGATGCGAAATATAGTCAGGATTTTGAGATATATCACTGTTCCATTTTCTTGATCGAGCAGATTGATATTGATATCGCCTATAAAAATGCTATACAATCCATTATTAGTGATGTAGAGTTTGAGATACTCATAAAGAGCATCTAAGTCGAAGGTATTCAACAAAGGGGATGTGTAGTAAGCTGTTATAACTAAGTATTTTTTGTTGGGAAGTTGCACTGTTGTCCCAATAGGGTTGCTGTCACCTAGTTGTGAAATTCTGTAGGTATATGTGTAACTGGACTTTATATACATCACTGTTCCATCATTTTGATTGAGGTGTCCATCATTTTATATGAAGTCATATCTTGGTAAGTTGTATAGAGGTAGATGATCTATTTGTCGTGTTTAATGAAAAATGTAGGTTGCTAGATTTCGTATGTTATTATGTAGTATCAAAAAACTGTTATTTTTGTTTACGCATAGTATATTTCGAAGTACATTGTGGCCTTTAAAGGTAAAATCATCTATTTTCTCTACAGTAAAATTATTAATGTAGGGATACATTTATATATGGAGTAATATAATAAACTAATTTGTATTTAAGGGCAATAGTAGGAATATGATTCTATGCTGACAAACATTTGGAAAATTGAACCCCGATTTATTGAAACCATAAGCATGAGGTGTAATGAGGACCTTCACCTGACACAAGATTTAGTTAGGGTTTTCACCTTTCTTCTCTCTTTCACTGGTTAACCTAGTTTTAATTTAGTTTCTTGATGGCTCTACTTGGTTTGGTGGATGGGGGACAGGTTTTGTTGATTCTTCCTTGTGTGATTCACGCTCTTTGATTTGGTGGCTTCCTCCTCAGCTCTTTCAATATCGAGAAATGGTTGCACTGTGTTTTTTATTTTGTCCACCATCAATTTATTTTCCTTCATTTAAGTTTCTACTTTTGTTTTGTTTGTGTGTTTGCAGCACTGCTAAATCTTCTCTTACAAATGTATCAATAAAAATGAAATGATTTTCAACTGCTTGCATTTTGCTAACATGGCCCACATGAACTTCTAACGATCGATTTTGGTCAGCGAAAAATCTTCTCTCACGATATCGTTCCTCATGAACGCTGGTTAATGGTTTATAGGGGTCGAGAGTTAAGAAACCAGAAGAGTCCGAGTAAAGGATTCGTTTCACTTCAGCTGGTGCACTGTTGCACGATGCATTTTGTTTTCGAAACATGCGATGATTATTCTTAAGAGGCCTGTTTAGGGATACAAACCCACACACTGGTGCTCATTTTCTGTCGACAAGAAGGGCAGTTGTCTAGAAAACAGTGTCACCAGAAATATTGTAGGTAGCCAGAATTATTCAGAAAGGATGCTTTGAGGTATAATTGATGGGTGTTAGTATACAGAGTTGCTAATCAAAAATGAAACGAAACTTTTGAAAAAATCCATGGAGTCCAGGAGAAAGAACTGAAGAATTAACACTGGCGTTGCGTGGAGAAGCAACAAATACTACGAGCAACTGATTAAATATCTAGAATTACGGTATAGATAGACCCATGTGGATCATGTATACCACTCATAGCTTGAAAACCGCTGCCAGGAGTCAGGTGAATCTTTACAGGAATTTGAAGCCGACATTGCACGCTTGGTTCGACTTGCATACTCAGCCACACCGGAAAACGTAATGAACTAGCAGTTCAGGTATTCTTAGATGGACTTCGTGACCAGGAAATCTTACAAGCATTGACACTAGCTCGCCCAACGCATCTCGTGGATGCACTAGCAAGCACTTTGGAATTTGGAGCGGCGAAACAATCTTGCAAGAGCCAAAGCAAGGTCCGGATGAGGGAAAAAGATCTACTGGAGCCTGCTATACTAGAAGCTGCCATAAAGGAAGTGTCGCCCGAGAAGACACTGGTAATATGCCGGAACTGTAGGAAACTTGGACAAGTGCGTAGCTAATGTCCAACCCTCAAGAGGTCGAGACCAACGAAGGTTGTTGAGAAGGGGCAATCGTCGGCCTCAGCAGTTAACAACGCATATGGTGCTGTCCTCCAACGACAGAACAAAGGAGCCTTTGTTGACGGTTTCATCAACAACAAGCCTTGCACCATGCTGCTGGATACAGGTCCGACTAGGAATATTCTTGGTTCCACATTTGCCAAAACACCGGCCAGAATTGAACCGTCGACTTGGAAGCTACGCACAGCAACAGGGGAGCCAGCTACTGTGTATAGAGAACTACTGATTGAGCTGATTCTGGGTAGCACTGAACTGGAACATCGGGCATTTGTAGCTGATATCGAGGACGACGATATCGTTGAAATGGACA
The DNA here is from genome assembly GCA_958298965.1 of Chrysolina haemoptera. Lineage (NCBI taxonomy): Eukaryota > Metazoa > Arthropoda > Insecta > Coleoptera > Chrysomelidae > Chrysolina > Chrysolina haemoptera. The sequence goes on along the minus strand of OY282596.1, from coordinate 8,194,174 downwards.
TCATGAATTCAAAAGAGTACGAGCTGAATTTCAAAGATGACGTGTGAATGGAGAAGAGCTGGTACTGAAGATGTAAGCGTACCTGAGAAGGCTGAAACCATTCTGGAGGCTCGCATGGATGGCGGAGCGTGGAGATGTTCCCATGAAAAAACGGAGGAAAATATACAGATACCATCGAAGTCGGCTGGATTATGGGTGTTATATTACATGAGACAATGTTATGCTGGTCGATGATATAGAAAAAGAGCAAATGGGGCTGAGGTCTGTGGTCGGAATTCCCAAGTATTACTGTATGGATTAGGATTACTCGTGAGGAAAATATCAAGTGTATTGGCATATATCTTGCGGGTGGGTGGCCCGATTAGCTGTTCTATGCTATACGTGATAGCGATGGCCTCAGCTTGACCTCGCCTGTTTTGTTGATAAATTTGAGACAGGTAGAAGAGTGGTGCACTTTAAAGTCTCCCATTATGACGGGGCGTTTTGCTGAAACAGTTCCATACGTATAGTTTTATCCATAGCCATATTCTTGGAATATCAAGAAGCATATATTTGAATTGTGCACTCTGATTTTCCCAATATACATCTCCAATAACTTTGTACCACTATAATTATTCATAAAATGTAGTTTCCAACGTAACCCCATTATCTCAAGTTTGTTCCACAACACTCACAAGTTTGAACAAAGGAAAATCAAAACATTTTATATTGGTGCAACGCTCCACACAGCTTATGTAATAAATCACGAACTCTACGTTGAATAATCTTCATCTCCATCATCATACGTTACTCTTCCAATTTACATACTATGTATGTCGCACTGTTTCAATTGGAGCTGAAAACGTAATAAACATCAGCGTACATAATCTGCGACGAATAATAGTAATACATCGTAATGTTAAGTAATCAATTATAATAGGGATAGTCTCAAAGAAGCTTGACCTAAATTACGACAGTGCAGATGTGCAATCAATAGCACAAGTAAGAGTATGGGGAACGGCAGCATCAAATGATATGTATCTTACACGCTGCACATGCAGGTACTCACTGTGTTGTCAGATCAACTACAAAAATCTGAGATTATAGGTAAATATTTCAGGAATTATTGACATGACATTTAGAGCAGAAATGACAAACGCTGAAGTTAGGAACTCAAAATAAGTCTGCTTCGTCTATCGAATCTGTCATGCAGTGCTCTCACTTTCGGTGTATAGGTCGTACTAAGCCCCATTGTTGATCCTGCCGTCCGTAAGAGGCGACTAAAAGAATAACCATAGATGATATCCACCATCCACCATCGGACGGTGAAATACCGCCATATCGACTATATTGTCACGAATATCCAGACTTCAGAATGGCTGGCGCCATTAAGTGGAGAATAGCAGTAATAGAGTGGTCCCTAGACTGGAAGCGGATGGAACATTGTAGAAATCTCCAGATTCGACGAGGAGGAATGTAGTTAGTATTGAAGTGTCAGAAGATTTCAATTGTCGAAATAAATATAGTCCAGTGATTGTGGTGTTGTATATAAATTAGCGTGCTGTATAAAGAATTTTTAAAGTTGAATTGTGAAAGTTCTTTCCAATATGTTTTGTGAAATGGATTATACCCTGTTTCAGTGATTGGTCGATAACTTCCGGTCACCTTTTTTTCTTTTCCCTTTCAATTTCAGGCCCCATTCTGACAGTTATGATGATGAAGTCTCCTCGAATAAAATACTCCGGAAGCAAAATACTTATGGAAAAAAATATAATTTAACGGCCGTAGAGATGGTACTGGCTTTCTGTTGGATACTCGACAACGAACTAGCTATAATACTTATAGGGTTTCATAGCAAAATTGAATTATTTAACTCGTTTTTCATAATTAGTTGATGAGAAATTTTTTTGGTCTAATTTTAAAATCGAATGTGTTTACAGCATTAAAATAGTGTCCACTATGTATATTTCAGAAAGTACAAAAGCTCCATGTAATCATAAAAAAACCCACTTCAGAAAATGGCCGAGAACACCTTGTAATCACATTAGTTCAACAGGATTGCATAATATATCGCTAAAATAGTAAATGACAAAATCATATACACATTTACATTTCATTTCCCGCATATTCAATGTTTCATAAACATAGTATAATGCTCGTGGAATCATTAGAATTCATATATGGAATTTATTGAGGGAAATAATATTTCCTTCATCTACTGAAAAAACACCTCGAGGTATCATTCAATTATGCATGACTTGTTAATGATAAAACTGGAATATTTTTAATACAACAAGAAGCCGCTGGCTACAAGAAGGAAACAAGTGTTCTATCGCAAGAGATATTATACATCTCATGGCAAATAAATAACGTGGATGGAAATAAAAAGGATGCTTTCTGAATTTAAGTAAACGTTACGTAATCGTACAGAGCAGGCTTCAATAAAATGAAGTTTTTCATTCGTCATGATTTTCAATATTGTGTTTTGTTATTCGTATCTACTCCCTTTATCAAGATTGCCAGCGCTTCACAGGGTCAAAAATAGTTGAAAAGTGACTTATCTTTCACAGAAATAGTGACCTTCTCGTCAGAATGGTGACATTTTCCTAAACAAATTAGGAACTTTTGTGAAAGATAGTCGTATTTTTTTTCTTTTCAGAAATTATTTGCAATTATTCCATGAGAAGTTTGTAGGATATATGGAAAATGAACGATTAATACAGTCGTTGTAGAATTTCCTACACAAAAATTCGTCAAAGAAATTTTCCTTAAAAAACTGTTACAGAGGTCCCATTTCACCTATAACTCGTCAATCAAAAAAAGTTTTCCTATCATTTTTCCATATAAGCAATAATTTACGAGAAAATCGATGTTGAAATTCTGTAAATTTTTCTATTACGGATTTTCTCTCTTTTAATCCTGCTTTTCTTTAAGTTTATTTTGCTTGTTGTTGCTGCTCAATCGCCTCTCTTCTATCCTCGGGCTGTTTTCCTATAATAATTCTATATAAGCAATAATTTATGAGAAAAGCGATATTAAAATTCTGTTAATTTTTCTATAACGGATTTTCTCTCTTTTCGTCCTGATTTTCTTTGAGTTTATTTTGCTTGTTGTTGCTGCTCAATCGACTATCTTCTATCTATCTATCATTTTTTCTTTTTGCATGAACATAGAAAAAATTCGTGTTGAAAAGGGGAACATTCTCCACGAAAATTGAAAAATGAAAAATGTGATTTATTTGTAATATCTAACAGAAAACAACTACTTCCCCGGCACAAGCCACGCTGGACATTGAACTACATCTGATAGATATTGTGAAAAGACTCTAACTGAAAAGAAAAGAAAAAATCTGAAAGTGAAAATTTGCATTTTCATTCAGATAGCTGACTTTTTTAATTCTTTCTATTTTTCCTATTCATATTTTCGAACTAAAATCATAGAAAAAATGTTGTATGCAACTCTTGCAAAAATTGTTTATTGCACTCGTGAAATTGTCCATATATACCTGTAAAAGTTGGTTCTTTCACTTTTTTTTAAAGGTTTTCCTCGAAAAAATTATGTGAACACGGTGTAACGAAAATACATACTGACACTTAAAATAACATATTTTAATGGTGATAATAATATGACCAATTTCTATGAACAGTTCCGTTAGAAATTAATTGGCACAATCTTTCATTAGCGCTACTGCTCAACTGTAAAATTCTTTATAGCCAAGCAAATTTTTTTTAGTTCGTTGATACGTGAAGAAATTAAAAAGACAAAAATGTAGTTAGGATTACTATTTTATTTTCCATGCGCGGAAAGGATTATTGATGTAATTATTCCTAGAAACCACAATTAGTTGAAAAAAGATGTATCTACAGCATAGGTATAATAAGAATTGTTTTTTACAAAAGAATCTACAGTATTCTTCTCGTTGCACAAACCCAGAAACCATTGCCGTTATATTATGTATAGACAAATAAAAATAACCTATATCAAAAGAGTCTAAACCTCCCTCGTTTTATACAAAGGTCATGCTCGTAACAATATCAAGGAAACTTTTCAAATAAATGCAAACTAGGTTTTTGCAAGCAAATATAAATGCTACCAGAATACATGATATGTAAATTCCACCTCTTTTACATTTTATTGTGTGTTCTGCGATCTGCATTTGAAATATAAAATACCTTCCTTGATTTAATGTATATTGAATTATGTATGTTTTATCTGATCGAGAAAAAGTTCGAGATACTGGAAAATCTCTAACATCATAAAATACAGTATCGTTCTGTATAGTCCAGAAGAATTAGGTGAAATGGTAAAAGAAATAACTTCCATGTTCATTCTTTTGTTTTGTTGAACACCATATTATAAACATATCATGAATTTACAAAAGTTACTAAAGTTACGGATTACTGAATCATCGAATCATTTCAATCGAATAATTTCAATCAGCTGAAATTAAATACAACTATTATCGTTTTTCATATATCTACACTAAGTTCCTCAAGTACATATCCTTTTGGGATTTTTCTCAACTAACTATTAACCCAGATATCTGAACACAAAGCTCGGAGTATTTTTGAGAGATCGTCCAATAACAATAGTCGTTGCCGATCGATGTTTTACACTTTTTACTCCCACATACACCTGCCGCATAGGCTTATTGTGGCAAACACCTGTCAGAAAACCACTACTACCCTACTACAACGCCGGGTATTGAATTATATCTAAAAGATATACGTCCAATGTACCTCCACCAAATAGAAGTTTTGAATCGGAAGGGGACCACCTCCAGATTAATTTTGAAGTTTTTGCCTTGTAATCAGTAAAGGGTAGGTCACTACAGACAGCTTTGAGACAAAGCCCCGGAACTAATTTCCTAGAAAGACGTTAACCGTAGATGGCAACTGTCTTGCTGAATAAAATTTTAGTGAAACACATCACATTATAAAAGTTTTCATGAAAATGCCAAATTTCTCCGGAATCCAGGAAAAGGAATAATGTGGTGATAGCGTTTCTGATATTTCGATCACTCAGACAAGATCCCCATCCCGATATGATCCTTCAGCGAACCACTTGAAGCGACCGATATTTCCAGGAAGAGATTGGATGTCTTCCGGGCAGACAATTTCTTTTGTCAAGAAGTGCAGGCATCACGTTTCGGCCAATATCGTCCGGTATACTTGAAGTCCAACTTATATGAAGATCCCGAAAGTAGTGAATGAATCTGCTTCCGAATAATTTCATTATATCTGAGCAGGACCGGCCTTATTCACGAGAATAAATCAAACACTTGGATAGATAATATTATAAAAAATTGTTATATAGAAAAACTTCAGACTGTTACAGTGGATCCCTGTTTATCTAACCATAAAGGACAGTTCATCAAAATTTTCCAGTGTAACCCTCAGTTGGGCACAAATATTGCCTTCGGCTAGCTATCTGATTTGGGAGGCAAGAGCATATAACAATTTATTCAAGTATTTAGACTCAAGCAACAAGTTATGGACCTGAATGATTTGTAAAATGCTACAAAATAATGTGTCCTCCAAGTCGTAATCAAAAAGATTCATATTAAATATGATAATAATCATTGTCTTACCTATTCTGAATGCATTCAAACCTGACACAATTAACTAGTGTAGAAATATCACGACTTGTTGGCCTTCTTGGACTTTGTCTGGCCTTCACTGGGCTCCAAAATCATAGTCCTCACGGAGATCTCTAGTATCAGGTCTGCTTCTCTATATCCAATTAAACTCTAGAGGCTTATTTACGATACCCAACAGGCTTCACAACACCGCAGCAGGCTTTACCACACTCCGTCAAATTTAATAATTCCATAGCAGGCTTTACAAGTCTTCAATAAGCTTTACAATACCATAGCAGGCTTTACAGTACTTCAATAAGCTTCACGATACCATGGCAGGCTTTACAATACTCCAATAGGTTCTACGATACCATAGCAGACTTTCCAACACTCCAATAAGCTTTACAATACCATGGCAGGCTTCACAGTACTTCAATAGGCTTTACAATACCGTGTAGGCTTTACAATACCGTGTAGGCTTTACAATACCTTGTAGGCTTTACAATACCGTGTAGACATAGGTACAAATTCAACTCTATAAAAATTGTCTTCCATCATGTGCTACACTCTTCGAGTCAACATTATTCTCTCAACTATCTGAGTCCTGACTCTAAATTTCCTAGCAGAGCTATGGCAAAAAGAAAGGAAATTTGTAAGACATGCTTTCTTCTATAAAAAAAAAAATTATCCTCGTGAGGCGAGTCATCATAAAAAAAGGTCTGTAAATTTAATACACTAAAATATTCACCTCTCAAGTAAATTATCTAAAATAAAAAATCAACCTCCAGTGAGCATCAGCGTTACCAGGTCAGAAATGTACAAATGGTGTTTCAAGGAGTTCCGTCCTCTTCAAAAACTAATTCAATAAAAAAAAAACATATTTCCTTTCATTGTTGCCAACGGCTTTTCAATGGATTCTGCCACAGAACAGAACCGAGCAGTATAGTTTATTCACTACTACACCAAAGGTTCTGAACAAAGATGAAGAAATAAGTAGTAATGTCAAATTCCACCGATGCATTTGCAGAATACAACATGTGCCTATTATACTGCTGTGAAAAGTTATAGCTAGTCTACGCACAGGCCTTGCCTCCTGTAGACTTTCCTTTTTATTCACTCTTTTAATATGTACTTATATTTGATGTTCTATGTTATGTAACTTGAAAATATGATGTTAATTAATATTATTTAATACCATACTCTGTATCTTACATTGATTGAATGTGAATAAATTATTATTATCATTATTATTATTATTGCAGTGCAAGTACAGAATAGCACTCCGTGATCTCAAATGTAAATAAAGAGGCAAATTAATTTATTTCTCTCTTTTTCCATGTAAGTCAAAGCGTTTCAATGAAACGACACTACCTTACCAAAACGAATTAGAGAAGAAGAACAGGTGACGTTTGAATGACTATACATCACCTATGTTCACATGCATCATCTTGTTTTGAAAATAATCCTTCTTGATAACCAAACAATCATAGTTTTGAATAAATCGCCAGAGATATCCGTGAGCACCGTGATCTGTAGAAATAGAAAAGGTTATATATCATGTGGAATCGGATGGACTGTCTCCAGGAAACTCATTTCATGTGGTGACCAAGGATAAGTGTTTGGTAAGTTAATTTTTTGTCCTGTCCATTTTAGAAAAATAACGATTTAGCAGTGTTAAACGTTACACCAGAAATCAATTAACTCTAGGGAGAGTGGGATCAATTGTAACCATTTCGACAACTTACGATTTTGCTCGAAAAACTAAATATCGTTATTTGATGGATAGAGTAATAATATTTTCATCGGAATCGAAACTTTTATAGCGTCCTTTTCATCCCTTGAAATGTTACATTTCGGAGGTTTGGCTTTTCTAGAATTCTTGTAGATTCTGGACTTTTTGGATACGATTTATATCAATATCATCCAGACAGGAACCACAGACATTATAATTATTATCACAGTGCTCGAAGTGGGACATTACGTGATTATTACAAGGCATCTTTTTTGTACCTAAAGACAAACAATTTATCTACGCGTAAATCAATTCAAGGGTTGAATAGTAGATTTTCAATTATACTTCCACAGGGAACTCTGCTTCTCAACCTCAGATTCGACACGTTTCATGGAAGACTACGGCGATTTTTATAATTGAATTTTCAAAATTCTAAACGATTTACCATGAATAAATATAAACAAAGCGTGAGAAAGGGCTTCCTGAACATTACATTCTTCCATTTACTCATCGCACATACATCAAACAAAACAATCATACCTTTCTTAGGTGATAAAAACCAGCATGAATATTCCTATTCCAAATGACAATAAAATGTCTGATTATTTCGTCTCGTTTGTCTGATTCCATAAATTAAACCGGAATAAAATTGGCCTGAAAAGATACGTGGAACGCAGTGGCGGAAAGCTTTATTGGACTGATAGATTTATGGGCTTTTGTTAGTGACAGTAGAATTGGTTAATCTATCGTAGGAAAAGAAGCGACTTTCTACGGACTCCTGTGTATGCTCCAATTTGTTCCAAAACGATTTAACCTACGATCAAGAAATGTTTGTGTTGACGGCATTATAGAAGCCATACTGAATGAGTTCTTTTCATTTTCTCCATAATCGATCGGAGCTATACCAATACAGAGTGATTGCTTGGAGTGATCAATTAATCAATTAAGGAGACGACAGCTGAGACAGCGGAATGTCAGTTGTTTAGAAACTGATATAAATTCAGTAGCCTCATGCATTTCTTTAATACTGAAATACAAGTTATAATAATGCAATTTCAAAATTACATTAGTAAATATGTAAGTTAAAACCGTACAGAAGTTAGAATATAAGCGGGTGATGGAGAAATTGGGTGTGTGGAGGCTAGGAATGGACTTTAAATAAGAATACTATAAAATATACATGGTATGAAAGTATTAGGCTCAGGTAGTCGAGTAGTTCAGAGCGTCGTGTTCCATCCATTCAAGCTGCTGGTCGTGTAGGTTCAAATCCTAGCGACTACAGATTTTTTTCTGGTGGACCGAGAAAGTGCTAGGAATCGCACGTTAAAAGGTAAGACCTCGTTAATCCTTGGCTCGCACAAGGTTCGACTTTTGAAGGCTGCCGTACGTAAGGGGACGACAGCTGGTGAACAGATAAACAATTTGAAACAACAACAATTTCAAAAAACAATTCAGTGTGATATTTCATAATTAACATTCATGTTTTCAACTTCCACAGTGAAATGTAATTCCACACATACATACATCGACACCTGATACGAAGAAGATTGTGATTCAAGGTACAGTTCGACAAACCTAGCTGAACATGTTGAATCACGCGTACGTTCATGTTGAGTGCCTTATCACTGGATATATTACGGACTATAAACCGTTGTGCAACGAGTGCGCATCATGTTTTCACGTTTTGAGCTAGGTGAAAAATCAAGTGTGTAATTTTTTTTCTTCAGATCTATGTGATGGTTGGGGTCGTTTCGGTGAAACCAGAAGTAATAGGAGCACGAAATATCAACAAAATTATTCTTGAATCTATAATAACTCTGTTTTTAAATCTCATACTTTTGAAACTCTGGAAACAATGGGTTGTCTAAAGAATTATAATAATAATAATAATAATAATGTGTCTTTATTTTCTCTATATAAATATTAAATTTACAATGGGTCACTTGGGGAGGCGATGTTCAACATAGCTGCTCTTCCACATAACCCCCCCAATTCAGCAGCAATTTTAAACACATCGAAGATCATTTACAAAAATATATAGTAAAACGTATAAGTAATAAATAATATTAACATGAATAGATCAAACCTAATTGAGGAGGTGAGCCTTGACATGTTTTCTGAATGAACTGTCAGAGGACAATGACTTCAGATTAAAGGGAAGATGGTTAAATGTTTTAATGGCGTTGTAGGAAAATGATTTTTGGAATATTGCAGTTTTGTGTGTGGGTACAGTGTACAGATAGGACGTCCGAGTTGAGCGATCGTGAATATCCGAACCTTTCAGTAGCTTTGTAAATAAGTACCTAGGGATTCTACTTTTGTTAATTTTGTATATCAGGCAGGACAAGTGGAGTTTAAATCTCTCATTCAATTTTAGCCATTTGGATTGCACATAAGAGTTGCTGATGTGATCATATTTTCTTAAGTAGCTAAATCTGATACACCAATTTTGTACTTTCTGAAGGCTCTCTTGATCGCGTTTGGTTAGAGCTGGCCAATACACAATATCGCAATAAGACAGAGAAGACAAAATCAAGGAGTTACATAAATTTAGTTTTAAAGTTGTATCCAATATATCTTTGTGTAAATACATCATTTTGAGTTTCGCATATGATTTTCTCAGTAGCTCGCTCACATGTTTACCAAACGTTAGATCAGCATCAATGTGAACACCTAAGTTTTTGCATTGTTTCGATACCTTGAGAGTGGCATTGTTGAGGGTGATATTTAATTCTGGACTTTCGGAGATTTCAGAACCTCTAAACCCAAAAACGATCATTTCCGTTTTAGATTCATTGAGCATAAGATAGTGGGCTTTAGAGAGATCGGACAGGTAGTGGAGGTCAGACGAAATTTTTTCACAGGCAATATTTAATTGACAAGTTAACATCGGTATAGAAAACTATCAAAATCAGTATTTCAAATTCAAATTCAAATTCATTTTGATACCGAATATGAAGAAGGTCCATCTTGCCACAGTCCTTACCTAATTTTTAGACATGGCACTCAAATCATTTTGGGATATGTAATTGGTTTGATTTCTAAACGTTTCATGAATTTTTAATCCTCTGACGTTTGACAGATTTCTAACTGAGGCTGCTGCAGCCTCATAACTATCACAATACTGCCGTGTTTACATAGTCTCGAGGAAGAGTAAATGATAATCATCATGGACCGCGGATAAAGAAACCTTCTCAGGGTTAACATGTCACCTCAGCTCCATACCTTATTATTCAAATCCCCCCAACAAAAAGTATTCGTGAACAACCATTTCCTAATAAACTTCAACTAAACGATATCAATCAATTACATAAGGAAAAGTTTATCTCTGCTTCACCTATAAAAATAAATTCAATAGGATTTTTATAAGGATTATAAACCTCACAAAGGAGACGATGGCACTTTAAACACTCGATGCACATACCAACTGAACTGTTAATAGGATATCATTATCCCTCCTGAAAAGACATACACACAATAGTAAGTTACCGTATGCTGTAGAGTAAGGATAGATCACAATGCATGGAAATTTACATAACTCCTTGATGGCAGAGCATAATGCATACCAAGCTGACACTAGACGCAACGCTATTTCATTTATTTCAGAGATATTGGATTGATAATCGTGGGAAATATGTATTTCAATTCAATAGTTTGATTTCAAACATAATAATAATTAGTACATTCAACTATTATTACTTAAATTGTTTCTATCCTTTCCTCAACTTTTGTTATTTTTCAAATATAACATTCGAATACATATTTCATACTACCTACTTCTGGTGGCTTGATTTCTAATTATGAATTCTGAATTCATTGATTTTGTTGTTTCAATTGCCTTGGTGTTTCTGTTTGTGTGAATTATTTTTTGGTCTCTTTTCATTCACTGAAATATTGGTTAACTGGAACCATTGATTTGGAATATCTCAAGGTTCTATTTTGGAACCTTTGCTATTCGCTATTTATACTTAATAGCTTCAGTTTTGCATCTCAAGACAAATACAGTAAAATTACAGTGTTTTCTCGGACACAGTGTATATTTCAAATCAATCGAAAAAATTGAGAATTACTCGAAAAAAGTGTGTTTAAGGTAGAAAATCCAATATTCTGAGATTTTTCAATTTCAATTTTTCGAATTTATAATTTTTGTCCTCTGGCGTATTTTGACGTGCTGATTCTGAATCTTTGAACGAAAATGTCGAAAACTCATCGGAAATATTTTTGGCGGCAAAAAAACCATCTAAAAACTGATTTAGAGCTGACCAACTCGAGAACGGTTAGAAATAGACAAATTCTGCGAACGCCAATCGATTCAGAATGGCCGAATTAATATGTATTGTATATTTCGAGTCAATCGAAAAAATTGAGAATTACTCGAAAAAAGTTGCAAGGGGTTCACCCCTAAAAATCATGAAAAATACTAAGTCGTCACATCGACTTGAAATTTGCACTGTATACGTAAAATTTTATGCTCATTCCGAAAATGTATGATATTTATGTGCTCAGATACAAGAATTAGCCGGAAAAGGGTGTTTAAGGTAGAAAATCCAGTTTTCTGAGATTTTTCAATTTCAATTTTTCGAATTTAAAATTTTTGTCCTCTGGCGTATTTTGACGTGCTGATTTCGAATCTTTGAACGTAAATGTCGAAAACTCATCGGAAATATTTTTGGCGGCAAAAAAACCATCTAAAAACTGATTTAGAGCTGACCAACTCGAGAACGGTTAGAAATAGACAAATTCTGCGAACGCCAATCGATTCAGAATGGCCGAATTAATATGTATTGTATATTTCGAGTCAATCGAAAAAATTGAGAATTACTCGAAAAAAGTTGCAAGGGGTTCACCCCTAAAAATCATGAAAAATACTAAGTCGTCACATCGACTTGAAATTTGCACTGTATACGTAAAATTTTATGCTCATTCCGAAAATGTATGATATTTATGTGCTCAGATACAAGAATTAGCCGGAAAAGGGTGTTTAAGGTAGAAAATCCAGTTTTCTGAGATTTTTCAATTTCAATTTTTCGAATTTAAAATTTTTGTCCTCTGGCGTATTTTGACGTGCTGATTTCGAATCTTTGAACGTAAATGTCGAAAACTCATCGGAAATATTTTTGGCGGCAAAAAAACCATCTAAAAACTGATTTAGAGCTGACCAACTCGAGAACGGTTAGAAATAGACAAATTCTGCGAACGCCAATCGATTCAGAATGGCCGAATTAATATGTATTGTATATTTCGAGTCAATCGAAAAAATTGAGAATTACTCGAAAAAAGTTGCGAGGGGTTCACCCCTAAAAATCATGAAAAATACTAAGTCGTCACATCGACTTGAAATTCGCATTGTATACGTAAAATTTTATGCTCATTCCGAAAATGTATGATATGTATGTGCTCAGATATAAGATTTAGTCGGAAAATGGTGTTTAAGGTAGAAAATCCAATTTTCTGAGATTTTTCATTTTCAATTTTTCGAATTTAAAATTTTTGTCCTCTGGCGTATTTTGACGTGCTGATTCCGAATCTTTGAACGAAAATGTCGAAAACTCATCGGAAATATTTTTGGCGGCAAAAAAACCATCTAAAAACTGATTTAGAGCTGACCAACTCGAGAACGGTTAGAGATAGACAAATTCTGCGAACGTCAATCGATTCAAAATGGCCGAATTAATATGTATTGTATATTTCGAGTCAATCGAAAAAATTGAGAATTACTCGAAAAAAGTTGCGAGGGGTTCACCCCTAAAAATCATGAAAAATACTAAGTCGTCACATCGACTTGAAATTCGCACTGTATACGTAAAATTTTATGCTCATTCCGAAAATGTATGATATGTATGTGCTCAGATATAAAATTTAGCCGGAAAATGGTGTTTAAGGTAGAAAATCCAATTTTCTGAGATTTTTCATTTTCAATTTTTCGAATTTAAAATTTTTGTCCTCTGGCGTATTTTGACGTGCTGATTCCGAATCTTTGAACGAAAATGTCGAAAACTCATCGGAAATATTTTTGGCGGCAAAAAAACCATCTAAAAACTGATTTAGAACTGACCAACTCGAGAACGGTTAGAGATAGACAAATTCTGCGAACGTCAATCGATTCAGAATGGCCGAATTAATATGTATTGTATATTTCGAGTCAATCGAAAAAATTGAGAATTACTCGAAAAAAGTTGCGAGGGGTTCACCCCCAAAAATCATGAAAAATACTAAGTCGTCACATCGACTTGAAATTCGCACTGTATACGTAAAATTGTATGCTCATTCCGAAAATGTATGATATGTATGTGCTCAGATATAAGATTTAGTCGGAAAATGGTGTTTAAGGTAGAAAATCCAATTTTCTGAGATTTTTCATTTTCAATTTTTCGAATTTAAAACTTTTGTCCTCTGGCGTATTTTGACGTGCTGATTCCGAATCTTTGAACGAAAATATCGAAAACTCATCGGATATATTTTTGGCGGCAAAAAAACCATTTAAAAACTGATTTAGAGCTGACCAACTCGAGAACGGTTAGAGATAGACAAATTCTGCGACCGCCAATCAATTCAGAATGGCCGAATTATTATGTATTGTATATTTCGAGTCAATAGAAAAAATTGAGAATTACTCGAAAAAAGTTGCAAGGGGTTCACCCCTAAAAATCATGAAAAATACTAAGTCGTCACATCGACTTGAAATTTGCACTGTATACGTAAAATTTCATGCTCATTCCGAAAATGTATGATATTTATGTGCTCAGATACAAGAATTAGCCGGAAAAGGGTGTTTAAGGTAGAAAATCCAATTTTCTGAGATTTTTCATTTTCAATTTTTCGAATTTGAAATTTTTGTCCTCTGGCGTATTTTGACGTGCTGATTCCGAATCTTCGAACGAAAATGTCGGAAACTCATCGGAAATATTTTTGGCGTCAAAAAAACCATCTAAAATCTGATTTAGAGCTGACCAACTCGAGAACGGCTAGAGATAGACAAATTCTGCGAACGCCAATCGATTCAGAATGGCCGAAATTATATGTATTGTATATTTCGAGTCAATCGAAAAAATTGAGAATTATTCGAAAAAAGTTGCAAGGGGTTCACCCCTAAAAATCATGAAAAATACTAAGTCGTTGGTTGGTAAAGTTTGTACCAAAATAAAAGCGATCTGAATAATTTGTGAAAAAAGCTTCTGGTTATTGTCTGATGATGATCAGTAGTAAAAATACTATTCTATCCCAGGCTGGTATAAAAATAAATGATACGCAGCTGAAGGTAAATATGAAGTAAAGGCAGAGGTGGCACTTACTGAAAAAAATTTGGTTCGTAATATTGACGAACAGTGTTAGTAAACTGCTTTTTGCTGACCAAAACTTTCTTATTTGATACTTTTATCTATATGCCACAACGAATCGAATCGCACATAATTTTTGGTCTCTCCAGAAAAATATTCGTCGTGAAAGTACTTGTAAACGAGACTTGAAGATCTGTTATATTTAGTTATATCTGATTGATTTGATTGATATCCTTTCAATCGCTAATCCCGATAGGAAATTACCACCCAGAAAGCAGCCAGGTGTCCTTCCAAAATTCATGAAGAAATCAGCAACAATCTAAAGAAAATAAAAACTTCTTTGTGAACCATAGGCGCCGCAGAAAATACAATGCTGTCGGTAGTGTCCAATCTCAGACAGTACTTACAACTCGGCTGCCAACTTAGTTTATTGCTTTATTGCGTTGGCATAATTGCTTCACCATAACATCCACTGACCGCTGACAGTTTTCCGAAGTGAATTATATCCCTCAAAATACGGTTGGCGGTATGAAACACAATACCGATGTATCAATATTGTCAAACAGAAACGTTGAGAAGGACATCATCAAAAAATTAAAGCGTACACCAGGCGGGTCAAATCACGCTTTAATTTATTTTCCAATACAAAAGCCGTTGAGGTTTGTAAGCTTTCTAGCGAAACGATTCGCATTTATCACTCAATTTATTTGGAATGACCCTCTTGTTTACAGGGACAAGACTAAAAACAACAAAAGAACGGGATGAATTCAATCTGCATTCATAGATTTTTCGGAAACGTTACGAATCGTTTATGTATGGTAGAATGCACTCTTAACGAGACTGAGTGCCATTATAGGTGGTTCGGGTTGAATGAGCGGGAGTCTTTTTCATGTGAAACCGAGGAAACTGCCAAGACATTGTTGAAAGAACAATTATCTGCACTATTTTTCACCCTGGGATGTAGACAGTATATATTACGGCACTTTCCTGTAGTTTCAATGAAACAGATGCATTCCCAACTAGCATCAAAGAAAAAATCCGACCAAGTAGAGGGTCAACATACTGAAATAATCATTCATGATGAACTGTTGCTTTTGCATAATCTCTGACTAGGTGAAAGATTTTAATGTAGAAATTGCTGCTTCTAAAAATTTATTTCATTACAGAAAATAGATTTACTCAGAAATTCTTTGATAATTCAAAATGAGTCAAAAGGTAGATTTTCATTAACGATGAACCAATTATTCAATAATTGTAATAATGATAATAATAAGCCTGATGTAGTCCTCCACGACCATCAAAGTAGGACGATTTTCATCATAGAGTTTTCGGCACGGGGCAATTTGATGAGTGATTGAAATTCTGGAAAATTGAACAGATTGCAAGAACATGGTAAGTACTTTCTAGGGCTTCGCGAGACCAAGAGACTAGTCTTGGTCTAGTCTTGGTCTTGATACCTTCACTTGGCTGGGGAAGACCACCTGCAAGGTTCTTGCCTCTCGTCAGTGACAGGGTAGGTCGGACAATATTTTCCACATTTCCAATTTTACTATTTCACGATATTCAATGTACCTAATACTTTAAAACAAAACTTGTTACCAACTTAAATTGAACCATAAAAAAACTGGACAATGATAGCCGGTAGAATACACTCAATTGTCAATAATCTATCATCAACCAATTTTATAATTTTCACGGAGTCTTCTCTGGTTGGGTTTGTATGTTTATCCCAGCTATCGTTGGTACAGATAATTGCTCTATCATCCGTGAAACCAACAGTTTCAAGAAAGTAAAGCACAGAAGATTTGAATACATATTGAACAAAACTCCACCCTGTGGCACACCAAATACCTCATTTCATTTCTGACTGTATTCATATGACAAATATATCTCAAGAATAAAGGCTACTCTATAAAAATGGCACATTCATTAATATCTAAAGAAAACTGTATGTTGGTGATAGTCTTCAGAGGTTTCAATCAATCTGGTAAATACTTTATTCCCCCTACACTAAGGGGTTGTGTTAGGAAATCCACTGGTTCAGTGATAGCAACCTGTGTTTTCCCCAAGTATTTCTAAATGCATCACACGTTGAAAGGTAAGGGCTTCGTCTCCCCTAGCTCTCTCGGTAACTTATGAGGGTTGTTTGCAAAGGTGCAGCCGGTTGACGGAAATAACTTTTTTTTTTAACAAAGTTTCAAATATTTCCTTCAGCCAATATGTACGAGCTATTTATTATATACGCCGCCATTTCTAAGAGATACTACTGCAATTGAAACTACGAAGTTACAATCACCACAGTATTTTTTTTACTATCTGTTATTAAGAGGAAAGCGATTAAGATGGAACAGCTTCAACACTTGAAATATGGCGAAGGAGCGGATGTTTGTTGTTCATTAGTAATAATGTTTATCTTGAGAATTGTTGGTTTTTCAGTCATTAAACAGGGGTACTTTTTCTCCTTAAACTGAAAATTGAATTATTTTATGTATGAATAAATAATTTATATTCTTGACATGATTTGTTTGGGTATTTAACCTTTCACAATGTTACTCAAAACAAATTATGTCAAGAATCGAATTTCCTTTACAAAATCAAACTTTCAATCAATAAATAATTTGTAATTAAGACAGGGCTACTCCATCCCTGTTGTATTACTGAAATAAACAAATTGGAAGTAATATTCATTCATCTCCAGCCTATCCGGACGTATTCATCGATAAAAATACAAATAAATCCGTTGAGAATAAAACTTTCGGATTTTTTTCCTATCCTTGTTTGAAATCGATAGGATGAACCGTTTTTGAGTTATCGACTATTTTACCCTAAAAAACGGCCAAAATGCGATCGCGTTCATAGCCTCTTATGCCTATGACGCGTGAACTGGGAAATGATTGAAAGTTACCAACAGCGTGCCCGTGTATGTTCGGTTGCATATGCCAGGTGTGTATAGCCCAGCGTTACAAACCTTTGGAGATTTCTACTATTTCGGTAGATTTTAGCTTTCTCGGCAGAAATTTCAGTGGATAGAAACTCTTCTTTAGTAGATATTTGGTAGATTCCAAGGTATACCTGCGCTTATTAAACTCAAGATAATTATACTTATATATATTTATTGATGTATTGGGGCGTTTAAAACATTAAAACGAATGCCAGGAATATTACGTAATTCTAAATATTTTAGACTTTTCAACAGGTGTCAGTCAGTTTCTTAAAAGAATTATGGCAAAATCACGATTGTCCTGAACCTAAAAAAGTTATATTCTCAAAGAGCTTCAGTTTTCAGAACCTCAGAAAGATGTTTATGTAGAACTTAAAACTCTTACAAATATAGGGAAATATAACCTATAACGTTATATTTCAGTGGATGAAACTAGATTCTGATGTAGCAAACTTTTACTGTGTAGTATTAGTAAAACTGCTACCTTTATCAGATACCGCGGTAGAGTTTTGGGATAAATTAGGGAAGTCTCAATTCTACCTCAACAATTTTGAAAGGTACGGGCGTGTTTCCATGAAGTGTGACACACTGTATAAAAATGATACAAATTATTTTCTTCCGCATTTCAAGAGCAACAGTCTAAGAACTGTTTCTTGGTAAGTGCCATGTTCTACGAACTATACAAGATTTTTCATAGGGTCGTAGGGTCGCGCAGAATCACCAGGTACGCATCATTGTTCTGAGGATTTGCACCAATGCTATAATCCGCTTCCAAAATGGTGTTGGCTCTAATTGTAGTTACTCGGCAGGTTTCATTCAAAAGGGAATTGAAAGTTATTTTCACTCGGAAACTGCTTTCCCCCAAAATTATTAGAAACCGCTATTCCTATTAACAAATAGCCCGAAAACGTATAGCAGGCAACTTATTCGGCACACCCCACCGCTTTTTAATGTTGTGGGAGAAGCACAAGCGCTCGTTTTTATAGATCACTTTTATTTTGTCCGAATTAATATTCAGGAAAATGCCATTACCGTCTACGGTTGAGTGTCATGAGAGATAATGTGTAGCACTTATCGAAGTGGAGGTATACAGGGATCTGCCATAAAGCTCGGGAACGCCATGCGCCATTATAGTTGTTCAGTGCCAGAATTTACACACAGCTATTGTGTTGGTCTCGAAAACGTTGTCGACTGAAAACTATGGCGTTATTGCGCTGTGAAAATCGAACCCTTTGAGCTTTGTAGCGGCAGGCAGATTTTTCCTATATTTGATTGACATTTTCGCATTTTATTGAACATACAATATCATGAAAGTGTTCCATTCCACAAACTGCATTCAGGGTTTGTATACCGTTCTTTGAAGTTGCCGACGTGGCAATCGCATAAATAATTTCATCAACGTAGAGCTTTGTGCCATTTGGTACGGTTTGAACTCACCTTTAATTTTCTAAATAAGCAGTCGCACGTATATCTAACCATAAAACAAATATTTACCTAAATCAGGGGTTTATGACCTTTGACCTTTTTCTTTTTCTGACATAACCAATTTGGAAAGCATGTGCTTTTAATCGTTCTATACGGATTTTATTGGTAAGCTGTCAAGTTAATGAAAAACTATTGCTCTGAAATCATCTGCCGATTTCGTTCCTTCTGAGTTTTCCTTTACTGCTATTTGCCGAATCTGCTATCGCTTTGGCGTTTAGTACCTGCTAGATATATAACCACGCTTATGAAATATTGATGTTTTTCTAGAATTTCTAAAGGCTGTGTGATTTAGGGAAAACTTCCCGAGTCAGCGAGTCTCAAAGCTTTGCCGCTTGTTGAAAGAACGAGTCCTGGGAAAGATATGTTCGGCATGTCTCCAAAGTGAAGACTGAGCTCCTAATGGTGGAACGACTGATGATATTTCGGTAGAAAATACCTTTGAAACAGGGACAGATCGCCAACTCTTCTGCGGTGTTCCAGAGAAGTAAGCAAGCTTGTGAACGAAGTATTACTGACGAGACGAATGGCTCTTTTTTGTCGAAATCTAAAAGTTCCAATGTGTGTTTGGGTGTTGCACTCCATATATGAGAACAGTATTCCAGAACAGGTCGGATTTGTGCATTAAAGTTGACGGGAAGTGAAATACTTCTTGATAAGAAACAGAAAACCAAATTTCTAAGAGGCACTGTGGCAGTGGACCTCACATGGTTAAGACACCAAAGGGTACTGCTAATGGTACTACCTAGCATTGAAATGAAAGATTTCATTGGTATGAATACTACTGACTTAGTTATGTTTGAAACGAGCCACCTCTTTGGTTCGTGTGACACCTTCTCTTCGTTTTGCGTGAACCTTAATATGAACAAATAACATCCAAAGCAAACAAAGAAATAAAGTAATTTATATAATCATAACTTCCAGAGATAAGCGGAATGAAGTACAGATTTCGCTAGTATCACTTTCATCGCCGATAACAAGAAAATAATTGACTGGAAAATCTGCAAAAATCATCCGCCATGCCATAGCGATAGCACCCTTTTCGCGATATTCCTCAGAGCAAGACCATTTAATCGCTTTGGGAGACCTAAAATCCAGACCAATCTTTTATTGTAATTTCGGTCCCGGAGATTCATCCTTTTGAAGGGGATAAATATAAAGCTGTCTATTTGTTACTTCCGATATTTTCACTTCAGTCGAAATGTCTTATCATTCTGCTTTCGAGAAGAACCCGACTATAAACAGTAACGAGCTCATCATCTTATATGGTCGCCAAATCGGAGCCACGCCGGAAAATGCTAAATTCATTTCCGGAAAACTTACGTTCGCCTACAGGGTCATCCCCTCACGTATCGAAAGAGGGGATAATAAGGAAAGCACCTCGCATGTCTCAGGTATACGGAATAAAAATAGTCAAGATCGTCACAGAGATTTAAAAATTCATTTTTAAAATGTTTAAACTTGGCACGTGAATAATAATACCTCCCTTTACTTGCAAGAAATAGACTGATGTAATATTAAATGGCATATTATTTCAACATATTGCAGTTTGCAATTTACACGCACTCAAATTTCTACGTAAGGTTAGTTCGTTCTGGTTCGATCATACTAAGTTATTACTCCTCGCAAAATGTATGTATTCAAATCTCAAGCACACAAATATCAACGTAAGTTTAGTTCGTTCTGTTATATCAGAGTAAATAATTATTCCTCCTTTTTCCAAGGTAAAAATGTCGCCCAATCTAAATTATTCAAGGAATAATCTAGCTGTATACGACTCGACCTGCAACAACTTCATACCGGTAGTTTTATGAGAGCGTGAAGAATAGCTTGCTGTATGTTGAGAGAGCATTACAATTTCTCCTCTACTCGCTTGAGGAAGGGATATCAACTGAGTTGTTAATTCGTCGGGAGATGCAACAGGAGAGGCGCGCAGTAGTTTGTCTCTCTTATTTATGTGGTATTATCATATCATTGCGTTCCTTGTTGCTCGCGTAGATTTCTGTCTATACCACAGATGAAAAGTTTCCGATACTGTAAATGGCCTAGATTGGTGGAGAACTGTTGAGCCAAGCATTCAAAATGAAAATTCGCGGCGTCAAGAAAACGAGCTTTCTCTAGGAAAACAGCTAAAACGCCCTGACCTTACCTTGAAATCAGCTAGACCTTTAAAATAACCTGACCGAAACTTCTAGAGTCTTTGTATATTATGTACATATCTGATTTTGTTTCTGCAAAAATTGCATGTGTCATCTTGTTTGGCTTTTGGGAAAGGCTGCTAATACAAAAACTTCCAGAGTTTTTCAGACAAAATACCCTAAATTATTAAGTTACACAAGAAAAACTAAAATTATCTTGAGATAATTGTGAATTATTTTCAAATCCAAAATTTCACTCAACAAGACATTTTATTCAAAATGAGCACCGTTCCCCGGAAAACAACAATCTGAAAATCAGTGTTTTTGTCAGATTAATAGGAAATAAATGTAGCGTTCCGAATAAATGTGAGTAACCTTTGAATGGAAAAGAGTGGCTATAAAGAACGAAACTCAAGCAGTTGGAAAGAAATTTCAAGGGGTTCTTTCTCTGCTGACCACTTGAACTTTGTCAGCGACCAAGCGTAGGGACATTACATTTAACTGAAAAACGATCGTGCAGTTGACATAAAATCTATGAATAAAATATCTCTTTCACGTGCCGTTTAACAGGAATTTCATTATTTAAACGATGGGGTATTCTATATAGCAGCTTTCAGCATTTCAGGAATATGCTTTAACTTGTCTGAATATTTCCGTGAATAAAATGCAGACAAATGCTTTTGTTCTGTAAGAAGAAATGAAGAAAGGAAGTACAGTGTTCAAAAAGTTAGAAATATGTATGTGGTTTTCTCCTTAATAAGGATCAGAGAAATTATTTTATACTTTTCATTCCGTTACAAAAACACATGGTACATTATTTTTTTTGTTATTTTGTTTTTAATTTAATAGTTTGAAAATATTTTTTAAATTTATTTTATTCAGACTAATGATGAGGATAACCATTTTGTCTTTCGTCGTGGTCACCAATTATATATAGATATACGGGTTGAAATGTAATAGTTTCATTGAATATATATCGAATATTAATTTCTCACATAATCAAAATGACACATCAGTCAATCAATAGGAGGTATTCATTGAAATCTCCTACCAGTCGATTGTTTCTAGTTGTTGAAATTAATAACAACTTCAAAAAATAAACGATTTCAAGTATCAAGAAAATAAGTTAAACCTCTGTCGACGTGTATGAAGGTACTTAGTATGTTTTTTACTCCCACAGAAGTACAACGTGCGAGTAATTACCGGGTTTACATGACATCTAAGCAACTTATTTCACGCTCCATCATAATAACAGTCATAGTTCGAATCCAACCCTCCAAATTAAAATTAATTTGTGATTTCGTTCAGTTTCAGTCAACAACTAATGATCGCGTTATTCGAAAATAATTGCCCAACATCAATAAAAAAATGGCAGCTAAATCATTTCGACTTCCTGTTTGTATTAACAGATACATAAGGAGAAAATTAACCCTCTTGATTCAATCATTAACTGGCAAAACAGCATTATTGGTTTGATTGTATCTTTAATTGATCCAAAATGTTTTTTAGGGCGCCCACACAATATGTTCACTATGAAACGGATTGGAATCAGATTCAGTCAAGGGGAAAATAAACTCAATTGGGTTCAAGGTGAAATTTGAGTTGTGAAATTTGGCCCATTTTTGATGAACAAAATGAAAATAGTTTAATAATTGTCCATCATTCAGCAAATTTCCTATTCTATAAGTTTTTTTTCGGCAAGCATCCAACACAAATTTAATAATAACGTAGGTACTGGATTTATCGTAGTCCCACTTTACGAAAACGAATGGAAATTAATTCACGATGACCGGATCTGCACTGAAGATCGTAGAACCGGGAAAATATTTCCATGATTTCCATCCTCGCTCTGTGAAATTGCTTTTGAAGAGCCTGCTTCCCAACTCTTCCGATCTCCCTGATGAGCTTGGGAAAGCAAAACAGACTTTCGTCGACAAAAATTCATTGGAGATTACATGAGAGGGAAGCGACCCTTGCTTCAATGAAATGAACGATTTCTGTGAGTGATATTTTTGAGTAACATCCTTCCTATCTCAATTATTCATTTGAATTTTCAATGAGAACTAGAGATAATCAAAAAAATCAACTCTCTGAATGAAAATGCGAATTTTCCCGTTCAGATTTTTTTTTCAGTTAGAGTTTTTTCACAATATCTATCAGATGTAGATCAATGTCCAGCGTGGCTTTAGCCGGGGAAGTAGTTGTTTTTTGCGGATTTTCACCTGTTTTGATTAACACTTAGGGTCATGTAGCTCAGTGGTTGAGACTTTCGCGTTCGAAACCATTGACTGCTGGTCGGCTAGGTTCGAATCCTTAGCAACTACAGATTTTTATATGATGACTCGAGAAAGTGCCAGGAATCGCACGTTAAAAGGTAAGACCTCGTTAATCCTTGGCTCGCAAAAGTTTCGACTTTTGACGGCTGCAGTTCGTAAGGGGACGAGAGCTGGTTAACGGAAAAAACAATTTTAACAATTTTAATTTTTAACTTGCTTGTTGTTACAGAAACCATTGCAGAGTAAAGTATAAAAAAATTAATTTTCATTATTAAATCTATATTTTTCGTCGACCGTTCATTTATGATGTATTTTAACGCACTCAAAATCGTTGATTAATGACCCCTGTTAATAAATGATTTTCTATTGATCAACGATTTGATTATATGCAACCCAACATACATTACTCTCATACATTTTATATTGATTAGTACTATCTATCATTATTTATTTGTGGATTTTTAAATAAAATTTCAGAAAACTTCATTACACCAGTTGTCACTCAAAATCATATATAGTCACGTGGCGTAATGGTAAAGTTCGCGTGATAGCCAACAGAGGTCGAGAGTTCAAAACTCACCGAGAGTATTTTTTTTTTTATTACAATTTGAAAATAAATAATAAAAAATAAAATAAAACTACCACTAAGAAAAATTAAACTATCTTTGAGTAGAGTTAACATAAATAGGAAATAGTGATTGTTTTTTATCGTATCGTTAAATGAATAAACATTGAAAGTAAGATATCTCTATTTTTGAAAACAACTGTCGACGGAAAAGTTTTGTAACAAACTCGTGAATTAAAATGGCGATTGACAATCTCAAACATTAACTCTGAGGAAAAACAAATACTTTCCTGGCTAATATAACGATGTACATTGAACTGTATCCGACAGATAATTGTGCAATGCTCATTATTCTTGATGATGCCAACTTTGAAATACCCTTTTGTGAAATTTACACAATTTTGGTTGTTTTCATCGTTTTTATGGATTTGTAAGGTTTTAAATATTTATTTATATATTTAATAAATAACATAATTCCCTAAATGATTTTATAAAAATTCAAATATTCTCACAATAATCAAATGAATTACTTCACAACAAAAACCAACCATTGTGACAAACCCTGTACTGTTTCCACTCCTATTCCCTGTCTTCGATTCCACCATTTCCACTGACACAGATAATATATTTCTATATAAATAAAAATAAAGCTGCAATCATTCTCACAATAATAAAATTGTAAGCGAAGGAGAAAAGCCCATTGAGGGGTAAGTGAAATCTTAGTGGAATAGTATAGCATATGCCATAACATTTCAGTTTGAAGTTCGTGATTCCCATTTATGGCGCCTGGGAAATAGTCCTCCATCGTGGCGAAGTGATCTTGTTCCAATGACACTATCGGAAAGTCCAGGGCCGGCTTGAAGCCGAAGTGTACCCATGGTTGCCACCCAACTGTATAATAATAATGTTTATTTGAAAAGAAGAGTAGATATACAGGGTGTAATCTAACCTCTTGCACTTCCGTGAAGGACGGGTGTATGATGCCATTTTATAACGAATGGCAGGTGTGAAATATTCGAAAAAAATTTGTGGTAAGTTTAAATTGTGTTGGAAAACTCTTCGAAATTTTGGGAACCGCTGTCCGCCGAACGTCAGCTGACCAGAGCAGAGCCGCAATAATACTGGAACTGCCGGATGGAATAAACTGTGTAATTTCAAAAAGCAGTTTCCAATATTTTCCGAATTTTCAACAAATTTTAAGATTTCCACAACTTTTTTTTAAATTTTTCACACTTGTCAATCGTCATAATGCTGACCTGTTGAATGTTAATACTGGATGAAGTCTAATTCGAATCATAAAAACTTTCAATTAATCATCCTCAAATCGTTTGTTTCTGAATGTATTCCAGTCGACTGAGTTTTCATTATCAAAGTAACTAATTCAAAATAATTCGGTCACGATATATCATATGATGATCCTTCGAAAAAACTTGTTTTATCATAAATTCAATACAGTATTTAAAAAATTTTATGTAATTATTTTTTTATTTATGTGAAATTATCGGTATTGCATTCTGCGAGCCAGACCTGTAAGGATGAATTGTCTGGGAAGATAACTGAATACGCACTAATTCACTGCGATTTCCAGCCTTATGACCAAACAACATAAGACACAATTCTGTTGAATGAGGCCAAAATTGTTGTATTGTAGTCGTAGTCATTTCTCGTAAGGTCCTATATTCCAGAAGTCATGTAATATAAGAGACCAGTTCCATCTGCAATTTTACTTATACATCTTTTCCGTTCTTTTATTGATCGTACTTTATTACAAGATTCCTCACTTGCCTAGTAGAACCTCCTGCTGGGAGGAAAATTGTTATTAGGCAAAAACTTGTTTTTGTGTTATGAGATAATGCAGTTTTATTATTGGATGCTGCATATGTTATGGTCATTAATTTTAAGAACACTTCTTTCCGGGATTTGATGGCAGACCGTAAGAGCCTGATACGATGGCTAGAATTGTACTAGCATATAAACTGCCCATCAAAAAATATCGCAAGTGATTTTAATGCTATCTTGATCTCCCTATTTCAATATAAATGATTACCGCTGTGGTATTTAAATAAAATATCAAGAACTGAGAAAAAGTGGATTGAAATTCGTGTTTTTCTTTTATAAAGTTATGTTTTTTGAGAAGTTTGAATCCAACAGTAAGTGGAAAAAAAAATGCGCTCCGAGTCAGATTTAATGATTTAATTTTTGGCGGGAAAATGGCACCTGCAACCTCTAGATAACATTTTCATCCGACGACCGAATCGAGATAGAGCAATTCTGCGAACGCCAATCGATTTAGCATGTCGAAATTAGTATATGCTATGATTTTTGAGTCG
Source organism: Chrysolina haemoptera (assembly GCA_958298965.1). Lineage (NCBI taxonomy): Eukaryota > Metazoa > Arthropoda > Insecta > Coleoptera > Chrysomelidae > Chrysolina > Chrysolina haemoptera. The sequence goes on along the minus strand of OY282596.1, from coordinate 8,167,876 downwards.
ATCGGCACAAAATGAATTTTTAACCGAAAAAACATCAAAGGGTTAAAAATGGCCAGAAATCAAAGTCATCAGATTCTCCTGAAATTACCACCGAGATACTCAAAATTTTATGCTGATTCCGAAAATGTATGATTCGAATATGTTCGCATACACGGTGTACCATAAAACAAAGATAAATGTGCAACAAAAATTGTATCGCACGAATCCGGCATCCTAGCACACAAAACCACCTATAACACCTACAAGCAAACTGTTAAGCCAGCAAACAATAACATTCTTTTGTAGGAAATTTTCTTAGCTTTTTTTCTATATACCTATGCATTTAACGAATGTGTCTCGTTATGGTCGCAAAATGCGATAAATGTAAAAGGTGCGCTAGGATTCTATCCTAGCACATAAAACCGCCAACGAAAAATACCTCCAAACGTTCTAGATTTTTTTCAATATTCTTTCCGTATTCTACGCTATCATTTTAATAGTCATTTGGTGGCTTGGGGGGGGGGCTGTAGCCCCAAAGCCCCCCCTGGCTGCGTCAATGCAGTAGCCAGTAATCCACGTGTCTTCAAAGACAAATACATGACTTCAGGTAAGTGGACTACTAGAAAGGAGATATATCAATGAAGAATCGATTGACACATGACGACTAGGAACATAAACAAATAACAAGTCAGTTACAATAACTGAAACAAACATTACCATCGACTCAAGGGACTTATACTATTATCTGGAAATCACGTAAAAGTAATCAGGAGTCACCATCCCAGAAAGTATTGAAGGAATAGTTTTGTAGAGAATTATAAAACCTACAAAACAGTTTTTCAAGGACAGGATTTGTGCATTTTTCACTGAGAAAATCCGGGAAAATTTCGAAAAAGAGAAAATTTTTGAAAAATTCATAATTTGTACAAATCTGAAGCTAAACAAACAATATTGTGGAAACTGATGGACAATAACATGTGGTTCAACTCTGCTTACGATGTCTTCTATCCGATGTGTAGTTTTTGTATAATCGCGTTATAAAAAATATAAGTGCACGTCTTGCAAGATGTGCCGATTTAAGGGAAATCGTTAGTTTCAAATTGTGTTAAAGGTATGTGGAAGAAGATATCATTATCTATAATTTCAATATTTTGGATTTTCACCTAAAAGGAGGAAAATGTGTTGAAAATGTCACTGAAAGTTGCTCTAAACACTTGTGTTTGTGGCAGAATCGAGAAGCGGTGGTGGGGGTATTGTTTAAATCGTCACGCGCTTATAACCTCCTCTCCTTGATAGTTCCCCACTACTGCTTCTCGACTATGCCATGAACAAGCGTTTAGATGAACTCAGTGGAATTTTCAACACATTTACCACCTCTCAGATGAAAATCAAAAATATACAAATTGTAGTGTTTGATCTTTACTTCAAGAATCCGTTCACAGAATATGATAGCTTCCTTTAAATCTACCCATTTTGCAAAATAAGCCCTTGAATTATTTTTAACGCGATTGCTACACATCGGACAGAAAACATCTTAAGCAGAGTTGAACCACATATTATTATCTATCAGTTTCCGAAATATTATTCCTCAAGCACAAACTAAGTCTGAAGTCAAATTTTCATTATATCTATTAATAAAAAAAACTTCCATATGTTGCGAACTTTATATGTGACACTGTATATACAGATTAGGGGATGGCAAAAAAGATTCATGGGGCCTACTTGTTGGGCTGCTGTTTCAGCCTCCCCACAATTACTACTACTACTACCACTATCGATAATCAATACTCATGAAAAATTTGTCGTTAGTAACATCCTGTATACAATCGCTATGATTAAACTTTGCTGTCCAATGGCTAGGTTAGCTATAACACCCGGAATTGCTGAAGCTACTCAGCCTTCACCCCTATTCGAATCGTTCAGAATTTAATTGGTTCCCATTCCATATTCCTCCATATTCCTCTCATATTACGGACAGAATCACAGAAATTATGCATGTCTGCTTCATGGAGTCTAATTGAATATTATCCGACCAACAGATTATATTTCAAGGTGTGTTAGGGATTTCATTCCAGATTGAACCAGCGAGTCAACGTGTAAATTATACTAATGTGTCACAGACGTATTTATTTCATCGGGATCTGAAACCATTGTTGAAAACAACGTTGTTTGGGACAATTCGGCACGTTCGTATGCTTCAAAATAGAATAAACCATAACACAGTCATGTCGTCGACATTTCACATTACATTCGTATACACTTACTTATTTAATGATCAATAAATTTCGGAATACAAACGTATATAAACACAACCGTGTGATTTCTCGTAATCTTAACACCCCAAGTGTGTACTGCCCGAGAAGTGCGAGGAGAAGTGTGATGAAATAACAAAGAATGATGAAAATGAGAGGGGAGAAACAAAAGAGGAAAATGAGGAGAAAAAATTAAAACATAGAACCAGCTACAACATTTTTGATACATGGTTTTCTACCACGTTTTATCGTGGTTCGTTAGGAACCTTTTTTTTGCAGTATGGCTTCCAATAAAAAAACAAATTTGCCCAGTTTTATGAAGTTTTTCGGCCACATATACAGGACGATGGGCTATTGTTCTATTTGAAATTTGGAAACGTAGCATCGAAAGTGGATTTTTTTTATGTTCTGTTTCACACGAGGCAGGGAGTTCTAAAGCTTTGCCGTTAGTGAGAGATAATAACCATACCAGAAGTATATAAACCTTTAAACAGAAATAATAATAGCTGTTCTATTATTTGGTGGATGTCGTAGTGTTATCAGTCGAACGATATGAATTGAACTCTATATCGTGCTGGTAAATGCAAATTTTGCACATGATGTTACTGAAAATGAGGATGTAATATGAAGTGAATTTTCGAAAAAAACTCAGACTGACGTTGCATGTAAAGGCATTCGTAAATCGAAAATTTTCTAAGATAACCATTGTGGTGGATAAAATATTAAAGTGGTTAAAAACTAATGAGAGAAAGAACTTTATATAACACGATGAAGAGCCAAATGATGGAAAACTCCTAAAGAATAAAAGTCCCTCTAAGTCCTTTATCTCAGTTTTCCTTTCAAGTGAATCTTTTCCCATGATATATTTAAATTCAATTATATTCTTTTTCAGTGAGAAGGTTACCACATTACACTTTTTAATGTAAAAATTAATATCGTTTTTTAGGCCCCATTTATGTATTTTGATGGCATCTTTCTGAAATTCGACACAATCTCTAATAGTTCTGATTTCTTTATACATTTTGAAGTCATCCGCGAAAAGTAGGCCTTTAGATTTCTCTGGACTGGATGCCAGATCATTTATGAATATAACAAACAATAAGGGTCCCAAGTTTGATCCCTGCGGTACACCAGAATTGATATCTTCCAAATTTGACAGTTTGCCATTGCATTTCACCATAAATTGTCTATTTTGTAGATTACTTTTGAAAATACCATGAGTAATACCAAACTTACCTAATTTATTTTAAATTTTTTCATGATCAACTTTATCGAATGCCGTCGCGAAATTTTGGTGATGCAGTTGTATTCACGGGTGTTTCTGAGTTCAACCAACAATGGCATTAGTGAGATGCAGAGAAGAATAGGGCTGAGGAAATCCTTCTGGAAGATGCCCATTCTGAATCTCACCCGCTCTGTTTGGACTCTGACCTGACCGACCTTCATATTGGAGCGAGTTTTCCAGAGCGTCGTCAGTTGTCCAATGCATCTCACTATTTCCTCCTGTACCGCAAGGCCTCTGAGCACACGCAAGATGAGCTTAGGCGAAGTTTTATCAAATGCCTTCTAAAAATCGATCCAGGCCATTGAATTATTACATTTATACTGCACGGAGTCTAGTGTGATACATTTGTCGATGAGCAGGTTCTCCTTGCAGCCAGTGAGCACGGCTTGCCCCTTGACAAACCAACCTGAAGTCTGCTGCTCCCCATGCAGCTATGAAATGAAAACTCTTGCCAGTTGGTGGTTGGTGAGATGCAGAGAAGAAGAGGGCTGAGGAAATCTTTCTGAAAGATGCCCATTCTGGAGCTCACCTGCTTTGTTTGGACTCTGACCTGACCTACTCTCATAGTGGAGCGAGTTTTCCAGAGCGTCGTCAGTTGTCCAATGCATCTCACTATTTTCTCCTGTACCGCAAGGCCTCTGAGCACACGCAAGATGAGCTTAGGTGAAGTTGTATCAAACGCCTTCTAATAATCGATCCAGGCCATCGAATTATTACATTTATACTGTACGGAGTCTAGTGTGATACATTTGTTGATGGGCAGGTTCTCCTTGCAGCCAGTGAGCACGGCTTGCCCCTTGACAAACCAACCTGAAGTCTGCTGCTCCCCATGCAGCTATGAAATGAAAACTCTTGCCAGTTGGTGGTTGGTGAGATGCAGAGAAGAATAGGGCTGAGGAAATCTTTCTGAAAGATGCCCATTCTGGAGCTCACCTGCTTTGTTTGGACTCTGACCTGACCTACTCTCATAGTGGAGCGAGTTTTCCAGAGCGTCGTCAGTTGTCCAATGCATCTCACTATTTTCTCCTGTACCGCAAGGCCTCTGAGCACACGCAAGATGAGCTTAGGCGAAGTTTTATCAAATGCCTTCTAAAAATCGATCCAGGCCATTGAATTATTACATTTATACTGCACGGAGTCTAGTGTGATACATTTGTCGATGAGCAGGTTCTCCTTGCAGCCAGTGAGCACGGCTTACCCCTTGACAAACCAACCTGAAGTCTGCTGCTCCCCATGCAGCTATGAAATGAAAACTCTTGCCAGTTGGTGGTTGGTGAGATGCAGAGAAGAAGAGGGCTGAGGAAATCTTTCTGAAAGATGCCCATTCTGGAGCTCACCTGCTTTGTTTGGACTCTGACCTGACCTACTCTCATAGTGGAGTGAGTTTTCCAGAGCGTCGTCAGTTGTCCAATGCATCTCACTATTTCCTCCTGTACCGCAAGGCCTCTGAGCACACGCAAGATGAGCTTAGGCGAAGTTTTATCAAATGCCTTCTAATAATCGATCCAGGCCATCGAATTATTACATTTATACTGCACGGAGTCTAGTGTGATACATTTGTTGATGGGCAGGTTCTCCTTGCAGCCAGTGAGCACGGCTTGCCCCTTGACAAACCAACCTGAAGTCTGCTGCTCCCCATGCAGCTATGAAATGAAAACTCTTGCCAGTTGGTGGTTGGTGAGATGCAGAGAAGAATAGGGCTGAGGAAATCTTTCTGAAAGATGCCCATTCTGGAGCTCACCTGCTTTGTTTGGACTCTGACCTGACCTACTCTCATAGTGGAGCGAGTTTTCCAGAGCGTCGTCAGTTGTCCAATGCATCTCACTATTTTCTCCTGTACCGCAAGGCCTCTGAGCACACGCAAGATGAGCTTAGGCGAAGTTTTATCAAATGCCTTCTAAAAATCGATCCAGGCCATTGAATTATTACATTTATACTGCACGGAGTCTAGTGTGATACATTTGTCGATGAGCAGGTTCTCCTTGCAGCCAGTGAGCACGGCTTACCCCTTGACAAACCAACCTGAAGTCTGCTGCTCCCCATGCAGCTATGAAATGAAAACTCTTGCCAGTTGGTGGTTGGTGAGATGCAGAGAAGAAGAGGGCTGAGGAAATCTTTCTGAAAGATGCCCATTCTGGAGCTCACCTGCTTTGTTTGGACTCTGACCTGACCTACTCTCATAGTGGAGTGAGTTTTCCAGAGCGTCGTCAGTTGTCCAATGCATCTCACTATTTCCTCCTGTACCGCAAGGCCTCTGAGCACACGCAAGATGAGCTTAGGCGAAGTTTTATCAAATGCCTTCTAATAATCGATCCAGGCCATCGAATTATTACATTTATACTGCACGGAGTCTAGTGTGATACATTTGTTGATGGGCAGGTTCTCCTTGCAGCCAGTGAGCACGGCTTGCCCCTTGACAAACCAACCTGAAGTCTGCTGCTCCCCATGCAGCTATGAAATGAAAACTCTTGCCAGTTGGTGGTTGGTGAGATGCAGAGAAGAATAGGGCTGAGGAAATCTTTCTGAAAGATGCCCATTCTGGAGCTCACCTGCTTTGTTTGGACTCTGACCTGACCTACTCTCATAGTGGAGTGAGTTTTCCAGAGCGTCGTCAGTTGTCCAATGCATCTCACTATTTCCTCCTGTACCGCAAGGCCTCTGAGCACACGCAAGATGAGCTTAGGCTAAGTTTTATCAAATTCCTTCTAATAATCGATCCAGGCCATCGAATTATTACATTTATACTGCACGGAGTCTAGTGTGATACATTTGTTGATGGGCAGGTTCTCCTTGCAGCCAGTGAGCACGGCTTGCCCCTTGACAAACCAACCTGAAGTCTGCTGCTCCCCATGCAGCTATGAAATGAAAACTCTTGCCAGTTGGTGGTTGGTGAGATGCAGAGAAGAATAGGGCTGAGGAAATCTTTCTGAAAGATGCCCATTCTGGAGCTCACCTGCTTTGTTTGGACTCTGACCTGACCTACTCTCATAGTGGAGCGAGTTTTCCAGAGCGTCGTCAGTTGTCCAATGCATCTCACTATTTTCTCCTGTACCGCAAGGCCTCTGAGCACACGCAAGATGAGCTTAGGCGAAGTTTTATCAAATGCCTTCTAAAAATCGAAGTAGGGGGTTTATGCCAATCCTGGACCTCCCCCCACCACTGACCTTGAGAGTGACCTTGGAGAATAGCCTTCAGAGGTTCACTTGCCCAGTGAATGACCTTGAAAGTTGGTGATCTTGAGAGTTGGCGACCTTGACGATTTGTGACCTTGAGGGTTGGTGACCTTGAGGGTTGGTGACCTTGAGGGTTGGTGACCTTGAGGGATGGTGACCTTGGTGGTTAGTGACCTTGAGGGTTGGTGACCTTGAGAGTTTCGATGACCCTGGGGAATGGTAACCTTGACATGTAACTAAAGGAAGCCATGAATACAAATGTCCTTGAGGGCAAGTGAACTTATCCCCTCTCTTCCACCTCAACCACTAATATAAAAAGAAACACGAGTTTCAGACCTCATGTTCCTTCTGAATAGCCGATAATCGAGCAAAATGTATACTTGCAATTGTGGAAAAAGTTTTACTCGCAGTGATAATCTACATCGCCATCAAGTGCAATCCTGTACAGCGGTGACAGGTGAGCCACCTAGTAAACGGTCTAAATTGAGCCCCATATCGCAAAACGATATGCAGTTCTGTGATTGTTGTAATAAACCAGTTCCAATGGGTCAGATGGTTTCACATCGAAGAACACTCGAACACAGATCTAATTCTTGCATTCAATTGGGTGAAGACGTGCAAATTATCAAAAGTGCTTTCAAATGTAGAATAGTTAGCTATAGGATTGGGAGCGGTAGTAACTATGTGGATTACAAAACATTTTTTGATGCATACAAACAGAAAATGATTTCATTATTGCAAGGTGTGTTGAAGATACATAGTGCGGTGAAAGTAAATATGGAACTATTGAGCTCACATATTCTGCAGACCCAGGAATTATCCGAGGTAAAGTGTTTCAATTCTCCGAACCAGATAGTTGACCAGTCCATGGATCTTAATGCTGTTTTGGATGAATTCATCGACACAATAACGGCACAAAGTACAGAATTCGAAGATCGTGACTCAGGTATATAAATTGCCCAAAAATCAATATTCATACCTTGAATGTAAAATCATTTCTATTGCAGGATGGAGCCTGAAGAAAATCATGTTCACAGAAATGAATGTGAACAAGTATAGCCCTCTTGGTGCGTGTTCCTATATAAAGCTGCCAGATTATATCGAGTCGAAAAAAGGTGTGGTGAATGTGCGAAATGAGGATAACTATTGTTTTGCATGGGCTGTGGTATCAGCACTTTACCCGGCGGATCGTAGGGTTTCCGAAGTGTCTTCTTATCCACCCTTTCAATCAGTGCTGAATGTATCAGGTATGGATTTTCCGATGAAATTAAGTGGAATTTCAAAATTCGAAGTTGCCAATGATTGCTCTATAAATGTATATGGGTTGGAAAAAAAAAATGAGGAATCTAAAATGAAATATGAAGTTGTAGGTCCACTACATTATTCACGACAACGACTCACCAGGCATGTTAATCTTTTACTTATCAGTGATGAAACGGGAAAAAATCATTATTGTTGGATTAAGGATTTGTCAAAATTAGTTTCTAGCCAAATTTCTGCCAATGGTCATAAAAAATATTTTTGTGATGGTTGTTTATTATATTTTGCTAACGGAAAATCATTGACCCAGCATCAATTAAATGACTGCAATCATGTGTGTACAACCACACCTTCTGAAAAATTGAAAATCGACAAGTTCGGTAAATACATTCCTGAAAATATATTGAAATTTGTGAATATCGAAAAGCAGATGAAAGTTCCGTTTGTCGTTTATGCAGATTTTGAGTCAATTCTGAAACCAATTGATTCTTGTCAACCGAATCCAGATTGCTCTTACACCAACCGAACTCACATTCATGAACCATACTCGTTTGCATACTAAATAAAATGTTCTTTCAATGAAAAATTCGACAAATTTGTTTCGTATCGAGGGGTCGATACTGCAAAAGTATTCGTCTCAAATATTCAAAACGATTTAAAGAATATATATCATAAACATCTAAAAAATGTTGTTCCAATGGGTCAATTATCTGAGACAGAAGAAAAAGAATTTTCTGATGCAAAGACTTGTGGCATATGTGATAATATATTCGAAGATGGTGATGTCAAAGTGAGAGATCATTGTCACCTGACCGGAAAAAAGAGATTTGGTGCAGCTCATTCTAAATGTAATTTGAATTTCAAACTTCCAAATTTTATACCAATTATTTGTCATAATATGAGCGGATATGATTGCCACTTATTCATCAAGGAATTATTCGACAAGGGCGATCGAGTTGATGTCATTCCACAAAGCAAAGAAAAATACATTTCATTCACCAAACATCTTTTCACACACAGCTATTTGGGTAAAGATGGAAAATTGAAGAATAATTTCATGAAATTAAGGTTCATTGATAGCTATAAATTTCTTTCGGAGTCACTTCAGAATCTCGGTGCAAATTTAGTAGAAGATCAATTCATAGACACTAAAAAGTTTTTTCCGGATGTCGAAAAGTTTCAGTTGATGAAACAGAAAGGTGTATTTCCATACAGTTTCGTAGATTGTATGGAAAAATTAGATATCACACATCTACCATCGAAAGAAGAATTTTATGATAACTTAAATGACGAACAAATTTCAGATGAATGCTATGATAGGGCACAACGGGTATGGAATTTATTTGAATGTCGAAGTTTGGGAGAATATTCAGATCTGTACTTGAAATCGGATGTTTTACTGTTAACTGATACATTCGAGAATTTTCGGAGAATTTGTTTGAACACTTATAAATTGGATCCTGCCCAATATTATACCGCCCCAGGTTTATCTTGGGACGCTATGTTGAGATACACAAAAGTTGAATTGGAGCTTTTGACTGATATTGACATGATACATTTTTTCAAGAAAGGTATACGTGGTGGAATAAGTCAATGTAGTGACCGAATGCATGTCGCAAACAATGAATATCTACCTAACTACGATGCCAAAAAAGACGTATCTTACATATCGTATTTGGATGCAACAAATTTGTATGGTCATAGCATGTCTCAACCTTTGCCCATTGGTGGATTCACCTGGTTGACACCCAGTGAAATACAGGATTTGGATGTGATGAGTATTTCTGCTGATTCTCCTTTTGGTTATGTTTTTGAAGTGGACATTCATTATCCAGAAGAATTACATGATTCTCATTCGGATTTACCTTTCCTAGTCGAAAGTATAATTCCACCAGGTTCAAAATCCAATATTTGCAAGTTGATACCGAACTTATCAGATAAAAAAAACTATATCGTTCATTATAGAACTCTTAAACAAGCTATAGAAAACGGATTGATGGTTATGAAAACACATAGGGTTTTGAAATTTCGGCAATCGTCATGGCTTAAGAAATATATCGATTTGAATACAAAAATGCGTAATAAAGGTTTGAATAAATTCGAAAAACAATTTTTCAAGTTAATGAACAATGCCGTGTATGGAAAAACTCTGGAAAATGTGGAAAATAGAAGGGAAATTAAACTGGTTACTCATTGGGAGAATATAAAAAGGTCATTGGGGGCTAATTGTCTGATTTCCAACCCAAATTTCAAAACATGTTCAATATTTACAGAAAATTTTGTCGCTATTCATATGGGAAAAGTAAGAGTGTGTTACGATAAACCACTTTATTTGGGATTTAGTATATTGGATTTATCAAAAACAGTAATGTACGATTTTTACTACAAATGCATAAAAAGTAATTTTGGAAATGACGCTTCACTACTGTACACAGATACAGATTCTTTTATATTGAAAATAGCAAATAAAAACTTTTACGAATTCATGATCGAAAATATAGAAAGATTCGATACCTCCAATTATAACATCGGAAACGATTTTGGCATTCCTGTTACAAAACCCATTCTGGGGAATATGAAAGATGAATTTCCCAATGACCCCATTATCAGTTTTTATGGTACTGGGGCCAAAGCTTACTTTGTTCAGTCCGTTAAAAATGAATTGAAGAAAGCCAAAGGCGTCAAAAAGTCAGTCATTATCAAACAATTGCACGAAAGTGACTATAAAAATATTGTTGAGAAGGGTGGTTCCATACTTAGAAAAATGAATAGTTTCAAAAGTGATACCCACGACATATTTACTGAAATGAAAAATAAAGTCGCTTTGTCACACCATGACGACAAGCGGTTCATTATACCCAATACCACAAAAACATTGCCGTGGGGCCACAACGATATTGAATTTTATCAAACGGACCCCGAACAAAATCTGTTATGGTGTTCAAACATTGTGGAATCTGCGATTCATAATAATTCACAACCTGTCAACAATTTGGATTTGCTGATTTCATTACTGGAAGCAGAATAAGTCGAAGTAAGGGAACGCAAATCCTTAATTATCATTCAACAAATTTTATATTATTCATCCGATAGCGTGAAAAGGGAATATTCATCTACAATTGGCTATGAAACTGTTTTCACGAATATTTGAACCAATAATTTGATACGTTTCATATCATATATTTGAATTCCTTTTTTTTATGCCAACCTATATTTTGACATAGAAGGTACTGAAAAACGGTTCCACTTATATGTTGGAGAATAATCCAGAAATATCTCATATCGAAAGAAAAAAAAAACACAATTTTCGAAGCATGAATATTCGATATTGAAATTACATTTCCGAATTGTTTCTACTCATATATATTAATTTCATAGTGTAGCATAAAAATATTCAAAATTTAGGGGGGGGTGTGGGGGGGAGGGGAAATCAACTGCGCACAAGTCAGGTAACTGGTTTAGGTATGCGACCAAAACGGAACTTTTGGGAAAGTGACAGAGAAAAGTTATGCGCAGTGGGTGGCATTAACCATGCTACCATACATGTCTATGATTCTCTGTCATATATGCACTGAAAATGTTCTCCAGACTAGAAAACTGGATGCGCATAGGTTTTTTATTGAATATATAGGTGCGCAGTTGGATTCACTACTTCCGTTATGTATTATATTACATGGCTGCTGATAAAAATATCACAATTTTCAAAGAAATATTCCCTCTCCAACCAACTAAAATACTCAAGAAAGATATGAAGTGTATATGAGAGCATTTTTAACAACAGGGGAGTGTTCGAAAAATGAATTTTCATTACTACGCATTTCTGTAAGCTCCCGTTTGCGCATTAAACCAAAATGGAGCTATTTCAAAATGTGGGGTAAAAATGTATGCGCAGTTGAAGGTTTTGGTTATATTTTGATACAATTCATATACATCACAACGAGTTTTGGTTAAATACCAACTATAGCTAGAAATAATGGATGCGCACTAGTTTTTCATTAAACATTTTGATGCACAGATGGGCATGCCACTTTCATTTTAATATATTACATACACTTTTTTATTAGAAAATATATATCTCACTATTTGAAAGTATATTTTGAAGCTGAAATACACCCAGGAAAGCGAATATGTTTTATATGTGTGTCTGAAAATATGTTGCAATAGATATAAGAAATTTCAGAGTATTTAAAAAAATCTCACATGTTTAGTTAGTGACATCAGACATTTCCAAACACAGTTTCTTTGAAATGTACACGCTAGTAGTATTTATACCACTTGAATAATTTTTTTGAGCTATTATTCACTATAGAGCTATCGATCATCAAATGAATGAAACATATTTTCATTTAAAATATATATTTCAGTCTTTTTTTCCCTATTATTATGCTATACGTTATACAAATCTAATATAAACACCCCGACTCAAAGTCTAAAAGTCCAATCGCATGCCTCTTCCATTCGGATAACCTCTTCCCCGCCATCTTCTTCAGACAATTGCGCCGGACACCACCAATGGCTTTGATCTGGTAAATTTTCCCAGTCCAATTCAATTGTTGAACAATCGCTTATGTCATCCGGCGGTTCGTATTCCTGAACAGAAACACGAGCAACACTTCCACACCGATGCACATCACTGGAACTGTCTGCAGGGCCATATTCCAGTATTCGGAAATTTGCAGTCGCTCTGTAAAATTATATTTTTTTAAAACTTGTATTGCAAAACAGGCAAGTGTCAATTAGGCGCACTTGACAAACAGTCATTCCACAAGCCACACAGTCGTAATCGGGAATATTATTGAAGTCCGTTTTATAATGCAGATCTACATTGTTATAATGTCCACTATCGACTAATTCACTGTACAGCATGAAGCACTTGTGGCATAGAACCTTACGATCCTCGGTGGTTGTTACTACCATCCAGCATGAAATTATCGAACAATACATATTTCTACCGACATCCCTCACACTGTTTATATTTTTGAACACGCACCTATATTCACCATCTACATCAGGGCCATCTTCGTACATCCCTTCATCCTCGCTAGAACCATCATCATCGTTAGCGGCAACTGCAATAGCTCCTACTGCCGCAACATCTGCTTCTTCAACAACTTGCACTGCTGCAACTTCTTCAGCTATATCGTCCACTGCTGCAACTTCTTCAGCTATGTCATCGTCCACTTCTGCATCTTCTTCGACATGATTTATATCGATAGCCACTAGGTCTCGTAACACACTCATTCTATCATTTTGTTGAGCTGCCATTTCAATACGAACTACTCTGATATTTCAATGAAACTGATGCAGAGGTGGTATTCGTCCTCTCCTTATATGGTTTTTCCAATACTGTGAGGGGATGAAGGTCATTTCAAATTCGAAGGTCACCCGTTGCTCGAAGGTCGTTTGAGATGCGAAGGTCGTTTGGTGTTCGAAGGTCACTACATATTCGAAGGTCACTACATATTCGAAGGTCACTCCATATTCGAAGGTCACTCCATATTCGAAGGTCACTACATATTCGAAGGTCACTCCATATTCGAAGGTCATTCAGTGCTCGAATGTCATTTGAAAGTCACTCAACATGAAGGTCACTGGACTTCAAGGCCTTCGGAGGATACCTAGGTGGAGGGTATATCGGATTGTATATAATGAGGGTCGCTGAATGAGGTGGATCATTCTATGCGATTCTTTATAGCACACAAGTTTCATCATTTCTAGATATGTCGACATCAAGAGAGTGGGATTCTAAGCCAAAAATTGCAAATTTGTCATGTCATAACTGTGACATTGCATGGCCACCGAGTTTTATCAATACCTGCACTGGATTGTGTCAAGAGTGTGAAAGAATAAACCCTCCGAAGACTCCAAAAAAAGGAACAAAACGGTTCGGTTTATGGACGGAATGCCGAAAGTGTGGTGAAAGAATGGACACCACAAACTTTGGTATTATTAGAGAAGACTGTAGGGATTGCAGAGCAGAGGCGACCTTGGATTTCCAGCGATGTACGAATTGTGACAGCTACCAAACAGACTGTTGGAAAAACCTATGCGAACAGTGTCGAATGGGGTTGACATTATGTGAATGTGTCGGGTTTTTTTTCAAAGACAGAATAGACCATCTGCTCAAATGCTGGTGTTTGAACGAAGATCAGAGAGCCGAGCGGGAAGAGTTGAGGAAAACCCATGTGGTTCCAATAAGGAGATACATTTATGAAGTGATTGAACATCAATAAGCACTTTGTATGACTAACGAAAAATAAAAAATTGCACCAAGTATTGTTAATTTTTTATTCATTTATAGTAATGAGAGAAACATTATATCAACGATTTCACTATAAATATATAACTCATAAAATTCACATATCGAATTAATATCAGTTTATGGCTACTTGATGAAAAAATACAGATATTCAATTATACGATCGAACTTTCATCAATCCATGAGTTTTTGTCGTTGGGAAACCCAAGCCATTTCACCATTACTTTCCCATGATTCCTCCTCAAAATTTTTTCCACCAAGTAAATGTCGGGCTGCTTCGTTTTACTCAACTCCATTTCATAAAAACAGCCCTTTATTGGTTTCTTATCCATGTCTTCAAGCTCATAGGTTACAGGCATTGTACTATTTACCTTAACAATTTTAAAAAGTTCAGTTGTGAAATTTGCTGTATAACCTTTATCGAATATGCTCTTGTACTTGCTTATTCGAACTACGTCTCCTATTTTGAATTTACTTCTTTTATATTTCGCATGTATTTTGGCGTGTTTATACAAATTCAGTTTCGTGGATGATGTCACTTCAACGGGCTTCATTCCAATGCTGCTATGAATTTTATTGTTGTACTGATCCGTTATGTGCGGAAGAATTTTCAACCACTTGTGATGCCCTTGAACTGAAAACTCTTTATACAACCAACTTTTCAATGTCCTAATAACTCGTTCCGCAATTGCCGCTTTTTTAGTACTGAATGTCGAATAATGATTGATCAGATGTTTCGCCATCAACGAGGAAAATTTTGTATTATAAAATTCAGTGCCTTGGTCGGATTGCAAGTTCTTCGGTGTGTACTTTGCGTCTTTCAACACACTCTCCATTGCTGCGGTAACGGATTTTCCCGTTTTATTTTTCAGCGGTCTTGACCATACAAACTTTGAATAACAGTTTATTACGATGAGGATATATCTATAACCTTTATTTTCTTTTGCATACGGCTGCATCTCCATCAGATCCATCTGCCATAAATCTGAAAACCCTTTAATTATGGTCTTCCTTCGTGGAAAATTTCGTCGAGCTGGCTTATGCAGTTCCTCAACAACTTGCCTTTTGGCGGTACTCATTTCAACTCTCTATTACAGAAGTCGGTTCCCAGGAAGGTGGTAAAGCTAATTGCCCAGTCCTCCAGTGTTTAGGTGGAGCCTTGGTTGTTGACTGCTCTACTTTAACGATTCGCTTTTCTAAAGTATGGATTAATTGCTCCAGTTTGGAAATTTTCTCGATTGAGCTATCCGACTTCTTGCCGATGACAAATCTGAGTTCAGTAATTTTGGAATCAAAATATGCTCTCGCTTCACGAATTACTGATGATACTGATTCTTGCACAGCGGACAGGGTCAACTCCTTAGTCTCTTTTATGCGGTCATCAACATAGCCCTTAGTGGTAGCATCTTTCGTGTCGGAGGGTTCACCAATATTCCACAGACGTTTATTCTGAATATTATAATTTCCATCTGCTGTGAGGATGAATCCAACTCCTGATCTTCCAACAATCACCTTCACACCACCCCGTCTACGACCAAATTTGTCGATTGTGTTATTCATCGTTGGAATATCTTCAGAAGAATGAACATAATTCACACACTCAGGAAATAATATACATACACATTCAGTAGATTATACCCTCTTCGCGCAATTCTTCTATTATTGATAATATTTCATTATCATGCCCTGTATGTCCAGCCATTTTTGAACTCCAAAGGAGTCGAAGCCTGTCGATTAATTCATCCAAGCTATTCCAATAAATGTAACTTATGGGTTTGTTTCCACCAAATAGTTTTCGGGATGGTATTTTCATTATTCCAGCACCTCCTATAGAAAGGTTTTCCAATGTGTTGTCTACAGATAATAATGGCTTGATTATTTTTTGATATTTCTTCCATTTATTAGGCAATAAACCCTGTGCTTGGTCGTGATTTTTATACGCTGCTTTTGTTAATCTGAGTATGTCACCATATATATTCAGTTCAGTAGCAGACATATTTCCCGGAGGTACTTTCATGAATATCAACTTGTATAAGTTGGATGTGCCTTGGTAAGTACCAATGGTCCTACCATCTTTACTGAATACAATTCTTCCTTCAATAAAGTCTACATTGGAATCGCCCATTTTTAGCTTATTCGTAATGGGGTCTAACCGGACACCGAATATCGTATCATATGAAGAATTTCCAGATAACAACTTTTGAATATGGCTGGAGACTTCCCCATTACTGTCCGCTACCTTTGGTGATTCGGGGTCTGTGGTTACCATTGAGGATGATGGTGTATGCATTATCGATGTTTCTTCAGCATTAAATTTCACGTCTTTGTCATCACTTTCCATAAAATTCAATTTTGGGAGCGGGGTACTACTCTCTATGGATTTGGTAAATTTTTTTGAGTGGCTCACCACCGGTAAAGGATTTATTTTGGACGTATTAGATGATATAGTTTTCAGTGGTTCGATTATTGGTTCATATATTTTTGAAATCGCCACTTGGTCGCTTATGCGGTTATTTTTAATGTAATTAAATTTTTTTCGAACTGCCTCTGTTGCCTTAATTAATTTCCGTTTCAAATCTATTTCATCGCTTTTTTGTTCGTCCATAGTATTGACGTTTTGAATGCTAACGTATAACTGACCTGTTCAACTTCAGATTGAGCCAAATATCTAAAAAACATCAGAGATATATGAAATTGTCAAACCCTTTACGGTAACGACCTTCTTGTAGTTCTCTATCTTTGTCGATAACTAGAAATCCATATTTGTCATTCCAACATTTTGCACACATATCTTGAAACTGCTTAAACGTCATATCTGGCGATACATGAGCAGAAAAAATGTGGTTGAGATTCATGTCATCCTGTTTGAATGTTACAATGAAATTTGAATTATCTCTGATTAATTGCTTCGGAACACGGGAACACAGGTTTAGCCTCTGATGGTTCTACTATTCCAGACGTGACATTTCCAAAAGTATAAAATCCCAATCCTTCAATCGGCTTCAACACTCCTCGTAAATACTCATATTTGGGTTGATATAGAGATTTTGAATAAACATACACATTCGCGAATCGCAATCCCAGTGGGTGAGTTAGTAAAGAAATCATCACATTTGTCTTCCCACAATTCGAAGGTCCAATAATGAGACCCCTAATTGATAATGGGAGGAGAGATCCATGGCGTCATTCACTGTGCCTCCCCAGTCCATCATTTACTTTTTCGTCAAAATTATCGATTTTAAACTCTTGTTTCTGTTTCACAATGCGCATTGTACGACAGCTAGAGACTATATAAGTGCAGTGCTTCGCTGGATCTTTTATTTAAATGACAAAACTCAATCAGAACGGTTGTAAACGTAAAGAAGTGGGCGGTAGAGGTTTGGTTAATTCTCTAATCAATAAACTACCCATTGAGTTGCATCTACCTGGTGGTTATCAGTACTGTGGTCCTGGAACAAGATTACATAAGAGGTTGGCAAGAGGAGATCCCGGCATAAATAAACTAGATTTCGCATGCAAGGAGCACGATATTGCTTATTCACTGAATTCGGATCTCAACAGTAGGCACAAGGCAGACCAGAAGCTTGAAGAAGCTGCTTGGAGCAGATTCAAAGACAAAAACGCTTCTCTTGGAGAGAAAGGTTCTGCTTGGTTGGTTACAAATATAATGAAGGGAAAGCGTCGATTTGGTATGGGATGCGAGTCAACTAAACCGTGTAAACAGGGAAATATTCGAGCTATGAGAAAAATTAAGAAGAAAAAAGCAAAAAATATTAGAAAGGTAGTAGCCTTCGGTTCTGGCATTGTAAGAAAGGTGCGAAATGTTTTACGTGAAGCAGGAGGAGGTAAAATTGTTGCAAATAATTTGAGAAAAGCCACCCAAATCGCGCTGAAAGCAGCCCGTAAATACACAAAAGAGGCAGGAGGAAAAAATAAAATTCGTACACCTCGGGTGATACCAATTCCCAAAGTTGGTGGACTTCTACCACTCATACCAATATTTGCTGGGTTATCAGCACTTGGCACTCTTACTGGAGCAGCAGCAGGTATAACTAAAGCAGTACAAGCAGCAAGAGCTAGTAGAGACCAGTTGAATGAGTCAAACCGCCACAATAAGTACATGGAAGCTATTGCTCTCGGTAAAAGTGGCAAAGGAATGTATTTGAAACCGTACCGCAAAGGTCTAGGATTATATTTAAAGCATCAGAATTCAAAAAACCTATGAGTATGCCACCCCGGAGCTCTTTCTGACATTGACATCAAATTAATCGCTAAGAAAATGAAAATTACAAATTTTCGCGGTGTATTTATGCGTGACGATCTTCCACTTTCAGGACCGCATCGATGTGAATCCGCAGTAGTTAATTTAGATAGCCGATACGGCCCAGGAACACACTGGGTGGCATATAAAAAAAATGGAGGATCAGTGCAATACTATGACAGCTTTGGTGATTTACCTTCCCCCAAAGAACTAATTCGTTATTTTCACAGTGGACCAAAACCAGCTAGTGAAATTTGCTATAACTATGAGCGACACCAGCGGTTCAATACAGTGTGGTGTGGTCATTTGTGTCTGCAGTTTCTATACGGTAAGCCACTATGGACAAAACCCCTATCCAGGATAGAGAAAGCATAAAGAGGATGGCGCATTCATTAAATGCATATTCTAGACTACGTAGTTTGAATAAAATGAGTAAACAACAACTTTCTGATATGCCCAAAGAAGTGTTGATTGGATGTGCTGCTGGGGAAATTGCGGCAGTGTGGGATAAACTACCACCACACCTTCAAAATGATATTGATGTCTTGAAGTATCAGTACTGCCAGGAGCATTATAATGATGTTGATACTTGCAGTTCATCTGATGTGAATGATGGACCAATACCCCGAAAAATATTTTGTTGCTACTGTAATGTGAAGGATGTAAATGTAGTAGCAAAAAATGATGTTGACACCCATTTAACATCACCACCAAAAAAGAGACGGATGCTGTATCATTTCTGTTTCCAGCAATAAAATGTCCTGGAATACTAACAATTGAACAGTCATGTCACGAACGTTCTCGCTATCAGGAGACTCAAGCGAGTTGAGCGCTAACTTTTACCCACCAGTCGAATTGGATACGAGTAGCAGTTATGGTTTGGGTTTACATGGTTTCTATTCCTACAATTCAATTTTCAACTGTGAAGAATAATGTGATCAGCTATTCAAAACGAATCAATTCTCCACCCATAACCATTAAAATTCCACCTGGCGCTTATGAAATTGATGAAATCAATAAAGTTATACAGCGATCCATTAGATCTAAAGAGAAACTGGCTGAAAATGTCACCGAAAAGAATATGGATGATGTGTTTCTCCTACATCCAAACAACAATACTCTGAAATGTGAAATGCGATCGAAATATTACATCAACCTCTTACATGAAAACTCTATCGCTGGTCTTTTAGGATTCGAGCCTAAGGTCTTTAGTATCGGTGAAACACATGAATCAACATTACCTGTGAATATCAATAATGTGAGAATAATCCGTGTGGATTGTAACGTCACTTCTGGAGCGTATTTGAATGGTGAGGAATGTCACAGCATTTTCGAATTCGATATTGATGTCGAGCCAGGATACAAACTCACAAAGGAACCACGAAATATAATTTATATGCCAATCAAGCCCGAAGGCCGTCAGTATCTCGACAACATTACTCTGCGCATTTTGGACGATCGTGGGCATCTGATCGAGTTCAATGGTGAAAGAATAATTATAAAATTGGAGTTGAAAAAATTGTAATATTGACCTCTGTCAAGAAAATACAATGGGGTTTTGTTATAATGTCCGGCGATTGAAACCGAAACGGTGTATGTACAATGGGGTTGAGGATCATGCTGATATAAAGAAGAGAAAAATCATAAGCCGATTCATTTCACGTGAGCCCGTTAAACAATCAAGATATACCATCAGCTCTAGTAATCTAAACTTTCTGAAATCAATTGGCTTGAAGATCAGGAATACCAAGAAGAAATAAAACATGGCCGCTTTCACTACAAGCGATATGTTAGAAGTTTTTGAAGAGCCAATTTTCGATCATTCCCTGATTAGTTTGCATGAGCATACATATAAGCCGTATGGATCACCATATTATAAGAATTCGGACGAAATCAGAATTCCCATCAATTTTCAAGATCTAATTCTCGATATAGCAGATAGCTACATTTATATCGAGGGAAAATTCACACCTTCAGAGCCCAACAAACGATGTTATCTTTCCAATAATGCTCTGGCTTTCTTGTTTGATGAAATCCGCTACGAAATGGGTGGTGAACAAGTTGCAGTTGTACGAAAGCCAGGCATAACAACCACATTGAAAACTATGGTATCATTCGGAAAAACACATGAGAATAGTTTACTACCAATAGGTTGGGGTCTCAATCAGAATAAACAAGATATACTGGATCCTGCAAGTAATTTTTTCAGCGGCAAACTGCCCCTAAAATACATTATGGGATTCGCTGAAGATTACACCAAGGGTATTTTGAATGTTAAGCAGGAACTCATTCTGATTATAGCTCGATCCTTCAAAAATTCATTCATAGGCGAGGTCGATGCTGAACTAGAAATCACAAAAATAGAATGGAGAATCAGACATATTGTACCAGAAGATCGCCAGAAATTGAAGCTCTTGAACCGAATTAATAAAAATAGTAGTGCCAAAGTCAAAATGGCCTACCGTATGTGGGATCTTTATGAGTTACCATCACTTCGTGATACAGCTTCAGACATATGGGCTGTGAAAACTACCAATAGCCTCGAAAGGCCTCGATTCATCATTATCGGGTTCCAAGACACAGATCATTCCGAAAATATTTCAAAAGATGCGACGAAGTTTATTAATGCAAATATAAATAATATCCGTTTATATTTGAATTCTGAAGTATTTACGAACGTTGGAATCTGGATTTCGATAAAAAATTGGACTCTTCAGCCTACTATGCTTACGAAAATTTCCAACGCAGTTACTACAACAAGCCTATGAGTGAACCAATGATGGATATTGGAAGCTTCCGGAATAATACTCTTTTCGTCATCGATTGCTCCCATCAACCTGATGCCATGAAGTCATCCACCGTCGACATCAAAATTGAGTTCGAAACCCGAAAGACAAAATTTCCCGCCAACACGAAAGTATATGCACTTATACTACACGATGCCTATTTGAGCTATAGTGCACTCAATGGTTCAGTTCAGATTGGATTATCATAATATTTTATTGATATGTATTTTATTTTTCATATTTTGAATGTATCATAATATAGTAGTAAATAAAAAAAAATACTTTCAATGTTGTTTTTATTTATAAAATGAATATTAATATATGCATACTAAAAATAATTTTCTATGTAGACTGCAAAACTTCACCACTTTCACACACATTCCCTTCTTCTCCATCTGAGCTATACTCGTCTTTTCTCAGTTGATATTTTTCTGTTATATCTCCTGGTAAATATGCAATCAGGTCTGATAAAAATCTTCTCATTTCCGCTTCAATCATCTGCTTGCAATACTCATCCAAACTAATGAGTCCATAGGAATATTTGTTACACAACTTTACACCAAAGTCATATTTATTGCTGAGCTCCAAAACTCGTCGGACCTCCTCAACATCAAAACAAATGTTCATATCATAATTTGCCGAATGTAGTGCATCCCAACTCAAATCATTCAATTCACAACGCAATCTTTCAATTGCAGAATCTATATCTACAGCCTCTGTCCACAACTCGCTGGAATATTGCATCCACATCTTTGTATGGAAGTTCTGAAAAATAAATAGTGACTATCAGTTTCAAATCATTATCACAAGCTATACCATACTCACCTTACGTTTTGAGTAGGTGGATTAACAATATTTTATATTCTACCATGAATTTACATATTATAATTATACTTTTACTCTATCACATCGAACTTTACTAACGATCGGGTTTTCGCACCAGAAAATTCCTGAGAACTCTGCCCTATATATGTTATTACCACTTTGGACTTTGATGAATTTATCATTTGAATAATCTCATCTGTTAATTGCTCGGTGACTCGTTTCGGAAGCCATGATTTGAATTTGACATTATCTTCCAACAGAATTACCTGAATAGATTTACCATATCTTGTAGAATACATTGCCATTTTTTCAACTTTATAAGCTTTACCGATCGTTAGTGATGTTATAGGTCTTTGTTCTAGAGTTTCTATGTGTTGAATAGCAGAATTTATTTTTTCAAAATCAAATTTTAGGGTATCCATTTTCGAATATGTAGAAATTATGGTAGAAAACTATAAAATATTTTCACCTGAATTGCGATGTGTTCCTTTTGGTGCACTATAGTTCGATGCCAACTCGGAAAAACTGATTATGAAGGCTCACTCTGGTACTATGGGCGGTGCAAACTGAATTCGTAAGTATCTACTCTCTAGCTTTTATAGCAATCGTTGAAGGGAAGGGGTATATTTGAGGTTGAAATGAATGAAGATAGAAAAATATTCAAGGTCACTTCAACCGAATATGTCAATGCTAAATTCATTTCAATACACCCTCTTACTCAATAGTCTTCAAAGATATCGGTCTACAGTGAAGGTCAACCAATTGAACAGTCATCCACTCTCAAGCTCAATTGATATCAAGGTTACACACTTTCAAGGTGGCCCATACTCAAATTCACCCTTCAAAATCCATGGTCACCAACTTTCAAGGTCATCAACCCCCAATGTCGACTACCCTCAAGGTCACCAACCACTAACCAGATCATCCTCTGAAGGTCATTCCCCAAGGTCACTCTCAAGGTCAGTGGTGGGGGGAGGTCCAGGATTGGCATAAACCCCCTACTAATCGATCCAGGCCATTGAATTATTACATTTATACTGCACGGAGTCTAGTGTGATACATTTGTCGATGAGCAGGTTCTCCTTGCAGCCAGTGAGCACGGCTTACCCCTTGACAAACCAACCTGAAGTCTGCTGCTCCCCATGCAGCTATGAAATGAAAACTCTTGCCAGTTGGTGGTTGGTGAGATGCAGAGAAGAATAGGGCTGAGGAAATCTTTCTGAAAGATGCCCATTCTGGAGCTCACCTGCTTTGTTTGGACTCTGACCTGACCTACTCTCATAGTGGAGCGAGTTTTCCAGAGCGTCGTCAGTTGTCCAATGCATCTCACTATTTTCTCCTGTACCGCAAGGCCTCTGAGCACACGCAAGATGAGCTTAGGCGAAGTTTTATCAAATGCCTTCTAAAAATCGATCCAGGCCATTGAATTATTACATTTATACTGCACGGAGTCTAGTGTGATACATTTGTCGATGAGCAGGTTCTCCTTGCAGCCAGTGAGCACGGCTTACCCCTTGACAAACCAACCTGAAGTCTGCTGCTCCCCATGCAGCTATGAAATGAAAACTCTTGCCAGTTGGTGGTTGGTGAGATGCAGAGAAGAATAGGGCTGAGGAAATCTTTCTGAAAGATGCCCATTCTGGAGCTCACCTGCTTTGTTTGGACTCTGACCTGACCTACTCTCATAGTGGAGCGAGTTTTCCAGAGCGTCGTCAGTTGTCCAATGCATCTCACTATTTTCTCCTGTACCGCAAGGCCTCTGAGCACACGCAAGATGAGCTTAGGCGAAGTTTTATCAAATGCCTTCTAAAAATCGATCCAGGCCATTGAATTATTACATTTATACTGCACGGAGTCTAGTGTGATACATTTGTCGATGAGCAGGTTCTCCTTGCAGCCAGTGAGCACGGCTTACCCCTTGACAAACCAACCTGAAGTCTGCTGCTCCCCATGCAGCTATGAAATGAAAACTCTTGCCAGTTGGTGGTTGGTGAGATGCAGAGAAGAATAGGGCTGAGGAAATCTTTCTGAAAGATGCCCATTCTGGAGCTCACCTGCTTTGTTTGGACTCTGACCTGACCTACTCTCATAGTGGAGCGAGTTTTCCAGAGCGTCGTCAGTTGTCCAATGCATCTCACTATTTTCTCCTGTACCGCAAGGCCTCTGAGCACACGCAAGATGAGCTTAGGCGAAGTTTTATCAAATGCCTTCTAAAAATCGATCCAGGCCATTGAATTATTACATTTATACTGCACGGAGTCTAGTGTGATACATTTGTCGATGAGCAGGTTCTCCTTGCAGCCAGTGAGCACGGCTTACCCCTTGACAAACCAACCTGAAGTCTGCTGCTCCCCATGCAGCTATGAAATGAAAACTCTTGCCAGTTGGTGGTTGGTGAGATGCAGAGAAGAAGAGGGCTGAGGAAATCTTTCTGAAAGATGCCCATTCTGGAGCTCACCTGCTTTGTTTGGACTCTGACCTGATCTACTCTCATAGTGGAGTGAGTTTTCCAGAGCGTCGTCAGTTGTCCAATGCATCTCACTATTTTCTCCTGTACCGCAAGGCCTCTGAGCACACGCAAGATGAGCTTAGGTGAAGTTGTATCAAACGCCTTCTAATAATCGATCCAGGCCATCGAATTATTACATTTATACTGTACGGAGTCTAGTGTGATACATTTGTTGATGGGCAGGTTCTCCTTGCAGCCAGTGAGCACGGCTTACCCCTTGACAAACCAACCTGAAGTCTGCTGTTCCCCATGCAGCTATGAAATGAAAACTCTTGCCAGTTGGTGGTTGGTGCTTGGTGCTTGGAATTCTTTCTCCACCAATAGTTATTCAACCTATCAGGTCCTAGGACAGCAAAGTTCTATGAGTCTACAAAGGTTTTCATCAGGGTTATCGTGTTGCCAAGATCATTGTTCTCCAGCTGACGAAGCCTCCTGCAGAAAGCTTCGAACTGCGCTTGGGCTAGAATAAAAACGTTGAATGATTGTGGAAACTCATACATGAACTTTCAAAAGGTTTCCACCCGATCAGCGGCTGGAACAAGCAAGTATCATCGCGGTACTACAAGTTTTCCGCGACACTCCTCTCTCGCTTCACCAGTGACTCCTTCGCAGCCACCAGCAGCAGTCGTATCCTATCAAGACAGTGCTGTTTGATGATAAACAGCACGCATTGATATAGTGTGTGGTGAGCAGCTCGTCTTAAGGTGCGTATTCACTAGAGCATTCGTTCCGCATCAGCACCGAATGAGCACCGAACGAGCAAATGCTCGGACAGGGTGGACCCTGATTTGAGCACGAACAGAATGCGCGTACGCATATTTGTACGCGACTGACTGTGGATCGGTGCTCATGCGGTGCTCATATGCCAGGAGATATTACGCAGCCTGATGCAGCCTGAGCTTGAACCGAGCAGCCTGAGCTTGAACCGAGCATCTCATGTGCTCATTTGGTGCTCATGCGGAACGAATGCTCTAGTGAATAATAATTTTGCGGCAATTCACCGCATTGGGGGTGTGAATGGCCTATTATTTCAGGAAAGTCACACCATAAAACTTTTGGAAACATCTATCAAGGAGTTATAGAAATATTTGAATGTATTTTAAAATTCATGGGCTAGAGACTATCAATAATTATTTTGCTCTATACTACGTTCATTCGGTTATTCCCTCGCGCTAAATATATGAGTAGCACCACGTTCCGTTTTTCATCCATCAATCTGATGCAACGAAATTGCTATTCCGAAACAATCAAATATTTTGATTGAAATTGTGCATATTTTAATAAAAAGTAAAAACAGTTAATTACAGTTGGGCGAAGCGGCGTTAAATCACAATTAACGAATAATTGGCGTATTGACAGGTGATGAATGTGCAATAAACCCCCGAATAGTTCTTTCAGAAGCCCCAGAAAGCATTTGTCGGCGAATGCTAAATGAATTTCAGTTGACAGGTTTGAATAATCCGTTCTCTATCGGTAAACAAGGCTGTCACATATTGAATCGGCTGATGCAGGGTGCAGGAGTGCAGGGGTATTTATGTACCGTCACATGAACGCTATTGCATCGCTATTGCCCAGATTCAATTTCCAATATGCATATAGGGCGCGCACAGCGGACAGCCGACACAGCACGGTTTAGGCGGAATTACTGAAACGATCGGATTTCCCATTCCCGATAGCCACTTTCCTGTCGCCCGCAAAACCACAACTTACACGGTGGAGTCATCGCTGAAAATCTCCTCCTATACATCGACCAGAAACATGGAAGGCAAGAGTATTGTTTTTACGAACTCCACTTTTGGTAGGATGATTAAAATTGTTGTTTTTTTCGTTAACCAGCTGTCGTCCCCTTACGAACGGCAGCCTTCAAAAGTCAAAACTTGTGCGAGCTAAGGATTAAAGAGGTCTTACCTTTTAACTTGCGATTCCTAGCACTTTTTCGGGCCATAAAATAAAAGTCTGTAGTCCGTATGATTTGAACCTACATGACCAGCAGTTATTAAACGTTATTATTATTATTATTATCATTATTACTATTATTAACTCCCTAAGCGGGTCCAACGCAACGACACCAGGATAGTAAGAGTATTCAACCAACTCTCCAAACAGTTTCAAAAACCGTTATGACTCTTTTGCACAGACAGTGAACGTGTGATATAGTTTATTCATTATTATTTCATCATTTCGCTTTCTTTCTTCTTATAAAAATCACATCATTTGTAAACTCATAAATTTATATTTTACTGGGCATAGGCTATGCCTCTGCCCTTGTTGTATTCAAATAAATAAAAATAAAAAAAATAACAAGAAAGGGTCCTGGAAAATAATCCATTTTGTCATTCTTTTCGACAGTCAGGCGGTAATAAAGACCTTTCGATAAGGCAGGTTTTCTTCTATATTAGAAGAGATACACAAACAACTCAATGATCTAATAGCATGAAATAGGGCGAAACTTTTCTGGGCACCAGGTCACAGAAGCATACGGGAATATGAGAGCTCAGATGCTTGATAGGCAACAATTCCCATTGGACCAACACCAGACTGTATGGAATCCCGTTTGGGAACCGCCAATCTTTCTGGAAGAATGGCTCAGGCAATACTGATGTTAAAATGACGATTATGTGACCAACGACTATAACGACATCAGAATAATAAAATCTGTATTCGCAATGAGCTTCTAATGGATACACTAGATGTCCGTAGGAGTATTTTCGATCCAAATATTCCCATTGTATGGGATACTTGCAATGAGCTAATACCACGATCGTCGTGGTATTAGCCAGGAAAGTAGTTGTTTTCTGATGTATTTTCGATCCAAATATTCCCATTGTATGGGATACTTGCAATGAGCAGTCCTACGGACATCTAGTGTATCCATTAGAAGCTCATTGCGAATACAGATTTTATTATTCTGTTGAGTAGGCAGCCTTGACGGTCGTGTCGCTGGATATTGCTTAGTTGATAGACTGAGGTTGGGATGGCGCTCGTAGTGTGGATTCATCCGCGCTACCGGCGCTGTTTCACCTTCTGTCTAGAAATAGAGGCGAGGTCGAAATATTCGTTGCAGTCATTAGTTATTGACTGCTAGACTTACCCTATACTGATGAGTGGGCAAAAACCCCGAAATCGATCTATAGGTAGTCCGAATGTTTCGATGAACGTTTCTATGCAACAAGCAATTGCAGAGATAGCCTTGTAGGAACTCTGCACGGAAATTTCATCAGATATAATTCAACGTTCGTCGTGGTATTAGCCAGGAAAGTAGTTGTTTTCTGATGTATTTGCGATCCAAATATTCCCATTGTATGGGATACTTGCAATGAGCGGTTCTACGGACATCTAGTGTATCTATAACGACATCATCTCGAACTGAGCAGGTAGTGTTCTCGCTATGCAAAGTTACGCGGGTTCAAATCGCCGTGCAGCCACCGTCCTCGTGCACGGCATCACACGTGTAAGGGGGCAGCCGGTTGATGGGTATAACAATTTTTTTCAACCATGCAGGTTTTGTAGTGAGGGGGAAGAAACAGCCTTTCACATGGTCTTCAAATAGCTCGCATGATAATGAATATATTCGGACACTGTAGTTATCATCCTACAGGGAAACCACGTGGACAGCATAGAGCAGAAAGGTTTCATGCAGAGCTACCTGCACTTCTGCTGAAGGCCAGCCCCTTCGAGCAATAATAATAATAATAATAAAATTAAAATAAGCTTGGTGTCCATCGATCCTACTTTTACGAAATGGTTATCGCCACTTATATTCCTGTCACTATAACTCAAGTTGTTTAGATTAGTTGAATAATTCTCATGAACGTTCATCTGAGCCTTCATTTCAAAACTTGACCCTCAGGAGAGTTGTCGATTGAAATGAAGCCTGAAGGCTATGAATTATTATGATTTTTTTCACTTCTAACATAGCATGAAATGATCATTGTTTGAGAATAGCAGGCACACCCCAACTCCATTTAATTTTCTCGCAAAAAATTCATTCCACCATTTGTCACTGTCATCGATAGACGTAATTAAGTATTGTTGAAGGAACCAAATAGCAATAAATTGCATTTGAATCGTAAAAATTCTGCAAGCGTTATTAATTCATAAAACTTTATTCACTGTGTGATTGCACGACAACGACCAGTAAAGCATGATTATAGCGATGGGAGAGGCAACTTTAATAAGCTGGCAGTTTATCATAACTCGATTAACGTTGTAAAACCGAACTAGCCTACCTGTACACGGCGTAGGGCAAATCATTCGTTGTGTCATACCAATATATCTATCCATTATTTCATGCAAATAATGTCGTTACACTCTTATGCATATTCATGAAGCACGAGACCCGTTAATATTTACTATTTTAAACAACTCCCATTAACAGATCTACTGACCTGCAGAAACGATTTCATTATTTGCTCGGGTATATATATATATATATATATAGAAGCATCGTTATTCGGTGTGATTTATGACGCTATGAAACGATTTTGCGATTATTGGAAATCGATTAACTAAGAATATAACGGTATATGATCAGCTGACTATAGTGGTAATTCTGTAAACTTTATGTTAATTTTTATCCATTCAACATATTTTGTTATACGATTATATTATTTTTACAGACTAAATAGATATGTAAATATGTGTGAAAATGATCATACAGGCCATACAGCTCGCAGAGATACCACTACATTTATAACTTTTCTACAGAATAACCAGATATTAAATATGTATGAAAATTAACATCCGTTAAAAATGTCCCTACAGCTTAACGAATCGGAGGAATAGAAGCTTGACTTATAAATATTTCTTTGTTAGTGCAGCACTATTAGTACGAGAACTATAATAACAGAGCAATTATACTCATAGTTCTGTTATGTTATGCACAAATATATTGTATAAATATCATTATATTTATTTAAGTTTTGTTATTCATAAATTTAGCAAGGTTCTTTGACTCCGCCACTGGTGGATCCAACCTTCTACGTACTTACTTCAGTTTTTCTTTCGTTTTTTTAAATAACTTTCAACGCGCTCTACGAGAATGTCATATATCCGGAGAGCGAAAGCCAGTATTGTTTTCGATTCTTCCAAAACTGTATCAGAAATATTTATTTTATGGAACTCATTTGCAATTGATAATTACCGCTAGTCGCGAGTTCATGTTATGTTCTAAGCATACCTTTCCGATTTTCTACATTGAGTGACAATAGACAATAGTAGTTTATCAATCAGTGTTTAGAGGAAGTTCCTGGGTGCCCCCAAAGCAGAAAATCAACCAGCTGAGAACCAACTGGTAAGTCTTAAAAGTGCATTTCATTTTCTCGAAAGTACAGTTGTTATAGTCCACAGTTCTTTCATAGGAAGGAGTTTTTGTTTGTGTCAATACGCAACAGCACCGTTCAGCCATTTTTGTAGTTAACGAAAAACAGAAATCATCGTAAGACAAAGGAAGATATAGTGTCTCTTAAAAGTTCAGTAGGGAACCTTACTTCGGATAGCAATGTTAAGTAAAGATTACATTTACTTTGAACTTCCATCGTCTTATAATTTGTGTTCTTCAGGTAAATACTGACAAGTTGCCAAAGGCTCGTAGGTAATCGTTCAAATAACATTGTACACACAAAAAAAACTTGTCAAAATGAAGCGGCCTGCTTTATCCCAAGATAATAATTCTGGTATATATAATCGATAAAATGTTTCATTATTGAAGAAATATATTTTATTAACGGCAATCAAAAATATTCACTTTGAAACAAGAAATCTGAAAACAAAAGTATGCCCTATTGAAATGAATAATAAGGGGAATAATTATTGTTATTCAAGGAAATAAACAATCAAGATATTGCAATTTTTATGAACTTACTTACCACAATTCATTTTCATTTTCGTCGACCGTTCATTTATAATGCATTTTAACGCACTCAAAATGTTTGACTAATGACCCCTGTTAATGAATGATTTTCTATAATTCAACGATTTGATTATATGCAACCCAACATACATTGCTCTTATACATTTTATATTGGTTAGTACTATCTGTCATTATTTATTTGTCAATTTTCAAATAAAATTTCAGAAAATTTTCATTATCATGACATATAGTCACGTGGCGTAATGGTAAAGTTCGCATGGCAGCCAACATGAGGTCGATAGTTCAAAACCCACCGAGAGTAAATTTTTTTTTTATTAATTTTAACTTGAATATAAATAATAAAAAATAAAATAAAAATACCGCTAAGAAAAATCAAACTATCTTTGAGTAGAGTTGATATAAATAGAAAATAGTGATTGTTTTTTATCGTATCGTTAAATTAATAAACATTGAAAGTAAGATATCTGTATTTTTGAAAACTACTGTCGACGGAAAAGTTTTGTAACAAACTCGTGAATTAAAATGGCGATTAACAATCTCAAACATTAGCGCTCGCTCCGCTCTCGCGTTAAATTATCTCGATTGTTAATCGCCCTTATTAAGACACTTGTTCGTTAAATAACTATTATGAGATAAGGATATTGTGTTATTCCGTTGCGTTGGTTAGGGGGTTAGGCGGTTGCGTTTTTTAGGGGGTTGGTCACGAAAACATGTATTTTTGGAATAAATCCCCTTTCCAAACAGAATCGAATTGTTTCATGGTTTTCTCAAAAAAATTAATTTTTGATATTGAGGTGGACTTTTTCACTGGCAAATATTCGCAATGATTGATTTAAGAATGAATAGTTCAGTTATTTTATTTCAGAATTATGTATTATTTATTGTAAATGATGTAATATACCATAAACAGAATTTCTTTATTTCTCTTTGAAATGAAGATTTTTTTTTTAATGGGAAATATAAGGAACTGGGATATTTTGAAACTAACCTTAAATAGGTGAAATCTTTTTATGTGCCAATTCACCATATACCGGGTGTTTCACAGTGGATGGAACATTAGAAGTATCTGTAGAACAGAACTACAGATCATTTCGAAAATTTGTGACTGTGGACAAATAAACTTGCTCCATCCGTCTGAAATATTTTCATCAATACAGTGTTGCCACTTGTATCAGGAAGTAGTAGATACTTTGTTATTTCAAATAGAACATCCCATATATCATATAATTTTTGGAATCCTTATAGGATTCCTCATAACTTTCTCTGACGACACGTTTTTGATTTTGTTCAATTTTTGTGCAAAACCTGACCATTGAAAAATAACAATTTTTTACACAATATTTTAATTTGGGTCATAGCTGCATGAAACCATTAAATATTCTGTCGATGAACTGAATCCCAGTTTCAGTATACAGGGATGCTCAGAAGTAGGTTCCTTCCGGGAACTCATGAAAATGACTGAAACTCAGGTTTTATTTTTAAATGGAACACCCTATATATTATTACTTATTAGGAAAGCTATAGCATTTTCCAATTTTATTGTGTATGCTTTCCCTATATACCTCTCTCGTATATACAGTTTGTGAGTTATGATGATTAATGTTATGAAATCGTCTTGAATAAAATAAATATTGGATAGTGATTTAGACAGTAGGCTATGAACTTCATTCTGACAAGAGAACTGACATGTTATTCAATAATTACTCAAATGTGGTTTTGATGGATTTATTCATCGCATTTATGGTCAGTGGAACAATAATGCCAGCAGAACATGCAGAGAGTTCAATGAAAAGTATTCTGATTTACCTCGAACTGTAAAAAATTAGGCAGTCATTTTCAGTATTCCCCGGAAGGAACCTAGCTCTGAGCCTCGCATACAGGGGAACTGAAATCCAGTTCATCGACAGAATAATTAATGGTCTTATGCAGCTATGAACTAAATTGAAATATTTTGTTAAATTTGCATTGAAAAAAAAATATTATTATGTTATTTCTATGAGTATATATATATATATATATATATATATATATATATATATATATAGCAACATGCCATCTCATATTGCAGTCTTCAACAATCGAAGAAAGCGCAACTTATACTTGCCAGATTGAGAATTGGTCATACCTTAAAATCAGAATCAACCCTACGCCAAAATCAAATCTGCGCCCCACAATAACACCTCGAAGAATATTGAAAATACAATAACGACGAGTAATTTGGGAAAACTAATAGCTTCGCAGATAAATCTATAATGATACCTATTAAATTGGGGTATACCATTTTTCTTCAAGTCGCTAATAACCACAAAGGAAGTAAGGCCAATAAATAACAAGGAATTAAACTCTTTCGATATTAGGTACTCGCTTCTGCATTTTATTGAACATCCTGTATACCAATGTTCACCGAGAACTTTTTCACAGACTCAGACCGTATTTCCGTTTCATTGAAGGAAGCTAATTCCCCTGAAATTACCCCTATTTCTGGGTAAAATAAAACATATCCTTTCCAGTTTTCAGCTCTATCTTTGGACAAAGACCATCCTGTCATTATACGTTTCAAGGAGTAGCTTTCTTGACAAAATTATCGATTTCAGACTTTTCAGTTGGGAGAATTCGTTTTGACCTTTTTTACGGCTGGAAGACTGAGGTGAACCGAATTGATTTCAATAATTTATTTGGAACGAGGATTTAAACAAAGTAGCCTTTTATATTATATTCGTATGTAGGTACCTGTTGTGCTCCATTCACAAATGTAATATAGGTCAAGAATGTCCCTATCTCTATCAAAAATTAACGGCTTTCATGAGATATAGGATATAAAAGGTGCTTAAATCTTAAGAATTCATTTAATACTTTAAATAAACTTTCTAATAACCATATAACCATGCATCGAACGAATAATATTGTCGGGCGTGTTCAAACTGAACTTGTCAAAATTTTAAAGGATGGTAATTGGAAAAGCTCTTCAGGTTCAAATTATGTACCTACTTCTTTATCAAAACAAACATGAATGTTTTTTTATTCATTGGAAATTGAAAATGAAGGAAACACCTGAGAACCTTTTCATCTCTAGGATTCAAAAAGCACTCGACTTCAATCCGAATCTGAATGTTTTCAAGAGAAAAGTGATTAAATTACTAATGAGATAATGTAGGAATCAAATACGGTTATTTTTTCAGTCAGACAGGTATCACCATGGTGGCATTGCCCTCATACTATGCCAATAAGTCATTGTCTTGGAAAATCAAGGATTTTTTGATTAATTTATTGAACCGAACCTTTCTTACGGACTAGCTTCTGTGCAATGTTGTATTATTACATTTTATCACAATGATATACATCACGAATATATGAATACCTCCCAAGAGGTTATCTTGAACGATGGAAAATAGCGACTAAAGTTTGCCTTTCAGTCGCAGATGATTCCACAACAGATTTTATGAATGTCCTATTCATATTTTCGAACTAAGATATACATCACATTATTCCAACCACACATACAGCGGTTTTCGAATAATCCAACCTAACCACCCTGTTCAGATATGATTTATATATTATACAGTGTGTCCCAGCTAAAACTTGTCACCCCCCTAATATCCGAACTCATGAAAAAAATTGAAAATCGCTCAGACCCGTCGATTTTTATTTCAAGGGGAAACACTTTCACCAAATACACCATCATTGTGTTGTCAACCCCCTCAACCCCAGCACCCCCTACTTCAGAATTTTCAATGGGACTACTATACTTGTGATACATCGTTTTGAAGGGAAATCAATCCCAAATACATCGGTGTACTGAAATTGAGGATCGATCAAGTGTTGTTGAAGTTTTAATGAAAACTAAGTTTTATCAAGATATTTTTATTTTTCATCACCTAAAATGTTATCATCGTAAGAAAGGTTCAAAATGTGAACCATTCAGTTCCATACAGAAGTATAAGCGATTTTCGAAATGTCTTCGCACATTGCTCAACATTTCTGGAGTCACTGCACGACACTCCACAACAATTCTCCTGCGTAGATCATCAAGAGAAGCTGGCTGTGTAATATAAACTTTGGATTTCAAATGACCCCATAAAAAGAAGACTAATGGTGATAAATCAGGAGATCTAGCCGGCCATTCTATTGGTCCTCGCCTTCCAATCCATCTCCCTGTGAAATTGTCATCTAAAAATTGACGTACAGGTGCAACAAAATGTGGAGGAGCTCCATCTTGTTGAAAGGTGAGCTGACCTTCAAGTAACCTATCATCGTCTTCAAGTAACTGAGTGATTCTAGGGTTCACAGTTGTATTAAGAAGTTCAAGATACGTTTGTCCGTTGAGGTTACCATCAATAAAATATGGACCTACAATATGGTCTCCCAGAATACCAGCCCAAACATTCAATTTCTGGGGAGTTTGTGAATGAGTTTCCCTGTACCAATGGGGATTTACGTCACTCCAGTATCTGCAGTTGTGCCTGTTCACATGTCCATTTAAATAAAAAGAAGATTCGTCAGAAAAGCACACATTGTAGAGGTAATTATTATCACCAATCAATAATTGACTCATGATTTCACAAAACTCTGTACGTCTGTCAGGATCATCTTCATTTAATTCTTGTACATTCTGCATTTTATAAGGATGGAATTTTGCTTCTTTCAGAATTCGATGTACGCTGCTTTTAGAAACTCCAGAAATAGTCTCAAGTTGTCTTAAAGATTGAATGTTGTCCATCACTGCATGTCCTACAACTGCAACAGCGACCCCTTCATTTCTCATAGGCTTCTCTCGTTCATGTTTTTTATTCAGCACTGATCCCGACTCCAAGAACTTATTCATCAATTGAAGGACGTACTGATATGATGTGGTTTTTTCTGGATGAATTTCATTGAAAATTCGAGCCGTAGCTCTAGCACATCGTCCATTTTCAAAATACGCAGCTACAATGGATATTCTCTCTTGTACAGTATAAACCATTTTCGAATGTTTTCAAATTGTTGAATGAAGTGACTCGAATACATCAATTACCAAGGCGTAAACAAAGATATGCGTATACAAAAACACATGAGGACAATTTTTTTTTTCATAAAAACGTCTGTCTCACCTTTTAAACTATTATTTCTGACACCATATTATTTTTCAATACAGTGGCATACCCATAGTGAACCTTTCTTACGATGATAACATTTTAGGTGATGAAAAATAAAAATATCTTGATAAAACTTAGTTTTCATTAAAACTTCAACAACACTTGATCGATCCTCAATTTCAGTACACCGATGTATTTGGGATTGAATTCCCTTCAAAATGATGTATCACAAGTATAGTAGTCCCATTGAAAATTCTGAAGTAGGGGGTGCTGGGGTTGAGGGGGTTGACAACACAATGATGGTGTATTTGGTGAAAGTGTTCCCCCTTGAAATAAAAATCGACGGGTCTGAGCGATTTTCAATTTTTTTCATGAGTTCGGATATTAGGGGGGTGACAAGTGTTAGCTGGGACACACTGTATGTGAGCTAGTGTTGCCGACCTGTGAATTAATCTAGCGCTCGATGACCGCATTGTGTGTCTCGTTGAAAATGTTCTGAAAATGTTGCGTTTAGATATGTGTCGTATAAGTGGCGGAACAATTCGGTGATATTCCAGTACGCGGTTTTAATTGATGCACGACAGACATAAAACACTGTAAATTAATTACAGTACTGAAAT